>JAJEKV010000002.1:27667298-28008992 GCA_021234155.1 Isoetes taiwanensis | reverse complement strand
TTGTTGCTTCGTTTCAGTTACGTATTGCTGGTAGATGTTAAACTCTTAGATTTAAGGATGGCTGGTGACTAAAAACGGTTGTAGAAATCTTGATTATAATGCTTATGAAAGACTCAAAATCATCTAATTTGTTTCGGCTTTCTTTCCGTCACGAGGGCAAAAGGATACAGTACGGTGATCGGTGATAAGCGGGGGCCAAAATGTACGTTTTGGCCCTTGCACGTACGTTTTCCGTAATTGTGTATTGATTGGTACAACAGTCACGGTTCTATATCACTCAATTATCTGTTTTTAACGGGATGTAGTTAGCATTAGAAGAGGATGGAATAACTGAGGTGGGCCCGCCAGAAATGGGAATGTAATTGAAACTCTAGACTTTATATTTTATACTTTACACTTTACTCATATATTTAGAATTTACATATTACAAGTTACATATTTACACTTCATAAATCGCACTTTTGTACTTTAATAGGATACATTAATCAATTTTTATAAATATCACAAATATGTTTTCAAATTTAGAAAGGAAATATATGACTATAGTTTGGAGAGTACGGTGTAACGTAAAAACCGGTGGATATTTGAATCATTTACATCACGAGATGGGCTGTTTTTGTTTTTGGCACATTGTCATTGCGTGGATGTAAATCTGAATAAGAAGAAATGCGTGGCTTCCACTTCTTTGGAGATATTAGAAGCCAAACACATCTCTTCGCGAACCATGAATGAATTTATACATTTGATGCCCCTGGCTGGTATTCAGCGGACGTATAATTATTTGGTCGGCAAATATCTCGGTAGAATTATATGCCTGGAGGTGGGCAGATGGCTGTCTGATAAAAAGTGACTCGGAAGATACTCGAGAAGATGTTGTCGATAAAAGTGACTACGAATAGGTAAAAAGAGGTATAGTAGTTCTTGGAAGCTTTTATTCTCTGTTTAACATTACGGGTTAAGAATTGGATATTGGCACATTGTGCCCTTATTCAATAATTGCTATTAAAGTGGAAGCTTATGGCGCGATTATGTCTCGCATGCCAAGGCGCGCATTTTGTGTACTCATGCGATGCCGTAACGCCAGCGCTGGCGAAACAAGGCTTTGGGAATTCGGTTCGCGCACAGCCTCTGCTCTATAATCAAGCTAATTTACTTTCTTAAGTGGAAGTAGGATTTATCTTTTGCAGGGATACTTTCATATAAAAGAGGTGTCCTACATCTGAGGAGAAGGATGTAGGAGAAGAAGAAGAAGAAGAAGAAGAAAGAAGAAGAAGAAGAAGAAGAAGAAGAAGAAGAAGAAGAAGAAGAAGAAGAAGAAGAAAGAAGAACATTCTCTATGATTCTTTAAAATTGTTTGAAGATACTTCTTCCTATAGGGGCCAGATGAAAATCTTTGACATATGGAAAAGCTTGTCTGAGAATGCAAACAATGTAAGTTGGACGACTATCCCTGATTTGTATCATATTTGTAATTTGATTTTAAAAGGCCAAACATGGATACTATGGGTTTTAAATCAAGAATACGGCCAATGTTGTATCGTTACTTGCCGAGGAAACTTCTAAGGGATTTTTGTGGCAAAACACGTAGAAGTTTTCATAATAATATACCTGGAGTGCAGGCGCAGTAATATTTGGGATGCATATTTATAGTAAGATACTTCTTGAACTGATAGCGGCACAAGTGTTACCTTGTGAAAAAGCTTGTAAAACGTTGTTAATTTATTGCATCAATGGAGACTGCAGAAAATAGATATTTACACTTGATATTGTTTTGTGGGACCATGGCTGGAAAAACAGCTGAGTAACTCATGGAGTGACAACGATAGGGGCTGATAAGGCCGATGGCATCTAATATACCTTGGACTAGTGTTTACAACCTTGATGGTTGTGAAGCAACAAAAAGAAAAACTAAACATACGAAATATATTCCTAGACTAAAATAAGGTAAGTCCATATTCTTTTATGACTATTTAATGTTTGCTTGCTTAAGCGGAGGTTTAGCGCCCTAAACAACGCCCACTTATAACCCTGCCCATTACGATTCGAAAATGCGGACGTACATACATGGTAGTTTCTTACAAACCAGCGTTTATTTATTTGTCTTCTATCTATGCCTCTATTCTGAAATAAAATATAAGTACATTTCATCAGGGCTGGATGGGGCTGGCGTGACGCAGGTAGGCTGCTGTTTTGGACTTGTGCAGTTCAAAATTTGCGGCGAACTGGTTGGAACGCGTTGCGTGGTTTGTCGGACAGGTTGGTTGGTGCTAGACGTTGGCGGTTGCAGTCTGCGAGCAGGTGTGGTATAGGACGGAAGGGTGCGTGGTGACCGATATGCATTCGTTGGGTGAAGATTGCGGCTTTAAAAATAACAATAGACGTGGGTGGAGCAAGCTGACTCATTCGAATTTCTTTACTTTAACAATGACCCATTCTGAGGGCAAAAGGATACAATTGGTGATCCCGATGATAAGCTGAGAGAGACCAATGTACCTTTTGGCCTTACTATTACCGTTTTCCACGCTAATTTGTGTATTGATTGGGCTGCCCAGTGGGTTCTCTCCTCTGGTATGCAGCCGGGATGTCGTTACTTATTAGAAGAGGAAGAGGATGGAATACTTTCGGATGGAACCATGAAATCACAGGGTGGTATGAAAACTCCTAGACTTTATATTTTGCCTTTACTTCCCTCACACATATATTTACAGAATTTACATAGCCACAAGTTACATGTACACTTCATACGTCATACTTTGTACTTTGTCACGGATATATTAATCAATTTGCAAATATGAAATATGTTTTAAATTTAGAAGTATATACTGACTATGGTTTGGAAATTTTGTGTAGCGTAAAGCGAGATTGCGTTCTTTGGGAATCATTTTACATCTGAATGGAAATTGTTTTGTTTTGTACATTAAATAGTGTAAATGCAGATTATAGTCTAATAGAAGAAATGTGACTTCCATGGCAAGGAGATATTCGGCATCTCTTATGACCATGGAATACATACATTTGATCCACTATTACAGTGACTAATGGTTTTGTGTAATTATTTGATTCTTAAATGCTCGGGTTAATTATCATACTTATATGGAGAGTGGGAATGCTCCATAAAGATGTTAATACAATAAAGTGACTCTGGAAGATACTCAGGAGAAGATGTTATCCAATAAAGTGACTCTATGAATAAATTAAAGAGAGGTATATAGTAGTTCTTTGAGCTTTTAGCTTCTCACGTTTAACATTTACGAGGTTAAGGGTGGATGGTAACATTGGTACCTTATTCAATTGCTATTCAAGTGGAAAAGCTTTTGTCGCAGCCCCACTAGCGCCTTGATTAAAATACTCGCGCATGGTACTTGGCTAATGTGCCTCATGTCGTTACCAAATTTATAGGCTGGCCTTGGCCCTTTGTGAGCAAGGCTTAGAGATTGGTCAATATATACTTATAAAATCAAACTGTTGCTTTCTTAGGGTATGAGAGTAGGATTTCCCTCTCTTTTTATGAGGTCCACTTCTCCTATAAAAAGTGTCTACATCCTGAAGGAGGGATGTGGAGAAAGAAGAAGAAGAAGAAGAAGAAGAAGAAGAAGAAGAAGAAGAAGAAGAAGAAGAAGAAGAACATTCTATGGTTGCTTCAAGTTGAAGATATATATATAAGACGGAGATGAAGCATATGACTGTCTAAATAAAACGAAGTAGTTGGACTGACTCTAGTTTGTAATATGGTGGTTTAAAGGCTGACATGGATACTATGGGTTTGATCAAAGTGCGGCCAATGTTGGCATCGTTAGCTGCGGAAGCAAGGGATTTTTATTGGCAAAACCGTACAAGAAATTTTCATAATAATATGCCTAAGGATTTTAGGCACTTGATAATATTGGGATACATGTTTTTGATATAGTAAGATATGTGGGCGTCTTAAACTATAAAGTATACAATGAAAGCATAAACATTTTGTTTAATTTGTTGCATCAATGGTTGTAAAGTA
The DNA here is from genome assembly GCA_021234155.1 of Isoetes taiwanensis. Lineage (NCBI taxonomy): Eukaryota > Viridiplantae > Streptophyta > Lycopodiopsida > Isoetales > Isoetaceae > Isoetes > Isoetes taiwanensis. The sequence continues at coordinate 28,004,998 of JAJEKV010000002.1, read as the reverse complement.
AATCTTCATGAGTATTGTTTGTGGGACCATGGCTTTTGGAAACCGATATGGGGAGCGGCGATAAGAGCCGATAAAGAACCCGATGGCACATCTGGCGTATACCTTGGACTGTTGGACGCCGGTGGTTGTAAACACTCGAAAACTAAACATAGAAATATGGGCTATAAAATAAGGTAAATTATATTGCGCAGAAGCTATTAATGGCTGCCGTGAGGTTTGGCTAAACAACAGCACATATATTTTAACATTAGAGTTGAAATGCCGGACGTGTACCTGCGTGTAGTTTCTTTAAAATGGCGTTTGTATTTGATATTTATATCTATCACATTACAATGAAATATGATGCGAATGCAATTTTCTTGAAATCCGGCTTTATAGGTTTGGCAGAAACACTATTTCGCTAGAGTGTCCTTTTTAATAAAATCTTCATTTCGTTTTGTTTGGTGGTGAACCCACATTTACTTGGCATAGGGTTGAAATCTGAATCCATTTACCGGCACTTATAGGTTCAATTTAGCGTGCCATGGTACTGTGAGGATTTTGAGATAAGCTAATGCCGTGCGTAAAATCAGACGATTCTTTGCCATACTGAGATTTAGGATCTTCTATGAACACCAAAGAGAGTATGGAAAAGGGTACGTTGGCATAAGCGGGCTAAAATATAAAGGGTTTGATCTGTGGCATGAAAATAGAGCGAGATCTATTCTTTATTACAAAACTTTTCTGGTCTCGATAAGATTGCATATTAGGTGGGTTATGATCATACGGCATATACATTTGTCTAAACTCATCGTTTAAGTTGAAGATTCACCGCATAAAGGCTTTGAACTTCAAAGTAGCCGTAAAGCTCTTTATGGAAGTGGTAAAATTCTTTGCCTTTTCAATTCGTACAATGGTATAACGCAAGAATGGGCTGGGAGCTTCTTATTGTTATTTAAAAGTGGGGCCGAGAACTAAAACTGGGTATGTATATACATAATTGGGCTCCCGTTCGCCCCAAGTCTGGTCTGATTTACTTTAGGATGGAGTGCTACCTGTATATTATCTTGGAATTGCACAGAGTGTGATGCACTGTATGCTCTTTAACACTATTATAAGGCAAAAAATTTTGATGTTCTAAGAGATAAATAGAGGGTTGTAGGGTTCTTAAAAGGTAGAATGTTTGCCTGCCAAAAGATATATAGTGAATGTTAAGCTCTTGGGTGCAGGATCAAGCTGTGGGTGACTAAAGCAGGTTATCAATCTTGATTATGTACTTGAAAATTCGAAATCATCATTCCATTTTCCTTTCTTGCCCTAACGTCACCCACCACGGTAAAAGGATGTTGAGCGTCGGTGATGGCCCATCATACCTTTGGCCATACGAAATTACCGTTTCGCTGTTATTGTATTAGATTGTTTCATGAGTTCTCCAGTGTCTCTCAATAGCACAGCGGGAATGGATTAGAAGAGGATGGAATACTTTAGGATGGAACCATAGGATCAGAGATAGCGGTGAAAACTCTAGACTTTATATTTTGCCTTTCCTTTCATTATATTTTAAATTTTGCATATTTTAAGTTCACTATTACAGCATAAAATGCCTTTTATGGATATGTTCATCAATTTTATAAATATAGAAATATAGTTAGAAAGTATACGGCCTGGCGGTTTGGAAATTTTGATGTATTTTGGCGTAAACGGTGAATGTTGAATCATTTAAATACTGGTGGAACATTTTTGTTTGTACGTGTAAAATACGGTGTCGGGCCAAAGAAGAAGAAGAAGAAGAAGAAGAGAAGAAGAGAAGAAGAAGAAGAAGAAGAAGAAGGAAGAAAGAAAAGAAGAAGAAGAAGAGATTTTTAACGTCCTGCGCACGAAATGAAATCCTATCGGACATAGCATTTTTATTTTGAATGGGTCTGCTTTACCGCTACATTCTTGAGTGGGTTTCAACTTTACGTGCGCTTTAGAACCGTGACCTGAAACACAAGAACAAAAGCATCATTCGGTCCTGTACGCGTCAATTTGAGTAAATTTCCGTATGACCCTTTTCTTTTGGAATCGCGGGCACATCAATCATTTGGTGTCCCACGTAAAGCGATTGCCGTCCGCCTTATTGAGAAGAAAACCAACTGCGATATCGTCAGATCGGAACGCGCTTCAGATGATGAGCTTCCTGCGGTGGTGCGGGTTTTCAAGGGCAGAATGAGATAGCTCAAAGATACGTAAACGCATCACCGCTTCGAGGATGGTTCACGAATTCGGAAATTTCGGCTAAGTCAAAAATAAAGTACAGCCAAATAAATTATTTAGCGATATAAAAACCTGCGCCGGCGAGGCTTCCGAAATGCGAAAACAGCGATACTTGAAAAAAACCCATGGCCCACTGCTAAATTCTAAAAGTACGGTCATTTTGCAGCAAAACGTTTGTCGCGAAGTTTTCATCACCTTTTGAAACTATTTTGTATCTGTGAAAACAGGAAGCCCGATGTTATGCGTGGTTTCCGCGTTTGGCATACGGCGAAAAAAGTTTTAATACGGCTGAATTCCAACGTCTTGTGAAATTTTTATATATTCAGCGTGAGATTCAGGGTTTTGCTTAGCAATTATTTCTGGCCAACCTTGCAATTTACCCACTTTGAAATAACAGTTTGGTTTTTGTTTTTGATGGTAAGACTGAGTTAGGTCCGGGACAGAGCCCTCACTTTATTTGCCCCCATGTGGGGAAAAGTACGATAATTTGGTGCCTTCTTAATTGCATTGGGCCTAGCCTAACCCCCAAAAAAATAATAATAATAATAATTAACAAATAATATAATTAAAATGCATCACTCTAAAAAGGTGGTTGTACTTGGCAACTAAGCTGAGGGGCTTTTTTTGAGGTTAAGTGCCAAGAGCATAGAGCATACCCCAAAGACATTGGCATTCATTTGTATAAAGAGGTGCAGGTGGCGCTATTTGAGCTAAATGGGAATTCTAGTAAGTACCTTCTTTGGATTTATTTAGTCATCTTGATTAATAGAAAGTGCGTTTGTACTTTTGTAAGAATTTGGGAGAATATTTTATCAATTCCCCACTAGTTACGATAGGTGTTGTTGGTAGTAAAACTACCTATCTAAGGAAGCGGCGTACTTCATTTTGATAAGCATTAAAGATTGATACAAATCACTTTGGCATTTAACCTAAATTCAAAATCAATGCATTTTAAAACACTGGCCTTGGAAAGTATTTGGGCTATAGATCATAATCGTCATTTTTGGTACTTTTAACACATTGCTATCCTTGACGCCTCATGTTGGGGTCTTAGTGTAGAGCTTGCCAAAATTAGTGTTTTATTTTGATTAAAGTGATTTCAGTTCCTCGTACTAAACTAAATTAGAAAGTTTTATCTTGGCTTGTAGGTATTCTTTGTGATTCATGCTATCGGTAGCATTTTGTAGCGCTAAGACGTCATAAAACAAGAAGTATGACTTGAAGAAGTTCTTACAAAGCCAATGGCATTTGCGTATGCGAGGATGAGGCGCTTGGTAAGGCGTTGAAATCCTCAAACAGAACTAAAGTACGGCACGGTCATCTTATAGCAACCGCGTAGAAAAATGAAACACAATAAACGCAGGTCATACTTGAGATGAGGCCCTATGGTTGGCCGGTTGTGCTCTCAGCCGATTTGGAATTTGATTCTGTGATGAGGATGTGAGGCTACATGCAGGCTGGTAAAAATAAGGGAAGGGCAAGCAGGCCGTGGAGCTAGAGCACGAAAAGGTACAAACAAGAAGTATACGCGGATGATGGGTAATATTAGCGCACTACTAGGCAATATGATCAGGGTACAGGCGGTAGTCAACGAGAACAAGTTTGAAAAGCCCGGCACATGGAATGCGGCGTGGATATGAAAATTGAAGAAAGAAGCCATCAACCCATCTTGTTAAGAAAGTGTTGGCAATTGCCAAAATAAGCGATCACAGTAAGAATTGGTCAGGGGTAGGTAGTAGAAAAGGCGGATGCCAGAGACTGCTTGGTTTGCCGCAGGTAGATTCATCACAAATAATAAGCGGACTCCAGCAGGGTAGTTCTGGGACTGTATGGTGGGTATTATAGAGATTACAATATTTTAGGGTCTAGTTTATATTGGATGAACAACAGTAACATACAAGCTTCAGCATATGTGGTACCTGACATAGTCTGAGAACTTAATAGTTAATTTGAGCCTATACTGAGAACATGAGGAAGTACAGGAATACTGGACCCAAGGGCGCGGGTGTATATCTGTACGTGGTGGCTGGCAGAGCCCCTAGAAGAAATTTCCTAAAACACAATAGTATTTCTGGAATGGAGGTTGAGTTGGCAACATTGCTTGCCACAGTCATGGGTCAAGTACGCTGCAGGAACACCTACATTAAGTATGGGGCATGCAGGTTGGGGACTTACAGAGGCAGGGCTGAAGAAAAGAATTGTTTGCCTCTGGGGTTGGGGCTGCCAAGCCATCGATACATGGCAGACTCTGAAAGCTCCATCAAGAAGAGATATTTTTTTCAGGGCAACCATTATGGAAGGAGAAGGGATGTATTAGAGCAATCCTCGAGCATATGCATTGGCTGGCGGTTAAGGTGAATCCCGGGTTTGATCCACGGGAAGCGCGATGGAAGGTAAAGCGATGGCATTACAAGGGAAGTATGGATAGAAGGTAAGAAAAATTGAATGGAAAGAATTTAGGGTAGAAACATAAGAAAACATATAGAAAGAACTATATCATATTAACGAGCATTTTGACTGAAAATTGCAATGGCGACTTCTTTATTAGCTAGTGCCGGGGCGGTTTACGTAGTATGAAAATCCTTTCGGGTAAATTTACCAGCGGTGAGGTATATGCGTATCATTTTCTGATTTTATGTTTGGTTCATATCGCTGGGAACCTAAGGTTCAACCTCCGATGACCCTTTTCCTTTAGTGGCGTCCTTTCGGTGATGTTTTTCCTGTGCGTTCTGCATTTTGGTAAGGTAAAAAGCGCAAAGGTGAGTCGTTTGGATCCGCGTAAGCCGATCCGTCTCCAGCTGCATTGCTCGTTTGTACTGTGAGGACTCTACCGTGCATCTTCTTTGGCCGTCGTCGAATGGCGTTCCATAAATGCGGTATCCGCTTGAAGTGGTGGATGGTGTCTTCATCAACATGGCTTGCCATAGCCTCAAGTCCTCAGAAGAACATTCCTCTTTCTTGGAATGCGTCGCGAGAAGCAGCTTATAGATTCTTGGATAATACCGTATTACGTTCGTAGCGCGGGTTGAAGTTGCCTAAGTTGTGCGCTATGCAGGGTGACTGTTGTCCGTATATACCCCATAGGCACTCGGGTTCTCTGCCTGTGGAATGCAAAAGAAAGGATAGTCCTCATTGCAATTACATGATATTGGTAGCTTGTTGCCACCATGCATATGATTCCATATTTGGGACCCGCTGACTTCTCGATTCGTCGTGAAGCTCTTCATCTTTCCTCTACGCCCACCTTCCACTTTCGAAGGTTAAATTATTCCGGTTAACTTCGGCAATGAAAAGCTTGTAGTCCATTTATTGGGATAGAATTTTATTTTACAACCTTCTTCCATGACCCATCCACTTCTTTATCGTAAATTCCATGCTCTCGTGGTTGTGTGGGTCCTAAGGCATGTGACATGAAAGATCTTTTGGCTTCTTCTGCATATGGATTCATTGAAGTCGAGAGTAGTCTTTCTTGGCAGCTTAGCATTAATCAAATGAGCATTAGGTTATCCGTTCTAGGAAGGATTGAATGGGTGCCAACACCTCGGACCTTTCGGTCTTGCCTTGAGAAGAATCAAGGGTTTTGATGGCATGACAAGCGGGTTGCATGCACCTCACAACATTTTTTTCAAAATGTCTGGCGGCATTTCTCCGGAAGGGCTGACGCTTCGATTGTTTGGCGGCGTGCCGCTACGCTGGCCTTCTTTCCCAATCAAAAACTCTGTATGATTAAGGTTGAGATAATCCAATCCGCGACATAGCCTCTTTCAGAGATATGTTAGATGGCGAGTTTGCCGGGATTCATAGGTGCTAGGCTCTTACGGCGCAATGACTTACATGAAATGCGGCATAAGTGCGGCTGCTGTGATGGAATTTTACGAAGCGGCGGCTTTCGGAATGGGATCTTTGGGCTTGCGTGTCTTTGTGAGAACGATCCTTGATATGATTCGAGCAATAGCATTGGCAACTAGTAGCATACAACCACGGAAATTCGGCCTCCGATGAATTGACGGCTAGCTTGCAATTAGGCAGCGTTATCCATTACAACGGAAATATTCTCTTCGGTCTGGCTTCTCTATATGGGCGCTTGTTTTAAAGAAAAATCAATCTCGTCCTTTGGTGATTTGGTTCTCGCGGTTTTCAAAATGCTTCACCCCTGGATACCGATCGAAATTAATAAGATGGTCATGTTTGTAACCATCGGTCACTAATGAAGGCGCGGCAGTCACGACAACTTCATCTCCACCCTCTGTATTTTCGCCTTATTTCATCAACCATCTTATTGTTGGCATGTGCTTGTATGAAAGCGATTAAAGCGGGGTCTGCTTGGCAGCTTCTTGGAAGGCTTCTTTCATTGCTTTCTCCAGTATATGACATGCCGGAAACATAAAGTACTCACAAGCAACCGGTTGTGTCTTCTTCAATTGCTTTCGATGTTAAGCAATGATCAACCCTAAATTTAGCTGATACGTCTTTCCACTATTTCAGGTATGTCATTCTCTGTTGTCAGGTACTTATACCTATTGACCCTGATAAGCCCTCGTCGAACATCTTTGTCCAACGAGGTGGTATAGTTATCTTAAAATGCATACGCAGAGCCACCGCTCTTAGTATTAAGTAGCTTCGTCTTTTTCTCACTTATTCGCCGTTTTGCGTGCTTCCCATCCAGTCGAGACAATGAAATCTCGATGGCATCCTTCGCAAGTCAGCAGTCACGATGCAGGATTGCGACAGGCGTCTAGTTCATAGATGTAGAATTCTTATTTGCGAACCACAGGCTGCGATGTGTATCCTGAAAACACATTCCATAAACAAACTGCTACAAACTCCATTACGAGGCCTCTTTTCAGGCCCGCTGGCTTTCCAATCCGACCGTAATGCCGCGAGAGTTGCACGTCCGAAATAATACCTGCAGGCTACCTTGATCCTCGCACCTCTAGAGGTAGTGCATGACCCGCACGCACCTCCGGTAGATGCATGACCGGTAGCACCATTGCTCGGTTGGCGGCCATCTCTTAAATCTGACTCCTTAATTTTACGAACTAAAGGAGAAGACATATATATGCAAAGAGCAAGCTCACAATGCATATGTTGCGTCGGCGTTAAAGATGCGAAGAATCAAGGGGTTAGACGAGGACCTATAGGATATTCTATGGAAGCCCAGATGCCAACCCAAAATTTTGAAACTACTGGGGCCGAATAAACTCGTTCGATTATCCAACGATATTTTGTATTTCAGCGACACCTGAAGGCAAACCGTTTTGCAGGAGTATTTTTACGGCTCAACTTTGGCGGTCAGCGTTCGAGGTAATTCTAGGGCTAATCCGTTTCTTATACTATTAGCGATTTTCTGGCAGGCCAAGCTTGAGCAAACATAAAATATTTTGCTTAATGCATCGGGCAAAACGGCTAGAAAGATTACCGGCGTCTGTGAAAGCAACAAAAACAGCGTCGCGAAAATATTTCAGCGTCTGCTTGAGATTATGTTTAAGCGTCTTGCTTGAAGTTCAAATTACTTTAGCGTCTGGCGAAAAACTCTTGCAGCGTCGCAGCGAAAATTAACGCAGCGGTGGCGTGGATTTTGGCGTCGCGAAAAAATTGGTTTAGCGTCGCAGCTGGCAATCTTCAACGTCGCGAAAATATTTCGGCGTCACCCAGCGGTTTGTTGCTTGTCGCGAAATTTTTACGGCAAGGTGCTTTACGTGTCGTATTTTTGCGTTTTATCACATTAAATTTAATAGTATCATTCAATTCATCGTGTTCATTATAAAGCGTCACCCGGTACGTATTGAACCTATCTTGCAGCACACGGCTACATCTGTGGACTTGCATATGAAGTTGCTAGCTCTGAGTATGGGGCTGCTAGAATATGGTGATTCTACCTGGCAGATGGAGAACGCACTTGTTTGAGAAATTTGTTACCTAATAACTCCATGTTTTGAAGATGGTCAAGATGCAGTGCTAGGCGTAAGAACTAACAAACACATAAGTGAACTTAGAGACAAAATGCGAGTTATGTCGGTATCATTCGGAGGAATAAGCTCTTGCCTATGGGCATGGTGAGAATCCTAAAGGCCACTTCACTCACACAAAAGCTTACTTGCAAGAGAGTCAAATTACATTTTGATGATGAGTACCAAAATGTGTGGGTGGCCATTCAGTGATTGGGACAATACCCAATATGATTCATTTCGCAGCAAAAGGCGTCGTCCCGCATTACTGAAATTAGCCGGTACCCACTTCCGGATGGACAAGCAAAATATCCATGGTTAGAGAAAGCGTGAGCGAAATCAAAGGATGATGATGCGTGTATGGGGATGCAATTCGCGATGTCTATGCATTGGGATATGTTTTGCCAGAAGATGCATACGGATTTACATTTTATCGCGACGAATGGAGTGGTTTAATAATAACAACAATGCCCAATGGTTAATCCAACCCATATGTACCAGCGGCGTCTTGACCATAGTTGGAGGAGCAAAAACTAAGAGTAGTGTGCCTCATTGAAGGCGTATTCTCATCACGACCCATACGAAGTTGTTGAAGCCTTACAAAGGGTATTTGGAATATCTTCTACCATGGTTGTGAGACAAGGCGACATGAAGTGCATGATTTATGGAATGTAAAATTGTTAATCTGGCACAAAAGAATGGGCCACAATGTATGCATATCTTGCCATGCTTAAGAGTATTAAATTTTTGTTGTCTAATAATAAATATATAAGACACTTTTAATTATAAATCCAATGTTTTTGTAATGAACTTCCCATATTTGCTAACATTTGTTGCTTTCCCTGCTATGTTATTCGCCTTTACTCCATATAAATAACTTGCAAGTTTTTTGCGCATGTCCGACAACCATGGGATCGCGTACGATGGCATATCTATTGTTCACAGCTTTACTTCTCGCGTGTGGCTTGGTAGCTATACTTGACAGCCCTAAACTTTTATAAGGACTTTAAGCCCGAAGTTGGTGGTCGGGTTTAGCCATACACCACCGCCTATCCACCATTGTGCGGTTGGTATGGATTATTTTCTGGATAAAATGTAAGTTAACCATTTATTTTTAGTTCTGTAATGTTTCAAATGTCGCGTGTAAATCGTTTGCGTCCTTCTTTTCTGTCATAACGTTCTGTGTACGTCATTAGTTGTAAAGCGAGGATCTTCTTCTCACCACGCCCGAAGAGGCGGAAAAGGATACGTCGGCGGCGGGGAAGAGCGAAAAAGAGCAGGGAACTCAGAGATATGCTTGAGGCGATAACTGAAGATAGGTGAATGCCTTGCAGTGGATGGCCTTGCATGAGAAGTAAGGTGCTTAGCGCGGTACATTGTTGAACCGTGAAGCGGAGGTAAAGCGCTATGACCCTCACGTCATAGCTCATACACTCGCTGATTTAGTCTTGAAACGTCTTCAGGCCTGCAGTGAAATTCTACGAAGAGCACCATTTGGTCGTTCATTCGAATTGAATGTAATTCCTCTTCAAGCTCTTGTTAAAGATGCGTGCACCACCACCTCCAAGTAGGCATATATTTTGAATATGAGTGAGTTCATCTTGGGGTATACCCATACTAGCATATTCATATATATTTAATTAGTATGTTGAGTGTAGTAATGAAAATGCCAGCGCCACAACCACTTGATTAGTATGTATTTTGGAAGATGGCTATGGTATGCAAATAGCATTTGCCAAAGCGTCCGGATGAATGGAACTTCGGGGAGCCTATGATGAGGAAAAAAGAGGATCAGAGCATTTCGGCGATATCCAGAGCTCAAGTCGGAGAGATCTCATGGAGGGAGGTTTGTTCAAAATAGAATAAACATGTTAAAGCCACCGGTATTAAGGCGCGGATTTTCATATAACCTCATTGTACTCATATTTTATTTATATTTTGCGAGTGTGTCGGAAGAAGCGGTGAAAGATCTTGCAAAGCTCTGAGGAGTCTCGATGGGAAGTGGCCTGACCTATCTGGTTGACTAATGGGCATTTCAAGTACATCATCTCTCCCATGAATTAAATTATAATTAGATAGCGGACCTGAGTCAACATGTGCATTGTAGTGTTTGAAGACCAACATATTATCAAAGAAGAGGAAGCTAGAACAAAGCGGCTTTGGGTACGGCAAGGCGTTATTTCTTGGTTCCAATAAAATTTGCTGGGTGTAAAGCGGTTTGCTCGTTTGTTGATAAGCTATTTGCTAAGTATAAATTTGGTTTTATAATGTAGGTTCTCGAGTTGAATACTAACGTGATTTTGGTGCTCATTCTCAATAGAAGTCATTTTGGGCGCCCATTTGCAAAGATGACCATGAAGACATTTAAAAGATCATGCGGCCATCTAGTCGCTGGCTAGCAGTGAGCGGGGAAAGTGTGTATTATTCATTAAGATAATTATTTGAGCTAGATGAACTAATTGTTGCGATACAATATAATGCGAGTAGATGAAAACGAAGGCGTAATGAAGAAGAAGAAGAAGAGCAACAACTAAAGACTCAATATATTTTTGTAATGTGCAAATTACATTGTGGGAAATATATTAAAATGATCTGTCTCAGATTTTTGTAAACTTTGTTCTTATTATTTGTGATTTTGTATTAATTTTATATACAGTTCTATTTTTTGTCTTGGATTTATTTAAACATTTAATTACGCTAATAATAATATAATACATCTACTAGTGTGCTGGAATACTAATATAATTTCATCATATTTGTTTCTATTTTGAATTTTTTAAATTTTTATTCTCGATTTTGTACCTTTAATGACTATGTATTTAATATTATTATTAATATTAATATTATTTAGTAAATATAATAAATATTATTAAATATTATTAAAATACCTGGTAATATTGAATATAAGATATTAGCGTAGTAAATAATATTAAATAACTAAATAAATATTTTAATTTTTTCAAAATTCCTTCATGCGTCGTTTACTTGTAGCGTCTAGCGTGGTACGCCGTGTGAACGGCGTCAATGCGTCTCGAACCGCCCACGCCCGGGCGGTGTTTGCCCGTGATGTCGTTAAAGCGGCGTTTGGCGATACGCCCGTGAGCGATGGCTGCCGGCGTCATTAAGCGACTTGTTACATGTAGGCGCCCGGTGAGACAAATTAGGTACGCCGCAGCGGCGTCGTTAAGCGGCGTCGAACCGCGGCGGGAACCCGGTGGAGCACTGCGCCCGGCGAACCGGATAATTTGACGTCGTTGAACGGCGTCGACGATATTTGTCAAGTCGGCGCTATGCATGGTGACGCCTGGCCCCAGACTTCGGCGGTGATGTTCCAGCATTGCTGACTCATCAGCCACTTGAGCGGTATGCGCGTGCGCGTCGTGAGCCACTGTCTGTCGGCGTTAAAGCGGCGTTAGGTAAATAAGCTTTAAAAGGCAGCCAGCGATTAAACTGGCGATATAGCAGCAAGCGTCGTTAAGCGGCGTTAATGGCGTCGTAATAATTTCGGCTGGTCCGGCGTCGTTCTTTCGTATAGCAGCTTGTCTAGGGGCGAATAAATGTCGAGCGTCAAATAACGGGGCTTTGGTACATGATGTATGTAACACAAAAGTGCTCTTTTAAGTGATATGCCTTGCTTAATTTAAAGGAACTAAAAAGTGAAATCTTTACGCCCAAATGCATATATAGGTTTCATATTGCGATGGTGAATAAGTTTTCAAGGCATTACAAAAGCTATCATGTATTGTAGGAAAGAATATAAATGGATTTCTTAGATTTGTCTAGTAGTTGTAGACTATAATCTTTGGTTACTATTACCACAGGCACTTTCATTGGTACTTTGTTCTCCAAAATAAGATTATATTAATAGCGGGAGCATAAGGGAATATTTAAGCTTAGGAATTTCCTTATTTTTTACGAAAAAGGGGAGTAAAATGAGTGCATGAGACAATATTTTGGCCCCCCCTCCCCTCTACATGACTAATTTTTTGTAATTTGATAGAAATGACTTTAAAAGTGGCTGCTTTTCCTTCATGAGTAATTTTCTTCAGAGTATGTTTGGAGAAAACCACCCATTTAAGAGAATTATAATATTTAAACAAATTGAAGTAAAGCATAACTAAATTCTTTATTATTTCTCGGAAATGCAGATATGAAATCTTCATATTCATGCAGTGATCTTTAGGACTAGGTTATGTACAAAAGTGTGAGGTGATGAGGATCATTTTAACCAACAAGATGAAAAACGGTGACAAAGACGGAAATTACAAGAAGAACTCCAACTTTGGGATAAACAAAAATAAAGGACTTTGATTTGGACCTCTGAGGTTATCTTTAACAGGTATTTCCTTTACAAACCCCTACTTAGAATTTGGTCTTAAAAAATTATAAAATTATTATTTTCTACCTTATTTGGATATCTTGAATTCTAATTGAAATTCACAGTGTACTAATGTAAAAGTACATTTTCTAGGATTCTTTTCTTTACAGAAGCAGATATTACTTCAAGGCAAAATCAAAGGGGCAAAATATTGCATTTATACTTAAATTCAACTTCTTTTTGAAAAGGATCAATTTTAAAGCATGTGTTTTCTTAACGAATCTTTACGGAATGTTACGCTTACTCAGTTTAATTTACCTGTCATGTTTCTATGGGTTTGAATACTTTGAGAAAAAAATAAAAAAGAGAAAATAGAGGGCCTTCATAGCATACTAAGCAAGACCACAATTTCATGTCAAACTGCGTTTGCAAGAGTAAACATATGTATTTGCTGCATGTACAATGAAGAGCTAGCAAAACAAAATATTATTTGGGTGATATAAGGGATGTCCTTCAAATGCTACATGGTTTGCTGAAGCCCTTCGATCACGGCTCTAGAGTTACGTTCTGCATCTCCAAAGCGATTTAGCATGCGGGTTTTCAAGTATATTTGAGCGGCTCAAATCAAACACATTGATCATGCGGGAGGATTAGAATGGACTACATTGGGCAGCTTTGAAGTGTGTATTGCAATGGGAATAGCATTGGTAAGCATCTGCTCTCTTAAATGGTCATATACGCCTTAAGTTTTTTTTTTTTTTTGAAGAACTGTGTCATCAATATATTAAAAGAATGGTAATGTTACAAAACAAATGAGGAGGAGGCTTTGCAAAGAGATGACGATACCTGCGCTCCACAACAAAACTCACGCAGAAAAACTGCAACTCTCTTGTTACAGCTGGCTAGGCCATCACCATACACCAAGAAGTCATGAAATGGCAAACTTAAAATACTAATCCGGGAACACGAGAAAGCTTTGAAATGGCTTTATGCACGAGTCGAGAATCGGAGGAAATTTCTTGAGAGTACTTTGAATCCCTAAAAGATCCTAACTTGCTTAGCTTCCAAATCGACCACACCAGCCAAATACTTGCCGGATGCAAGGCTTCTTTGCCCTTAAAGCGGCCAAACACCAGGATACACATGAAGCTGACAAGCTGGCGGCTAGTCAATCTCACACGAAGCAGGCCCTAATGCTGATCGAGGCTGACCTACAAATGAGGGCATAAAACTGGGCAATATACACATGATCCTCGCGATGAAGACCACAGCAAAGAGGCGAGAGAGGGGCTCGGACCGGCCCTATAAAGCCCGACTCCACGAGGGCCTAAAGTTTTTTTCCCATCCATGCAAAGTTTTTCTTCCATCCTGCCGGCTTGACCTAAAGCTGGCCTTGTCACCCGCGGTGTCAAAATCTTGAAATAAATGAGTTTACTTTAACGCAAGTTGCAGTGGGCAAAGCGTGTTGAAGTGCCCACATATAAACGTGGCTAACATGGATCAAATTCGCAGACAAAAATGTGCATAATACAAGGCTGCGCAGACCCTGTAGAGGCCGGTATCTGGTGGAGGGATGATCGAGAATGGGTGGAATATGATGCGTCGAATACCGCTCTCATAACCAAAGCACTTGCTAGAGGAAAAAAGAAAGTGCAGCTAGGCTCCATCATTCTCTTGGGCACATCCAAAAGGAAACAAATACGTGATAAATCTTGGTGACAAATTAGACCTTGAATGCAGGTTAGCGGGCCAATCAAAATCGTAAAGAGGAGGAATCTTCTTCTGAGGACGAGGTAACTGGCATTTTTGAGTCTCTCTGCTACAAATTCCGCGAGCCAAATGTGAAGTCTCGGTTGTCCCATAAAGTATTCGATGCATATGCATATGCATTTGCATGTCATTTACTTTGTACAATTTTCGGGATAGCGAGGAGGAAAATGAGTGTAGAAGTAGCACTATGTTGACAAAGCGGGATATGCACATGAAGGTTTGTAGGCTGACGTAAAGAAACCTCTTATATCGCGGCATAAGGAGCCAAGAGTCCTGCAAAATACGGCATTTTCGAGGGCCTATCGGTGCGGTGAAAATCCGTGTCCTCGGCCAAGTGCACAATGTCAGCAACAAACTTGCATAGCCAATGAAGAGATAAAAGCCTGCATAAATCACAGTGAAAGAGATCACTATTTTAAGTTGTTGCTGGGCCTTTATAACTTACACCATCTTTAACCTAGGTACTCAAAGAGTTGATTATTTCAAATTGTGCAGGTCACAGAGCTATATCAGGAAAGCGGATCTAGTTGGCGTAGTATATTAAGAAAGTCACTGATTGTGTCCCATCTAGACGTTTCCTTCAATCCTTCTTTATCTCTATGATCAAATAAGTCGACTTTCTTTCATCTCACCTCGTACTAATATATTCTTAGGTGTACAGGTTTGAGTTTCTTTAATGATCCAGCATCTTTGGAGCAATCCTACTAACTAGTTATCAATTTGACTATGAATAATACAACATGTTTGGCCTTCACCTTTAAAATTTTACTTCTTTTGTAAAAGAAATTTTGTTGAAAAATCGAGGCTCTTGTATCTCTTGATAAATGAATTTGCATTGCTTCAAGATGATTGAGAGCATGAGAAAATCTTAGCTGCTGTGATGTGTTTTGGGGAACTTCCACTTAATGTCAGAACTACCCCAAATCCTTGAGATTAAGATTTGTCTTAGCTTTCTTTCAAATGAAATTATGATCTCATCCTAGAGGATATTCGAAAAGAGCCATTTTCCAAGAATGTGAGCTAATTTGCCATTAGAAGCACAAAAGCGTGAGGATGGGATGCAATTCTCGTGGTGAAATGTTTGACTACAGTGCTAGCCAGGGGGAGGGCTGTGTGGGGTGCCGCCAGGTATCATATGTAAGGAATCCCCCTTCCCTTGCTTTTTGATTAATTTAGCAACTCATGACTTCATATTCCAGGTGAAATTGCAAATGCTTTGTTAGATGGGGAAGTGGAGAAGATGGAAAGACTAAAATTTGTGTTTCATGGAACACCAGAGGAGAATATCAAATCAATTCTCAAATATGGGATTGATTTGTATAAAGTGCTTGTGTGGTTTTAATTTGTTTCAGCATTTGGCCTAAATCCTAAGGTCCCATTAGCTACTCTTTATAAAAAGTGTAGGGATCCACATGAATATTGGTTTTTGTAGTATTGATAACACCTCAAACTCGCCAATATGGTGATTACATCATGGTGCAGAACTATACACACAATCTCTTACCTGTTGCTGAGATGAAATTTATATAAACTGAGATTTAAATTTATATAAATACACTATGTTATCCATCGTTATCACATAATATATGTTGGGAGTGAACTTGAAATAGTTTTTTATTATTTGTTATGGAGTTGCATGCTTTGTGCTTTTATTACTGAATCAAAAAAGAGTGAGCATGTTTTTCAGCTTCATGTTCTAAAGACTAGGATTGACCCTTGGAGGGGTGTGCTTTGAATATATCTCTCAAAAAGAATATGCCCTTCTTTGTGTGGGGTATCATTGGCAAGTGCTAATTATCAATTGAGATAGGCTTAGCACATCTACTACAACGAAATAGTCTAAAATAGTCCCAAATCCAAAATTAATATGACATAGCTATGGGCGAAAGGATACGCGATGCATTTGTTGTCTTTGATGCACATGGTATACATGTAATTTCAGACATGTAGAGGAAAGGAGGGAAAGAGGTGAATAAGTGCATTAATGTCTACTTTGAATAATCGGTATCCCACAAAGGAAGGAATGGGGAAGACGGAACAAATTTTACTAGCATGTTACATGCCCTAAAAGGTACCCAGACTCTTTGTTTTAATAAAACATGTTGTGGTCATATTTTGCTTTGTAGAGGGTGCAAATTAGCAAGGCCATTGCTATACAACATTTAGCGAAATTTGAGGCATATTTTTAGATTATATATTATTGAAATGCTCCATTGCATGAAACTCTCTATACCTATAACACTTTATTTCTTGCAATCAACGACTCATATGCATTTTATATTGGTAGAAACCAAAATTTGCCTTAGCAAGACTGTGGCCGAGCAGTGTACTTTAACTCTTAGCTACCTTTCAAGAATGGAGATGGCTTGATATTTATTTCATGATAGATTGAAGTTGAAACATCCAAAGAAATTTCACCGTACAGTGCTGAAAGTAGGTATTCTCGAAGGACTATAGGCTGGATGGGTGTATCAGGTATAACCTGCTCCCTCGTTGCAACACTGAGCTAAGATAATTTACCCATGAGGTAGGATGTTAGAAATATAACCTCTAAAATATACTTCCTTCCTTTAAAATTCTTCAATGAAAGAAATTTCACCATTAAAAACAAAGTGTTATATTGGGATTAGTATGTAGATAGCATTAGCATATATGCATATATCAAGCTGGTGTTCGACAATTCATTCATATGGTACGCATCATGCAGTTTTTTTCCACATGACAATATTGGTTGTTTTGGAGGTTGGGCTTTTGATTCAAGTCATGTGGGTTAGATATAATTAATTTTTTGACATTTTTTCCGGCTTCCTTTAGCAATTTTGAAATGCTACAAAATAACTTGGCCGATAGCCATTATTTTGTTCATGTACTGGGGAGTTTTGCCTTGTATGTTTTTTGCTAACTATGTTGTGCCTACTCTTCCTGGAAATAATTCTTATGGAGATGCTTCTCTTCATGTGTTTCTTTTATTTAAGAACTTGTGGTGAAAGTATAAAATTGTGATGTTTGGTATAAGCATTGAAATGTGGGTTGGGGCTGTCTATGAAATTAGAAGCTCTGCAATTAAGCAAAAATCATCGCTAGCTTCACTAAGGGGAATCACTTTAGGATGTGTGTTGGATGCATACCTCATATACTATTCCATTTATACTTTGTATTTCAGATTGAGTTATAAACTAGAAGTTGTCTAACCCTAGCACATACATGAGAATAAGAGATTAAATTATTTAGATCTATAGATTCACATAAGACCATGCTCTACTGTGGGTCTAGTCGAGGTCATGTGGTTCTGTGGCGTGTAAGGTTGGCGTCCAGGATTCCATTGTCGGTGTATAACTTGGAAGGTTCGATGAAGAAGGAGGTTTTTTATACCATTTGCATATGTATTTCAGGGTTAATTTAAGCATTGATCCTGGGTACCAAATATGTGTATACAATACGGTCAAGCGCCTTTTGGAAATGTGTAGCAGAGGGTTTAAGCCACCCTTGAGCAACACTTGAATCCCTAAAAAAAAAACAAAAAACAAAAAGTAACACTAGAAAGCGTCAGGTAAGCCATTAAAATTAACTTGAATTTTCTTGAAGTATAATGTTTCAGCTGGGATTAAGCAGATTATCATTTGAAAAAACCAAACAACCTACTCAGTGAAGAATTAAATAAAAGCCATTGAAGATTGAAGCCTATTGAAATTAGGGTAAAATCTAACATGGTGGCAGTGAGGCCTTTAAGCTATATTTTGCAGTTAAGTCAGCTCTTGAACGTACATAAGCTGTCATGACCTTTCTGTTTGGTAACTCTACAAAAGCATCACCTTTCCACTAAAGCATCATCTAATTTCAAGCATTCCCTTTACCGCGAGACACATTTAGTGGATGCTTAAGGGTTCTAATGAGAAGCATTCTAACATAAATGGTGGCCTTCCCCAGTACCGGTACAATTGCGCCAGAGATATATAAAATAAATAACAGCAGAACACAGCCAGTAAAATTAACCAATTCCATTAAAATGGCTGTGTTCAATCTGATCATCTACAATCTACCTTCAGCACATCTCGGAAAATAAGCCCCGTCGCGAGGGTTAATAAAAAACATTGATATTAACAATTTGAAAGTACTGTGCTGATACAGCGTCCTCTACCTCAAATCAACTTCCTAAGCGTTTTATGCGTCGATCCAAGTCCTTTGCTCTCTTAAGGTAGGAGATGAGTGAGAGATTGAATGGAAAAGTCGCGACCTTCTCCTTCAGCCAGAGCGCAAGGATAAAGGCTCCAAACATAAGAAGAAAGAATGGTGGCAAGATAAAGGTTAAGCCAGCTTTTTAAAAAATTTTGACACGAACTTTCTAAGTCAGGTCATTTCTGTTTTAGATTCCTCCACAGGCTTTAATTCGTTATATTTTCAATTGGTACACCTAAAAATAACCTTTTGGGCCATTTAGTCTGCTGTTCGACTCCATAAGTCAAGCAAACATCCTTCCAACTCTTTGTTTCAAACGGTAGCGCTGGCGAGAAACCGGGATTCGATAATGATGAGTGGGAGCGCCCTTCAACTATATTGAAACGGTACCTAAACTGGCTGATCTTTAAATACATGGTTTAAAAAACGGCAATAGTGCAGATGTGGCGGCATATTTTATTTTTCTTACCCATTGGATACGCTTTGAAATCATCACCATCAACTTGAAGTTGTAGGACTTGATTTCTTACTCTGTCATCTCGAGCGATCGCGGTATACCATTTGCTCTGAGGCCAAAGCACGGCATATTTCCTCTCTTTTAGGATAAAACAAAACAGAATCATTAAGGATCAATGATAAATACATGCACCGGGCGAAACTTGTTGACTACCAGACACAATCCGTTGCGCTTGGGACTAGTAGAAGTAAGAAAGTAGATATCTGGTACGGTATAAAGCGTTTACGGCGTCGGGCGTCGTTGAAGCGTCGATGAAACGGCGTAAAAAGTGATGCGCTATCGCGTCGCCGTCGTTTTCTACGGCCGGACTTTATATCTGTCACTGCGTGGTCAAAAGCGGCGTCGCGTGGGATTCGCGGCGCCGTGCAGCTGAACGCAGGCGGCGACTGGTAACCGAAGGTTCGCGGCGTGGCATTGCGTGTTTAGCGTCGGTGCGTCGCTACATAATGCCAGAACAAAAGCGTAAAATGACCTTATAATTCTTGACGTTGGCGTACGTAATCGTTGGCATTTCAAAAGAACTACCATGCGTTAAGTTTCGCGTACAATCATAAAATTATTCCTTTTTGTTTTTAATACGAAAAAAATAATAATAATACATTTAATATGAACAATTCATCACATTTAATATTAAAACTATAAAATAGTTTGTAATGAAATACAATTTTAACGTCGATAAATGATATTAAGCCAATCTAAAAACACAAAACCAAAGCTGACTGTTTTTTATAAACGGTAATCAATAAATTAAGCTTCAACCATTATTCATACAAACATATTTGAAATTCAAGTAACACAATTTTAAAATTAGCAAAAGTTGTTTTGCACAAACAAGCGCATTTGCTAGGAAGTGTACATATGGAACAATAAATTCTAAGCCGTTAGTAAAATATTGATATAAATAAACAACAAAGGAAAAAAATAATACACAAGATATAATGGAGGGAGAATTCGTGGTTTAGATAGAAAATTCGCTGGCGGAATCAAATAAAGCATTAGTATTTTATTATGGCTGAAAATTATACCCACACCGAGGTTGCCCAAGATTCAGGCAAGCACGTTTTGCTAGAGTGTACTGAAAGCAAAAAATTGACATGATTAGAAATAGTATAAAAACTAAAATAAGGAAAAATTTTAGGAAAGAAGAAGGGTCCACAAGTCTTTTATTAAAATGTATAGATGGAAAAAATTAAGAGAAGATACGGAATTTGGCGAAGAAGAAAAGACTAAGAAGAAGAGGAGGAACCGAAAATGAGAGGAGGAAAGAATCACAGAAGAAGATGAAGGCAGAGGATTAAGAGTAGATTTTAGACAGGAGGAAGAAGTAGTATAAGGAGGAGAAGAATCGAAGAGAAGGAGATGGCCAAGGGATGGAAGAATATGGCATGGAAGAAGGATGCAAGAATGGAAGAAGAAGATAGAAGGTTGAAGAACAAATAGCAAATACAACCTAAAATCTACCCAAAAAACAAGTTTAGATTCAAAACACAGGGTTACGTTGAGTAAAGTGCAACATGAAGCATCTTGACCAAGGCTAGTAGATCTGGCAATACATAAAAATATATAAAGCTTTGGCCTTCGAAAATAACAGTGGGATTCTGCTTTGTTTTAATTTAATCTAATTAGTAATTTAGCGTGTCGTTAACACATTCCTTTGGCATTTGTTTTTAAAACAGTAGGTGTTTTTTTTTTTTTTTTTTTTTGTGCTATTAATGACAACACTTGAGACTTCATTATTCATGTGGCAGTAATGGCCCCAATTTGGTACTTGCATGAATATACCTGAAGATAAAACTTGTTACTATAAATTTAACTTTGGAACTTGTTAAAGATATTAGAACCTTTTAGGTTGCCCTTCAAGGTTGAAAGGTTTGCATTTCCACCAAAAACTGATGAACACTCGACATTAAAAGAGTTTATGCATTTTCTATGAGCATGATAGACCTTGGCGTTTTACAATGAGCAAATAGTCTTACGTACTTCTACCAAGAATACATTCGCGTTTGGTGTGCAAAAGGGCTTCATACTACAAATGCTCTCTACCTTAGTGTGACCGTCACATGGTTGTATAATTCTTAGTTTTGTGTGCTGCCATTAAAAATTGTTATTATCTGGATAATTACAGGATGATTAACAAAAGGATTCGCATTATTAAACGAAATTAAAATGGTAAACGAGACAAAAGGAATATACTTGAGGTGCTTTTTGGTAAGTTAAAAAAAAAAGATGCGTGAAATTCTATTTTATTCCAAAATGACTAAATTTTTTTTTTTTGCATAACCTTGAAGGAATTGACTTTTTAAAATTGTCCTTTTCTTAGCGAAAGATAATTGTAAATATGTTTGAGAAACTCCATAATTCCCAGGAGGATAAAATATTTAAAAAAGGCAAAAGTAATTACATGATTGGCTTGTAGTATTCTCATTTGAGTGGTCTTGCCATTCATCAAATTCGATCTTTTTCTAAAGACTAGGTTATGTACAAGTGAGGAGTGATGAGGAGAGGGATCGGGGCGATCCTCGCGTTTCATTTTATCTATAGTCGCCAACATACGCTAACAAGTCACTTTCGAGGAAGTGCTTGGGTATCTTCCTCATCACCTATCAACGAACCCGGTGAAGCATTTGTCACCCTTCTTCACATCATCTTCTTCATAATTACAAGCTTTTTAGCAAATTGATGATCTTAAAGCGTGGCGTTGTTGATTTCAATTTAAAATCATAGCACAAATATAGTCAAAACAGTATTCGAAGTTTAAACATTCCACCTACAAACCCACCTTCTTGGACTTTCTCCTTTTCCTTGGCTATAACAACTCATGCCATCACATTTAAAAGCATTTTCTGGCGTGTTTGTAGCCGTGAATCTGGTTTGTGACTAAGCCTTTTCCTTGACAAATAAAGCTTACTTTTATCAAGGCAGGTGACCTTTGTATCGTACTCCTCCCATTCTGGGCAATTGCATTAATTTTCACGTGATATTACCTTGGGGCTCATTCTTCCGTCTTAGTCCATTTTAGGCTTAGTGCTCCTGATATTCCTCACACAAGATTTAGTAGCAAGCCTTGGACCATAGCTTAGTCTTTGGGGTTGATGGGAAGGTATTAGGCCGTAAAATGGTGTACAAGCTGTCTTGGAAAGCTATATTTTGTACAACAATTTTCTATAGGCGAGAAAGAAATTACTCCACCACATCGATCTTCTTCTAAAATTACTTAAAGCTTTGAGGAGATTGGAACAGTGGCTTTCTGGGATGACTCAGGTGCACTGTCTGGCGAACAGTTTTGAGAGGAAGTTGCTTTCAGCCACGTTCTATGAAGTGTCACGGAATACTCTTTAGAAGCATATCCTGGATAGGTCTTAAATTTGTGATATATGGCTGTAAACTTTGGCCATCCATTTAGTAGAGCTTGATATGATGTTGAAAGGTGAGATCAATTCTGGCGTTAAACATTTCTCTGGGCGGCGTTGAGAAAGCAAAACTCTCTGAAATCAGCGATCTCTTTGAAGGATGGTAGGTAGGGTATAGAATCACAAATAATTGAACTCAAAGAGAGGCGGCGGCTATTCCTTCTAAGAGCGATAACATTTTGGTCAATCGATCATAGGTACCGGCTGCAGTAAGAAGCCCAAGGCTTCACTTTCTAAAGTCCTGTTTCACTCTTGCTTAGCGTACGCGAGTGTTTGATTCTTGTTCTCCCTTGTAGTATTGTCAAATTCTTGAGATAAAAACAAGTGGTAATTGCTCTTACCTTTCATACGGGACCTTAAAATTATAATTGAGGTTGGTCACCATGCAAGTTTAAGATCGATCAAAAACTTTGCACCTTAGACTTCCTTCAGAGACCATAAGCTCCTACAAAGGTGGACCTTAACAAAAACATTCCTCACAGCACATCTTTGGAATATTTCAAGAAGTAATGGTAGAAGTTGTTTTTTTTTTTGGTCATTCCATCAATCACCATGAGACATGTATTCACGGTGGACGTTCAAGAGCTTTTTTCTATGCTTGGCAAGCTTTCTTCTCTACTGCTTGCTTATTTATTCCCGCGATCAATAAAGCGGGATTACGTTGCACAATATCTGTGGAAAAGAAATCCAGGTCAAAGCAATTTTCTAAGAAACAAGTGAGAGATTGGAGAACATGAACTTACTTCTACTTCGACCTCTTGTCTTTGCAGTTTTCTCGTTGACTCTTTAATTACGCACACCTCGAGCAAAAGCGGACATTCTATGTTTCTAAAGGAATTTTTCACAAGACCGAATTCACTTTTCCACGGTCACGGTGCGGAGAGTGCTTGGAAGTAAGATGTGTGTGGCGAGTGCAAGTCTCTTTGTACTCATTAAAAGAAACATCTTTTTGCCGGTGATGTTGTCGGTTAAATGATACATGTTCTTTGGTGAAAAGCTTCTCCACATGTTTCTCTAAATATTTCTCCATCCATGGCCTGGCCCGGCAAGGGCATGCATAGTTACAACTCTTCTTGGTCACAATGATCATGATTGCTGGATTTTTTGTCGATCTTTTGTGTATTCTAGACATTCTTGTGGACCCTAAGCGATTCAGACAACCATAAAAACATTTACGGCAAACTTCTTGATGGTTAATGTAATTGCAAGAGGTGTTACTTGATGCAGTCTTACATGATAAGCTAAGTAGGCATTACGGTACGCCCAATGTCATGGGCTAGCGTAGTTGTCTCTAACTGCTTTCGTAATTTAGCCGTATTAAATCTGTTGATGCAACCCAATGAAGCGACATTTGGTTCTCAAAAGTCCTCCTCATTTTACTGCATTCATCCGCCAAGATTTCTTCTTCTTGCGGAGAGCAAGCCCTCAAGCAAAATCCACCTTAGATTTCTTTGAAAGATTGGCTTGAGAACATGTAAATCTCTTTGTTCCTCGTTGGTGTCTTCATCTTACGATGAAACTTCTACTCTGAAGGGTGACTTCCCTCTGACATCACAGGTGAATTGTGCTTGTAAGAGAGAAAAGCAAGGACCCATTAGAAGTTGTTCAGGAATAGAAGTACAATGTTAAAGGGTGGTGATGGCCATAAGAGGTTGTATGGCATCAATTTTCTTGTACCATCTTGAAAAGGAGTTCTTACAAACATCTCCTTTAGAAGCGGTGGAGTGCAAATCCATATGTCCCTACTTAGTTGTTGTGTGAAGAGGAAGTGCATCGGAGCTTCGTCCTCATTTGTAGTGGGGGTCACAGTGAGAGAATTTGTAGTGAATCGGTCTTACGTGTTTTGTATTCCTGTATGTTTGCACGAAGGAGGCGAGAGCTACAAAGGGGGGTAGCTTGTTCTTGAAGCACCCTTTGTTGTGGAGCTTAGGGTCCCGGGGGATGGAACTTAGGGGTGAGGTGGCCTGGGCAAGTGGTGGAACTGCTTTGGAAGGAGATGCAGGTGTCTTTGTCCATGTGGGGTTGGTGTTGGCGGTTGGAAGGGTGGTGGAAATGCATTGCGTAACGTTTCGGTGTGTCTTGCGGAAGCAAGAAGCGATATGAAGCTGAAGGTAGGGATTGTTGGAGAATCTGCGGTCTTGAAGAAGCGGCGTTGGTCCCAAAGCGTGTCCCTCGAGAACGAGGCGAGCTTGAGACAACGAAAGGTGGTGAAGTTTGTTGGCCGGTTTGTCATCTTATTTTGCAAAACGTGTAAAGTTTTAGATAATGTTTCTCCTCTTTGAGCTTTGCTTTATTCGAATACAAGCATCTCTTGCAAATTACAGAACTACGCAGCAATTGGCGAAAGGCAAATAAAGCTATTCCGAATACACTAGAAGCGAGCAGTAAGGCCAAAGCGTATTCCACTTCACATAAACGAGCAAAACCGGAATGGACACGCTAAAAATTTGCGGCCTTAGTTGCGTATTCGATCTCACAAAATTTGGAAGTGCGCCCGGCGCCGTGTACTCCGAATATAATATTAATTTGTGACCAGATACTCATAGAAAACATACTGGAGAGGTGAGTAAGAAAGTACAAAAGTGCAATCATTTGTAGTATGCGACAATATTAGGAATACGCTACGCCTTCCTCGAAGGCGAAAGTGTCCGAATACCGCCCTCGGCGAAAGTGTATTCAGAATACGCGAGGAAAGCCGAATGTGATACGGAATACCACCGCCGCCGAGGAAAAAGCGAAATATATTCGGGAAATACCTTTAAGCCGAGAAAAGCAACGTGTCCGGGAATACACCTGCGCCCAACGGAGGAAGAAGCGAAAGTGTATTAGGAATACACTTTACTTCCTTCCCTCAAAAAGCGAAAGGTATGTCGGAATACACATTACGTCTTATGTTTTGTAAGGTTGTTTTCCGTGATTTTGCTTAGTGACTTTGCGTTGTTTTTACTTGCTTTTTAAAACTTGTTTAGACCTATTATTTTTGTCAAGATTACTTGATGTTGTTTTGGCATTTTTGTCCTCTTTTGCCCTTGTTTTTTCCTTTTACTTAAGACAATTTTGTATTACGGAATAGTTTTTTGCCACTGCTTTCTCTAATAAGATGCATTTACACACAATTTTACCTGGAACTAAGAAGCGTAGAAACAACGAGAAGGGCAGATTAAAATCCCAGCAGCGCACCTGAGAAGGTTGAGGAGACATCTGCGCTGCCATCTGAAAACTTTCAAGCGCAATAGTTTTACAAGGGGTATACACAGTAGGCACCGCTGCCACATATTAATACGGCCGGTCTTTGGGTGGATGCGATGAGAGGAATTTGTTTGCATGGGCACCATCGGTGTGGGTAACAAGTAAATTTGAGGGAGTCCAGGCCAGCTGAGGCTATCTTTTCAGACATCATTCAGGCTTTATATACATGTTGATGAATCCTATTTTAGAGTGTTGAAGTAGTCCTCATCCTCTATAAAGTATGTTTCTCACTACCTCACGGCAAGAGGAATTAAGCTCACGTGCCATCATCATATATTCCAGGAAGCACAACGGCGAAGACTTCCCCTACTGGCGAGGTCATCACAAGGGAAAGGATGAGCAAGCAGAGCTTGCGGCAGTTCCTCATCACAATCACGGGAGTCCATCCAGTCAGAAGGCCAGTCACACCACCAAAAGAAGCGGCCAAAGACAGCGGTTTAACGCTAAAGAGCCTAAAAAAGCGGTGACATGAGCTACGTGAGGATATTTCAGGAACCTAAGAAGAAGGAGATGCAAACACACAGTGTTGCAATTAAGGAAAAAAAAGTTGACAGGCATTTTGAAAAAGGTGGAAGAGATTAAACGCACAGAAGTTTGTGCAAGGTGTAATTTATTGCAGATCACTTCAATGAAGCTTCCAGAAAAATGAAGCTGGTGAAAGGCCATGAGGTTCGCCAAAAGGGGTATACCGATCACTTAAGGAACACGAAAAGAGCGAGAATAGACAATCCAAATGCTCATGTGGCCTAATAGTTGTCCTTGTTGTGGGGAAAGTGCAAAAACCCACAAGCACTGTGGAGAAAACAGAGACCTACACTCCTCGTCTTGGGAGGCAATCACGGCTTTAAGGCAAGAAGGCAACTTTATAAAAGAGAGAAGAACCGAGTACCTCTCCATCCTCTGCAGCTGTCTCACGTGGTCTTCTGCAGGTAAGAAGAAGCGAAATCGTTATAACACCACAATCGCGACAAGCGAATATAAACTAAAGATGAGCCGTCCCGTGAGATCCGGTTCATGCATAGAGTCACGTAATATTCAAGGGAAAAGTGGTGAGGACACAGAAGAAGCCCGGCATTTTTCCTTCTGGAGCTTAAGGAAGTGTGCCATTGAATCTTTGCACGAGCATGGCTGAGAATATTATGGCCCGATCTCTCATTAGCCCGCGACAAATTTGGTTCGATTTAGCTTTAGTATGAAGGTGGCGCAAATGTATTCGAATAGCAAATCAACTATTTAGCGTGAAAGATCTTCTTGAACAGATTTGAACTCAGGACCGGATATTTACAATGTTAGAGGAGAGTTAAAGAGCAAGGAAAGGAGGCGACTAAGAAAAAAGCTCAGAGCTGATACCCAAAAAGGAATGGCCATTACCCGTCTGGCGGAAATCTGGGGAGGCTTCTGGAGCCACAGACTTCTCGGCAGCTTCTCAAAAGTTGTTGATAAGGGTTTAGCCTAGAAGAAATATCCAAAGATTACACAAACGTTGACTGAAGCTTGTGAGTATTGCATGTTGGTTCCCAAAAACTTGCTCGAAACGTAGCTAGTGTATTCGAATACACATGCCTTCCTTTACAGGCGTGTGGAATACATTGCTATCTCTAGAAAGGCATTGTATTTCGGAATACACATTGCGGAAATGTGGGCATGTCAGGCTCTACATTACTCCTCGAATGTTGGCGTATTCTGGAATGCGCGTCGTTCCTTTAAGAAGCAATGTGTTTGTCCTGTAGTAGAACTATTTTACGCATATTTAGTAGCATCACAGTCGCCGGTTTGTATTCGAGAATACAAACCGGCGGCTTTTAATATTTGTTTTTTCTTTTCACGTTGCCTTCATTCTTTCTTTTAAACAACTGCTTCCTTAACGTCTTGCAATAGCATCATAACATATCCAACATATTTGATGGGCATTCTTGTCATTTTATGGGATTCTATGAAGACTCTGCACCAATTACCCACATCCGGCGGCATTGTCGAATCAGCCAAATTTTGAAATTTGGAATGAAAATTACACTTAGAATTCCTTCTCTCTTGCTAAGCGATCTCTTGGCAGTTGTTGTTTTGTTTTTTCTTTAGAGCAAAAGAAAAATAAGACCTACCGAAGGCTTATGAATTTAGTTGTGTGCTGGGAAGAGAAGATCGTTAAACGAAAAGAAGAAGCTGGTGAGAGCGGAACCATCCATTCAAGTTGCATGTTTTGATCAAAACAATTTATATTCAATCATTCATGGTGATTACGCAGACCTTGTCGAGCGGTTAGAAGCCACGGGACTTACACTTTGGTTATTCTTGATCTTCCTAGGTTTAAGCAAAGAGCGGCCGGTCGACGACCAGCCCTTCAAATTTTTGAGAGTTTAATGCTTTCATTGGAAGGAATCAAGCAGATCTCAAGCATTGCGTATTTATGGCGTTTGAATTCACGTTCCACTTTCGAGCATACTGATGCGGCGGGTGGAATCGGCTTTCAAAAATCACTTTGGTTCTCGGTTGAAGCGGGATATGAAAACTGTATGCGGTAAGTCTTATTCGAATACAATGCTTTTCTCTTTAATTCACGTAATTATTGTATTCAGGAATAGTATTTCACATTTACGGTTTCGAAGTGTTTTCTTATTTTGCTAACATCACTTTAAATGCTTCACTAGGTACAAAGCAGACATCAACTACCATGGTGGAGGACCAGGTTACTTCGAGGGCAGAGTACATTCATTAGCAACAGCGGTTTGTTGATGGGAAGAGGACCATGGATCACTTTAACAACTGCCGCTGTCAAGACGTTTCAAGCGTCCTAGGTTTCAATGATCTTTCAGTACGGACCCAAGTGCTGCGGCGGGATTGGTCACCTGAAACCACGAAGCAATAGCCATCTGGGGCATGTTCACCAAAACGTCAGGGTTGAGTACCGATGCTTTCTCACGAGGATTCTGGTACTACTATCGCATGTGCACTTAGAAGGGCCGCAAGCTGTGTAGCGCGTGGATATTGATAAGGAGAATTTGTGCATTTTGCTGTGAAGATAGAGGTAGCTGCCTTACCTGCTTTACGGATAGAAAATCGGGAGTTAGGGCAAGTCTTCATCTGATTATACGCTTCGCGTCCCACCAGTCAGCCTCATTCTCCGGCTCACTAGGTAGAGCAGCAGCACAGAGAGCTTAAAGAAGTAGCTTTGGCTACCATTCAGGAAGAACAAGGGAGGGATACAAAACTCAAGTCTCAGCAAAGGAAAGGATAGAGCAGAAGGGCGAGATGGCGAGAGAAGCGGCAAAAAGAATGAGGAGGACTATGATGTAGATCTTTGACTCGCATATTAAAATTATCATTATTTATTACAATGAATCTTCAATATTGATGTACAACAATTTGTAAAACATGAGTACTTTTTTTTTCCTTTCTATTCTAGTGCTTGTTTTTGTAATGCTTTACAGATCTCTTCAAGTCTATGCCTAAATTTTGCTATTTTTATGATTTGTGTTTCATAAGTACAAAGTTTTCGTCTAATAATGGCCAAAATGGCGAAAAATGCAAACCTCTAGAAATTGCCAGCAACTATCAAAACACATGACTTAGTGTTTTAAAGGGAATCTTTGAAGCGAGGTGGTCACAGCCTCCGGACATTACAATCGTGTTGATTGGGATTTTGGACAAACTGTAGTGCGTTCTTGCTCGGCGGTAGTATCAAAATCTAGGTAAAATGAAAATTCGATTTTAGGAGTCTGAGACAGAGTGTGTGATGGGCGATTTCCAGCCGAAGACCTAGTCCAAATGCCTAAAAAGTAGTAGGTAATGCCGCGGCTGATCTTGGATACGTGTAGAACCACGGTCAGGGCAATATATCTCTGATGTTAAACCTTGATATTACGGCCGAGGTAGGATTTTGGCAAGGAAGCTCTACTATGAAAAGCATTTACAAGAAACACGGAAGGGATACACTGTGGGTAGCTACTTTAGAAGAGAGCAGCTAACGCAAGTGTTCCAAACTTCTTCTTGATGTGGATATGAAATGAGGGCAAAAGCGGCCTATAACAATGCAATCGGGTCCTTGACATTTCAATGGAATCAATAGCCAAACTACTGCCTGAAACAAACAAGATGGTTTCTTCCTCTTGAGAAAACTGTCCGTGAGGATTTTGAGCATGAAATGTCGTGGACAATGGAGTTTGGGGTTGTCTTAGGAATAAACAATTTATTGGGAAGCTATTAGAGGCATGTTGATTGGGATCTCGCATTTAAATGCTTATGCTAAATGGACATTTGACGTAATGTAAGTATGTGAAATGTAGCGATATTTCTGCCTAAATGCTTATGCTCTACTCATGCATTTCCTTATTATGATTCATGATACCACGAGGTCAAATGATTGTGTTGCAGGCTTACAAAAGCTTGCTAGGAATAAATATCAAAGTGTGTTCACCTCTATCTGGCCCAGTACAGTTCATGTAGCGGGATAGTTTGCTTTGGTATTAAGGCTTTAATCTTTGCTGCACAAGCACCCCAAAATTGCATTTGCTTTGACCTTCGATTGTAGACTAACTTGGGGCTTAAAGGGTTACAAAGGGCTATTAGCGATGAGAGTTTGAGGAAACCCTAATGTACCTTTTGGCCCCTCACTCATTACACCAGGCTGTGCCTAATGTTGTTGTGTTGGTTGAGTACAGCAGTGCGAGGTTTCTCTTCCTTTTTGTGGAGTCTTTTTCGTTCAAGTACAAGTCACGGTTTGGAAGGAAAGGCGGATTAAATATGGAACAAATGGAGTTACTATAATCAAGGAAGATCTATTAAAAGGCGAGTGGTCTTTTCATAAGCCTAAAGCTGAATTAATTTTTGTAGGAGTCCTTTGGTGGAAGGCGAAATGCTTTTACGTTTTTCTTTACCCAAGTTAAACATTTTAATGCTTAACGTTTACACATTGATTCAATGAAAGGGTAGGGTTATGGCTGTTTCACATGCATTAAAGGCAGTTCAAAAACGAATCTGGCGTTATGAACTAGCAGCATAATATATTCATATTTGAAAAGCTTGTATGCATGAAGCGGGTGGCTGATGTTTTATAATTAATAGCACATTGGATTTAAGTCTAATTTGACACGGTATTAAATGGCGTTTATAGACTAAATGCCGTGCCATAGAATCCGGTGCATGGTGGATTAAGGTCCTAGTATGGTGCGATAATACTACAGGAGGATTGACTATGGTAGATGTCGCTAGCTAGTAGGCATTGCTAAGGCTGAGTGTGGGCTGGATTTTTTGAATAGTATAGAGATGCATGTACATGATACACATGGAGTTTATTTATTATTTGCAGTTAAGAGTTATGAAATATACCACCATGAGGATGTTCAATGTTTTTGTGGTACATCGGATTTGTGAGCTATGAAGGGTATATATCTGATGATGATAACTAGTAATGCAACACGCTATGATAACTAATACCTTACCAACATGCAAAGATGCCAGTTTATCTTAAAATTTTTATTTTGTTAGATTTAAAAGGTTAAGTTTCTTTCAATATGTATATGTAGCTCATTTAGATTTGTTACGGCGGTATATATATATATATGGCAATTTTGTCCCTGCTATGAGAACTATGCCCTACCAACGTAGAAGATGTGGTTGTATATCTTAACATGCACAGCCTGTTTAGTGACTTATGGAAGCTAAGTGAAAAATCCCGAATTTAGAAGTCCAGGTACTATGCATTAATTCACAATTCCTGAAAATCTTGCTTCATTTTAAAAGCGGGGCATGACCTAAGCGCCTGTAGCGGAGAATGCAGATTGAAACTCATTCGTTGAGTTCCTTAGCCGTGTTCAAGCTGCATGTGATGGGGCCTGTATCCCAATTACAAAAGACCAAAACTTCGGCACCCAAAATGCAAACCACCCGCTGGGCTTTGGCAGCTCATAGAGGGTTTATGTTGGAGCTCCTATCCTTGTAGATTCGGCTAGGACCTTGTGGCGGCAGGGAGGTGTTGATGCGAGGAGCCGCGGACCCTAAAACCACACGAGGCTTGACTTACCCCAAAGTCCTCTCAGAGCCTGGCGGGCCGGGCAACTCCCTAGGGCAGTGATGCACATCTGTCAATGGACTCGGAAGCGTCGACATTGCCCTATGGACCAGGATTTTGTGGCGAAGCCCACTTTCTTGCTTCGAAGCCAAACTATCTCATGTGCAACACGCTCGTAGTCAGTAGTGCTTTAGGAGATTGCGTTTCTTTGAAATCTGTCATAGAGGCGTAAGTGTTTCTTCTTTCTTTTGCAAACCTCAGGTGTAACTTGGTTACCTAAGGTAATTTTGGCGATGCGGATGATGTGGTAGTCGAATGCGGCTGAACCTCATAATGTCCGACGACAAAACACTTTGGTTTCTACTTTGTCGCTGATTTGATATATTCTCACAGGCCGGATGTTGGATTTTTGGACCTTCTCGAACCGAGGTTCGGAACAAAGGATTCCAGCGGTCGGATCGGGGGCCGAGATCCCGATGTGGTCTTTAAGCGTCGCCCGTGGGCCAGCTGCGGAAATTTTGCCTCGGGAAGCTTTAGGGGCTGCGCCTCTGGGTTGGGACTCTCCCTTCTAATGAGGCCTTGCAAGTCCACGGCCTTGTTTGACTTGAGCAAGTGTATTACACTGCTTCGGCTGCACAACAACGAGCTGCCAGTTCTAATGCAAACTATTTGATCTAAACTGTACCATCCCAAAATTTTGAAAGTTCAAGCTGTATATTTGGCGATGACTTAGGAAGCTAGGCTGACAAAAATCAGAATTTAAATTAAGGTACTATGCATTAGTGCAATTTACAAGTATCTTGCTACTGCAAAGTGGCCCTTGACTTCTAAGCGCCTAGCGGGAGGTGTGAGGTCAAACTCATTCCGTCAGTTCCGCCTTAGCGTTCTCAGCTGCATAACGATCAGTGGGACCAGGGTGCAAAAGACCAAGGCTGGCGCAAAAGCAAACCTGCTAGAACACGGCAGCTCATAGGGTTTCACGTTTGGAATCCCTATCAATCAGATTTGACTAGGACCTTGCGTGTCTTGGCGTGGGGGTGTTGGCCGCTTGAGCTACGGACCCTAAAACCACCAGGCGGCTTGCCCCAAAGTCCTCTCGAAGGCCACAGCGTGGACGGGCAGCTTCCTCTCACGGGCAGTGATGCATCTCTGCCAATGGACTGAGAACATCGACATTGCCCTAGGACTCGTTTGTGGCGAGAAGCCCGCAGCCTACCGGCGGCTATCTCAACACTCGTAGTCAGTGCCTTTGGGAGGTGGGCTCTTTGAATCTTGCGATGTAAAGTAAGTGTTTCTTTCTTTTGTTAAAACTGACCGTGCTTGGGTACAAGGTAATTTTGGCATTCCGGACGATGTAAGCGAAGTCGAATCGCCATTTCGAACCTCTTTGCAATGTCGGCGGCAGCTGCTGGTTTTCTACTGCTGTGCGCCCACGGGGCGGCAGCGGTTTAATATATTTTCTCACGGACGGATGTTGGATTTTTGGTTGTATTGCCGGACGGAGTTTGTGAACAAAGGATTCGCGATGGGATCACGGGAACCGAGATCGGGAGTGTGGTCTTTAGCGTCGCCCCGGTGGTATTTTGCCGAAAGAACGCCTCGGGAAGCTTTGGGGCTGCCTCACAGGGTGAGACTCTCCCTCCCTGGCGGGCCTTACAGGTCTGGCCTTGTATTTGACTTGAGCAGAATTAATGCGGCTAAATGCCCAACAGCAGGCGGGGCAAGTTCCTAATACAAACTATTGATCTAAGCCTTATCAGGGAGTACAGGGTTGAAACATGTATTTGGCGATGACTTAGAAGCTAGTAGGCAAAAAATCAGAATTTGGTCGCCTTTTGCAAGTTAATTCACGAATTTATGAATGTCTTGCTCTCTTTGCAAGCGGACCTTGACTTAAGCTGCCACAGCGGGAGGAGTCTGAGGTCTAAACTCCATTAAAGTCGGTTCCACTTGCCCAGCGTTCTCAATTTGCATGTGATCGGCCACCACATCCCAAGTGCAAAGACCAAAAGGCTTCGGCACCAGCGCCAAACCACTGCTAGAACGACAACTCTCATAGGGTTTATGTTTGGAGAGTATCGCTTAGCCAGTTAGGCTAGGACTAACGTGTCTTGACAGAGTGTTGGCTGATACGGACCCTAAAAATATTTGCAGGGCTTGCCCCAAAAGTCACTCTCGAAGGCCTGGCGTGGGCGGTGCAATTCCTCTCGGGCAGAGCGGTAAACCTGCGCGGACTCGAGCGTCGACATTGCCCTGGGGACCAAGTTTGTGGCGAGAAAGGCACCCCCCCTTCTCAGCGCCCGAGACTATCTCATGTCCAACACACACTTTCGTAGTGATTGGCCTAGGAGGTGGCTGTTGAATCTCTTTGATAACGGTAAGTGTGTCGTTTTTGCAAAGTAACAACTTTGGTCCCTAGGGTAATTTTAATTCCAAGCGATAGCGGCGTCGATTATTAAAATTTTTTTAAGCATTTTTTTTTTCCAAAATGGCGTCACGTTAAATGGCGTTTAACTACGTGGCTCTGTGATGGTAAAACAATAGCATAGGCGCGGGTAAACCCTTGGTAAAGCTGCTCCGTCGGATATTCTAAGCGTCGTTTAATCGTATCGGCGATGGCGGACACTTTACAGCGATGCCCGACTGGCATGTCGGCAAACCCGCGAAATTTGGCGGGTGGCGTCGGATTTTTAGTGGTAGTTCAGCGGCGTCATGTCGGCGATGGCGAGAACGCGATTGGCGTCTGCGACGGCATGTCGGCAAGCCCGCGGCTCCGCGAGGCGGCGTTAAGCGGCGTTTTTGTGCGCGTGTACGACACGCTTCGCAGCTTGCCGGTGATGGCGCCCGATACCAATACCCGCGGTATGGTGGACCGCATACCCGGCTTCTACGTGTGGCATCGTTGAATGTGCATTGTTGATGCGTTGAGCGTGCAGGTAGATCCAAGCGGCGTTGTCGTCGTTCCTCGGCTTTGTTGGCGTGGATTCCAGCGACCTCTAAACGTCGTTGAAGGTCGGCCTTTATCGCCTTGATGGCGAGGCGAGGATCTTGCTGGCGGCAAAACGCTATACAAGATAAGCTAGATTACTGCGACATCGCTTGGATCTCAGTCTAAATCCAGACTTCCCAGCCGAGTGGGACTTCTTTTGGTAGTTAGAGGCCATTTTAGATCAAAAGGAAATACCATTGGGCTTTCTTTTTGCTAAGTTCTTGAATGTTATATTGGGCCTTTTCATAGTGAACTTTAAATTTATGGTGTGCGCCTTCCATATACTTTGCCCCAATTCGTTTTGGGTTGGGAAAGAAGATGTCCCAGCGATGGATTGTTCTCGATTTGGAGTATCGTATTGTATAAAGAAGCGGGGTATAATTGCCATGTGGGAGGAGCTTGAATGGTTATTTTCTTTGGTGCTTTGCAACTCCTTTAGTGGATGTTTTGTAATGTAGTTTGAAGAAAAGCTATTTAAGAGTTTTCC
Organism: Isoetes taiwanensis; assembly: GCA_021234155.1. Lineage (NCBI taxonomy): Eukaryota > Viridiplantae > Streptophyta > Lycopodiopsida > Isoetales > Isoetaceae > Isoetes > Isoetes taiwanensis. Next base: position 27,969,895 of record JAJEKV010000002.1, on the reverse strand, counting down.
CACATCCAAATTTTTTAGGCCACAGTTTTCAGGGAATTGGTATGCGGCGTGCAAGTCGTGGTGGGGATTTGTTGCAGAATCGACACCGCGGGTTAAATCCGTACTGGACCACTGCCCGCGGGGGTTCTTCGTTTCTTTGACACCGCGGTAAAGGCAGGAGCGCTAAAGCTGATAGGCAAGGGTGTGTGTGTGGGATAACCAATGGCGGCCGTCAATCGTCGTGCAATAAATTTAGCGCTATCTCTTCTTCACAATAGTATGGGTGGAGTTTAATGTATTTGAAAGCGACCAGGAAAAGCAATCTAATACCTACGCCTCTGTTTTTGCGTCTCCGGCCACCATACCGGCCCAGCGCTCTGTATCTCCTCCATGTACATCTCCTTATGAATCTCCACTTCGCCATCTCCTTATCCATCTCCGGCTCATCCTTACGAATGCACTTCTCTCCTTCTTCCCTTTTACGTTGCAACGAATCTCCTCCTCCTTCTTCCATACTGCCACCCACCAGCTCCCCAACCCGCCAACGAAGCGAATTGGTAAGTACATGGCGGAGAATTCATTCCAGGACTCTGCCCAGTGATGCTGACGCGATGATGCGTGCCAAGCATTTGGGCTTCATATACATTTCATTTGCCATCTTGTGATTGGCTTTTTATTACCTTTTTCTTGTGGTGGCTTCAACCATATGATTTGCGGTGTGACGCCTTAGGAAGTGGTTTTTTATTTTGGGTCAAAATGCTAATGGCTGACTGGTGGCACAATGCAGGGCTCATCCTGAATCCAATGGCTCACGGAATCTGTTACTATTGATATAGAACTATAAGTGCGGAAATAATGAATAATGAACTATATAACCTCTAGAATATACTTTTTCTAAGAACATCTTTTGAAGATTGTTGTGATAATCTTTAAAATATATTTTATGGAGTATTCTGTGATTGTGGCGTGTAATCTTCTAATCTTCTCGAACCAAGTTTACAAAGTCTTCTCCCTCTTACTGAGGGTTATTTATATAAGGTTTTAAAGTTGTGGCGGTATTTTGTAACTTAAGATTTTTAATGGTTTAGGATAGGTATTACATTGTATTTATGTCGTAGAATCTCTGCGTCGAATTGGGCGTGGGAGTTTGAGTCAAGTTGACTATATAGGGGCAAAAGAAACCTAAGATTAGTTGGAAGGGCGATGGGCTGAAGGCTGCGTGGGCGGTGGCAGAGATATGTTGGAAAGTGGTTCTTTATCTTGTATGCGATTCTAAGTCGTTTCTCACGGTTTGGTTTGTTTTTATGCATTTGGTGAGAACAAACCTTGTGCCACTACATTATGGCGGAGGTTAACTCACCGGACCAAGTTCTTTGTGTTGAGTTGGATGGGGCTATGATTACACATGAGATGCCATCAGAAAATGGACCTTCGGACAACACCAACAGCGGAGTTTGGTTGGGACTTAGAAGAAGGGGCATCATAAAATTTGAAGCTTCAATCGCCCATGCACACGGTTTCCTCTTCTCTCTGTGGCTTGCTATTTATTTACATTTCAATTTTTATGCCTTGAAGTTCTTTACTTGGTGCACAAGATGGCACCGCCTATATGCTTTGTTCTACCGTGGTAAGAAGAAGAAAAATAAAATTTGGAAGCTGAAGGGTCCACATTCATGAAATTGTCTCACGTAAGTTGATTATTTATTACCAAAGCTCACCAGTTCCAATGGGATTCAATGTGAATGTAGTGCTAACTCCTGTTCTAATTGTGCTGGCTTGCAAAGGAACGAGTTGATTTGGATTTCAAATGTGGGCAACCCCACTGCCTCAAGTCGCGGCAAAAACGGCGGGTTTTGTGGTTGTTGGGGTTGGCGCACATGACATTATATCTGGATGCGTTTATGTTATGAGTAGCGGAAAGGTATATTACTGCATGCCAATATATTGTAAATTACCAATGGATTTGGATGCAATTCGCGAGTTTTTGTTACCATGTCATGCTTATGTTACGTTGCTGACCAAACTTTATGTAGAGGCAAATCCGGTCGATTTGGAAAGCGGTTGAAAAAGCAAGTCCTTACATGGATCTCCAATTATTCAACAATCGCGGGACTTCATATTCTATGAAGTAAATCTCACATTTAATATTGCTTAGGGATATTATACAAAGCGCAGATTTTCTGATTTATTTTCTTTTACAAACATGGTATATCATTTGAAACAGCTCTACCTATCATGGAGTTTCAAATCCCTTGATTCCATCTAAGGTTGACACGCATGTTAACGCACTATGGCTCTCAAATCTTATCTTTGAGGTGGAAATCTGGTTTGACCCCATCCCAGGGGATTTCTTTGGGCAGTTTGGAATGCCCGCAGGATATGTTGGGAGGTATATAGGGAATCAATGGATGAAAATAAGCGATAATTAATGGTAACCTCTAGGGTGATATAGAATCTGCTTGAGGAAAGGGTTAGCCTCCTCAAATGATTCGACTCCCATTAATAATGTTCATGTTTTCTTGGATCAGAGTGATAATTTGGTACGCATAATTGGAACAAAACCCCAAGGACGTGACTTTTCATTGTTAGAGATATTTCATGTTTTCTTGGATCAGTGATAATTTAAATTGATATGATAATTTTGAATCAAAACTAGCGTTAGTTTCATTATAACAGATTCTGACATTGTTTGATGAGGAGGATTGCCTTCCTTTAGATTATATTATTGCTATATTGCCAACCGCAACATGAGAATGAATTTTAGAATTCTAATGTACATGGTGCCATGAGACTTCTGGCAACTGGATTGATTGAATCAGTAATGCGCTATTGGGAAAGAATGGAAGAATAAAACTTGTAAGCTAAGGTATGTCCCGAGAAGAATGCCTGCTTGCCTTCTTTACCTGCATCAGAAAGAAACAAACACTAGAGTTCATTAACAAAAGGATCTTGGCATATGCCCAAAGTTTGAGGATAAGACCTTGATTAAATACGTCTTGTGAAGCTTGAGAGCTCTTTTGCATGCGGTCGCCGCATTTAATTTTCCAGTGGTATCATTTAAGATCTGGAAAAGGGAAATAGTGAATGTAGTATTCAGAAAAACCTTCGTGGCCATGGCACCTTTAGTAATGCCTTCCACGGCCTCATGAGACTTGTTTTGCAATTAGTTTTCTTCGTTTGCATCTCAAGAATACCCGCCACACAAAAAACAGCTATTGATGCATTTTTATCCTCACTTCTTGAAGATCCATATTTCATGTTCCGCCTCACAAATTTTCCACTATTTTTATAAACTGCCTTCATTGTCCCAGGAGCAACTTGCTTTTCGTCAGTGACGATTTCCCCAATCTCAAACGCTGTTTGCTGAATGTGCGAAATGAACTCAGGGTTGTACTCCAAAGCCCACATCACCTGAATATAAAGCAAAAGATACTCGGGTTAATTACACACATCGATGTCATACTGCATTGATCAAGACCACATAGTTGATTACAGTCTACATTAACATTGGTTATAGAATGGTAGCAACAGGCCGTTGCGAAGTCAGACTCTCTTGGTTAAGTGCCGTACTTTGGTGGTGAATCATAGAAACTGAGATATTAACTATAATATGCACATCCTTTTATTACATATCAAAACAAGCTATATAACCCTCCACACTAGAGCATTCGGCTTCTTCTGTATTATCTTAAAATGATACGCAGAATACGCCACTTTAATCAATCATTAAATGACCAAGAAAAGAAATAGTACCTCCCAGAGAAAGAGCGCATCAGGAAACGAGAACTCACGACGAAATATAACCATTAACATCCGAAATGCAAAAACATAGGACCCACCACCAAGCACTTCTGAAGAACTGATAGTATGTTAGGAAAACAAAACAAGGCGCAACAAAAAGACTATCCTTAACATTTTTAGATATTTTTAGATCTCCAACATTGATGTGATTCCTTTTTTTATCTGTCCTACTCATGATAATAGGACGCTTCACAGTCTAATCTCAGCTGCAAATTGCATCCAAACCTACTGAGTCTCAGCTAGAAAAGCACTTCGTTGTTACATGTGCAGTGTTTTATGAGATACAGGATAAACTCATTGCCTCCTCTGGAATGCCATATCATGACCTCAATTTCAGGTTTGACTGGGATGTCATGTCCCTACCTTGAGTAACCTCGATTAAGGATCAAAAATTTGTCTTCAAAGCCTACTTCTTGTCCAATTGTATCAGAGTCTCTACTTCAAGGCAATAAGGTTGCCCAAATCTGCATGCCACCACAGAGCCTCAGAAACATGTACTGCTGAATATGGCCATCTTGCAACTGGTTTTGAGCAAATAATAATCTCTGCTGGCCAGAAAGAGTGCCTTCCTTATCTTGGATATGTGCCTTATCCTTCACTACTTTTGCAGTTTTTCTTGTGCAGTCATCGATGATCAAGAGAAAGTATCTGGATCCTCCTACTGACTAACACGTGCAATTTGGATTCTTTCACAGGTTATTAATACCAGAAATGATAGTCTTGTGTTGTAAGAAAAAACTGCATAGCCTAAAACGAGATGCAAGGTAGACTCTATGGTTATTATAGCCAGAAAGAGTTTGCCATCTTAAACTAAAGGTTAGTTTCTGCTGGTTAAGGGGGAAACACCCAGCTTATTGTGCATTTTGGTATTAACATTTTGTAAATTAGGCACAATCCTGTACATCCAATGGATGACGAGGACAAAGGATCTTAGAAAACAAACATGAAAAGGCACAGAGAGAAGACCAGGAAAATAGAAGTAGAAATCGAAATTATAGATGAACTTATTTTCACATAAGTTAATATCTCCTAGGTCCTCAAGCTATAGATAAAATAACGTCTCTTAGGGACATCTGCTATCGCTCAGCTATATGTAATATTAGAATTGAAAAATAAGAAAGGATATGGGAAAGCTGACATACCTAAGCAGTTATGAAGCCTGGGATCAAGAACCTGCATGGTTTGAGCAAGAACCCCTAATTGCTGCTGCACTCCTACTGCTTTATCTGTGCACCTGAAGTTTTCCCGCTTATTCACAAAAGGTAGTTCAATATCAGTCCAGGTAGAAATTCCAAAAGACTACATCATCTTAAATGCTGCTATACTGGACAGTGAGTACTGTGAACACAAGCAGCTAAACCCCTTTCTATTCTTCCAACAGGCTTCCATCTTGAATTTAAGGAATCGTTAAAACACACCCAAGCTGGCCTATTGTCTAAGTTCTAATATTGTTCAAATCTAATGTATCAGGTTTAATTATGCTTTACAAAGTGATGACTTTTAAGGTGATGATCTTGTTATGTTTAGACAAAATGAGGGGAAGGGACAATAGGGATGCATTTCACCTACACTGAACTGTTGCCAAATACTTTACAGGACCATGACGCTTTAAAAAACATTCAGAGGTATTATTGCAACATCACATTTAGCCAGAGTACTCACTATCAACTTTAATTTTAACTTTTTAAGCAGCAGATTGGATGTGGAGAATTTGGGAATATGGAAAGTCTTCCAACACTATCTCTAGTTGCAGGTGAACAGGGCCACACCATAGGATAAGCTACAAGAGCATTCCAGCAAAATGCAGCAGACATAAAGTTTGTGATAGGTAATCTAGCCCACTGGATCATGGACGCAAGGTCCGCTTATGCGACTTGTGCAAGCACAAGACATATAGATGGGATGGAAAAAACAACCATGAAAGCTGATACTTTTTGCAAGCTAGTGAAAGTTTTGGGCCCATGTAAAATAGCAGAATTTTGCAAGTCCTGCCAACTATGCCAACCACTTCTTTAATACTGCTGGTAGGCAATGCTAAGAAACATACCACACGATGCATCATGCACTTGAAACACCAAAAAGCATCTGCTTCATCCGTGAAAAGAACCACCATTGGAGAGCAAAGATCACTCATTCCTGGACAAAGGTGAACAAAAGTCACTAAAAATAATGACAATAACAATAACAATAACAAGAAACATTTCTGCTTCAAAATTCAAAGATACGAAATGGATACATTCAACAAATCTCCACCCAGCCAAATATCTTTGTTTGAAGACTAATTTCTATTCATCTTCGACATCTTAAAAGTGACGAGCAAAAGACATCAAGTAACCATGTACCGTGTATAGTCAGGCAGGAAACCAATGAAACGGGAATCAGTTGTTCTCAACAATCAGAAGTTTTCAGACTTCTTTACTAAAAATGATCATGCAATGCATTATCTTTTCTATTAAAGATCGTTAACGTTATCCAATGCTGCCTGAACAAATCTAAAAATAGAAGCACAAGTATGAAGAGATGAAACCCTTGATTCATGCAAACAGTAAAAGTTCCGATACAGTTATCTTGAAGTGTTTCATGATCATAGCCATCATATCATGTCAAGCTCCCAGGATGGATGTTTAATACAATTTGTAGGTCGCATTTCTCTCCTCATCATGCCATAATAAGCTTTCGAGCATACACAAATAGGCTTGAATGGAACTGCTCAAGTTTTCTAATTCCAGATCGATGCACAACCATATAATTTGAGCTGATCATCAGTCTATTGATGCCTAGAGGACCTGCATATAACAGGCAAGATAGCTTCTAACCTAAACAACAAAAGCCAGGCCACCAGGCTCGCTGTGCTGACTGGGAACAACAAGCTTACAACTGGAAATAAGACACAAGTCATCCATCCCCATCTAGCAAGCAACTGAACAATGTATGAGAGCCTACTTTTAGAATTTATTTGTAAATAGCTAATATTGACAATTTACCATCCACATCATAAACCCTATTGATAAAGAGAGCACAATAAGGACATATAAAGACCTAATCTACTTGTTTACCATGAATTCATGTAAGGTATTTTTTTAACTTTTAAAATTTATGTTATGAGTGGGTCAATCATCTGGATTTACCTTGACAGTACCCAACCTCTTCATCTAACCATGCATACACCGCTAAAATGTCCCATAGCTTGGATAAGTTTGCAGGATTCTCGTAAAATTGCAGCATTCTGTCAGTGCGCACAACATCCAATCCTAAGGACATGGATAATTGGCATAATCAGCTGCTGCTAATTTCCGCAGTAAATGCATGCTTGAAAAATCATACAGCCTGAAGCATATAAGGCGATACAATATCTTACCAATTTGGTGCAAGACAAGTTTCCACTGAATCACCCTTTTATCCACACAACCTTGCTGGTGTCCATTTGCATGACTTCCAAATGTAGCCACCTCGTCTCTTCGAGTTTGGTTAGCTACATCTTAGCAGAAAATATACACATGTCAGTTCGAAACTTTTTTGCTCCACTTCATAGATTTATGAGCAAGATGCATACATGTTTCATCGTTTGGAACTTGTTCCAAAGGGCTACCATCTTCATTTATTCGTGGAGCTGTTATCACCGTACCACTTCCTACGGCAGAATCATATTTCTGACACTCCATTTTTATGTCTGCATATTGCTTCCTGAAATAAAATCAGTGGCAGATCATATTATGTTCCATATAGGCATACCAGGTTCCTGTATCCAACAAAATGTAGTGGCACTATAGTTATATTATATTCTGTTTAAGACTACCTGCACGCAGTACATATTAATAGCCCTTCTCATGCATCTCGACTGTAAAATGGCCCCCATAGCAGTTACAGGAATGTGGAGTAATGCAATCAGCTTTCTAGCTAAATGTCTACCTTGGTTGCTGAGACACTTGGTATGTTTTACACAGCACAGGAATAGAAATATCTTCTTTGTTACTTGCTCTTTCACTTTTCCGAACAGATTAAGGGTTACACTTGTGATACATTCTGTGCTACTTCCAACTAGTTTGATGGATCCAGTATCGACACATTGCTTCTGCAAAATACTGCTTTTCTAACACAGCAAACTATAAATAACAAATGGTGCTTCCTTGCAGCTAGTACATTTGACGAGCAACATGGTCAACATTGCAGCTGGTGGCTCTTATAATGGCACTAATGGTAATTAGCTACAAGCCAAGTACCTGCGAATGTTCCGAAGCCTTTCCCTCTCTGCTCTGCTGCTGAGAGGTGAGTAACACCCAAGAAGATATTCCCAAACTTCCCCTCTTATAGAAGGATGCACACCCTGGAAATAGCAGAATTAAGAAAGAATTGTGGAGGTCATGGTAAGGTCGGAATCACTATTCCTATATCAAATCACATTCGTAATAATGTCAATTGGATTTAAGAAGTAGAAAACTAATAAGTCAGAATAGCTTACTCCTTTCTGAACACGCCCAATAATGTTGGCGATATTCAGCTGCCCTTCCTCATTGAAGGAATTTCGCCACCTTCTCACACTCAGTCCCTTAGCTACCTGCCACACTATTGAATTAATTGGAAAACTCCAGTCGCTAATAAATTGACCCCAAAATGTGCAGGAAATAAAAAGTATTTGCAAATGAACCAGAAAGGGAGACTTGATTTTACATTATTTGATTGGGATAGTGGACCCAACTTTTCAAACACATAAATGAGATCAACCAGAATACTAGATACAATAATAGCCAGAATGAAAGTTGATTCGAATACCCTTTTGTTAGATCGAGCTCGAGGGACGTCTTCGCAGTCCTTCTTAAGCTTGTATGTAGAATCTAGATCCGCCATAGCTCCACCGGAGCAGAAAAATCCCATTTTTACAGTGCCATCACCAAAGAGCAGCTATATGGAGAAGGGAAAGAGTAAGGAAAGGGACGTAAACAAGGTCTGACGAAGCATGTTCGAAGACCTTAAAACTAGACAAAAAGGACACACTTTTTTAATGCATTCTTCACGTTAAACGTCTTCAAGCATATCTCTGTCCGTCCATTTACATTCAGGAATTGCCTCCGTGGACTTTGTCTAGACGTCCAAACATTAAGACGAATTAGGAAAGCCCACGTCATCATAGTATCAAAGCAACATCGTGTTAAAACCCTAGACTTTTTGAAACAGCAAGGTCAACCTACCTTCTTGCTATATTACTGTTCGGGACGTGGTTTTTAGTCTTAAACAATAACTAGCTGGCGTTGCCGGGCTAATATCTTGCATATATTTTAACTTGGCCTTTAACATACATATGTGCAACTTCGACAACAACGCGCATATTGATACGGATGAACATTATTTGCTTTTGTAATTATTTTTGTTATTGAAATTGTCTAATTGGACCCCTCTTACGTCAATATAGATATAAAACATCTCAAAACCTGTGAAGACATGTGCATTATATATACCATCAGGAATGATGAATTGCATTGCATTATCTTTCTTCTTGCTCATACCAATTCCAACCAGTAATGATCGGCATACCCTTCTGGCCACAAACCCAACCTATGACCTGAACACCTAACATCTTTATGTGCATACTAAAGATGCAACTACTATATTCTATGTTGTATATAAGGGTCATTCTGAAACCATTTTATGTGCATACTACAGATGCAGCATCTCCATCTAATATTGCATGATGGTGAAGCCAGTAGTTAGCTATAGTATGTGTGTGTGAGCCAACATGATAAGTATAATCTAAGGCGTATGCTACTCCATAGTGTTTGCGTGATTGGCATGGTCTACCTACATAATGTATGTTGTGCTCTTTTTGTATTTGGTCCATAAATATTTTGGTATCCGTAAACGATAAAACACATTGTTCCTATGAAACTAACCCTATTGGCATTTGAAAGCGCTAAAAAGTAGGTTATATCCAAAAAAAAGCAATACACAATGATGTCAGATGTCAATTACAACTCAAAATCATATCATTATTTTGATGATGGAAACTTCACCACACTAGGCACCTTTATTAACTAAATAATATTTGGTGGCTTGAAGCTACAAAATTGTGGAGAGATGTAATGCATAGATCATCGACTTCCACCATCAATACATATGGAAGACAGATCTGAAGAACAATTTTAACTAAAGAAATGCTTCCTATATATCAGTACATATTATTTCGCTTAAAATTGGAATATTGTATATCCCTTACCAAATCTAGTTCATTCAAATGAAAAGGTGAATTGCAAAAATTTAGGCATATGTATTGGGTATACAAAAGAGGAAATCTAGAATTTGGTTGGGAGAAAGGGAAGGTTTAAGGCAAAAGTTCTATTTGAGTATGATCTGAACTTTTGGTCACGATGGCATGAGGGAAAGTTTAAAGGCAAAAGTTCTAACTGTGGTATGGGTCAGAGCTTTGGTCACATTCACATCAGTTTAAGAAACATTTCTTACTATATTTGTGCTGTTAGATTAGCTTGTTTTCATAATGAATGTTCAGATCAATTCCAAATTTATGCTTATTAACATTCTTAATAAAGGAATTGTCAATGGAGAACAATATACCGAACTACCTCTATTTTGTCGGAATGTGTGAAAGCAAAATTCTATTTGTGTTCTTGCCAATAATCAGACGCTTGTTGTAAATCTTTCATTTTCCCCTCTTAGGGCCCTGGCGTTTTATATCGTTTAGAGCTTTCTAATACTTTTCTATAAATACACATGTTCTTCCATGGACTTACTATAGATTAAGATGTCATAAAAAAAAATGATGACAAATTCGTCGAAAAAGTTCCTAAAGACGTCATTCAACAAACGCATAAAAGTTGCCGGAGCATATCATAATCCAAAAGGCATCATATCATGTTATTAAAGTGGTTTTATGGATGTCTTCCTCCTTGATCCTTATATCCTGATCTTAGTTCAATTTTGGAGAATAATTTTGCTCCTTGTGGTTGGTGAAGTCATCTCCCCTTGGCAATGCATACTTATCCTTTATCGTTTACTTGTTGAGCTAACGATAGTCGATGCACATTCTTAGACTTTGATCTTTCTTCTTCATGAAGAGGATAGGTGCCCCAAAGGGTGATACAATTGGAAAAATGAATCAAGTTCCAAAAACTCCTTCAATTACTTCTTGAACTCTGCTACCTCCTGGAGGCTCATCCTATAAGAAGCTTTACTAGTTGACTTTGCATCTGTGCAAGATATACTATATTAGACCAGAGTTTCTTCAAATGTATTCAAGTTTGATTTTATCTTGTAAGAGCCTCATTTGAGATGTATTCAGGTTTGATCTCATCTTTGAAGGGCCTCATTTGACGCACATTTCCCTTTCTTTTTGTACATATTTGTATCCCTTATTCTTGTTTCATGATCTTGAGCATGCAAACATGCATCAAACAATGTGTAGAACACTGCTCAAGTGTATACCAAGAACTCAAAATTAACACTAAGCCCATTTGATGCAGCCTCTAGGGTTTATAAGATCATTTCTTTATCAGCGATTTGTTACTGCTTTGTTATCTTCTAGCGCCATGATTCTCCGTTTTTCATATTACTCTCTCATCCTTTAGATTCCCTTAGTTTGCCTAACCAGGTCACCTGAAGGCCTTTCTTTTCAAACTTTTAGTTACTTAACTAGCTGATGATTCTGTCAGCTAATGATTTTAATCTTGTTAGTCTCTCAAAACTTTGTTTTTAAGGTCCAACAAGTGCAGTTTTATAGTATAGCCTTTATGGAGTGGTGATAACACTCTACTTTTTCGTCAGCAATTTCAAAATATGGATTTCACGGAGCTTGTGGCAGGCTCTATAATGTAGCACTTCTTCCAAAAAAATGGTTCTGCATAAAGTTTTCAGATTTTGATTTTTTCTTGGGATTTCTATCAGAATACATCATCTATTCATATATGAATGCCAGTTGCATAAAACTACTTGATCAAGGCGATATCCAGAAGTTTTTACAAAATTTTGAAGTGTCGAGAATTCTCTTTAGCAAAGTACTTTATATCATACGCAACATTATGCAAAAGAAATGAACTTATGGATGTTTGATCCTTTCTACATTTGCACATTCTCAGATGATCTTTATGAAGCTTTCTTCTTGGTCGACTACGAGAGGCCGCTTACTTTGGCTAGCCCATTTCATAATCAATATCGGTATGTCAAAAGATTTATCAGGTGAGATCACTTTGCATTGCAAAAGTCCTACGAATCAACATGCATATGAAAGCGATTTTTCAAATGGCACATGCGCGCATTTAGAGCCATCGCAGGGAGTATTTTTCAGGATTTGGTCGCGAGGAGATCAAGGGTGGAGCATCCATCATTTTCCTACGTAAACGCCCGAAGCTTGCAAATCACAGCAACACAAAATAATTTTTTGAAGCATCTAGGGCCGGGGATTTATCCAGCTGATATATTTCTATCTCTTATTTCTATATGCAAAGCACTTAATGGCGGTTGTAGCAGACTAACCATTTTAGAAGCGATTAAGGGCAGAGATTCAAGCATAAAAGTTTTACACCCCATCTAGAATACCTTTCAAGCCGAGTCTTTTGCACTGCCATACTGAAACACCCAGTTTAGGCAGTGGGAATCAAGCTGCCATACTGAAGTCCAGCTATTTTGGGCTTCAAAATTTCTATCTTCGGCTTGCCATGCGCCTTTTGGAGTTACGCGCATCGATTTCTTGCTAATTCGGCTCGATTGCACAAAAATAAGCAAGCTTGAGCGAAGCCATAAACGATCCTTGAATCGTCTATTTGGAGTCACGCTATCGAAAAATTTGTTTGAGGCTCACCGCAGTAGCTTTCAGAAAAAATTAGTTGAATGTATAGCACAATAACAGGGGGTTCCAGAGGGATTTGATATGGATGTAAAAATAACAATTCCTAAAACCATAGACCATATATCTCTAAAACAATTGAATGGGTTGTTATAAAATGGAGCTCAAGATAAAATTAATTATAGTAAACCTCTTAAAAGGTAGTCTTGTGGGGCTGAGTGAAGTTATTTTGTGGGGTTAGAGCCTTTGTATTTCATATTCTAAAATCTTAATGCAGAGTATTGAGGGATTCGATATTCCCTCAAAACCTTAAGTGACTTCGTAGTTTTCAAATTTCAAAATCATAGAAACAGCCTCGATGATAAATGATTATAAAAGCGAGGCGAGGTGGTGCCCAAAGGCTTTTAACTTGCGGTCTGAATTAGAGTAGGATAAATGAATCCGGCGACTGTAGTAATCCAGAGGTGCACCTGCGTTTGGGAATATGCTCAGCACAATGCCGGGGGTTCAGGAGTTTGATATGGTTGTAAAAATAACAATTCCTAAAATCATGAATATATATCCTTGAAACAATTGAATGGGTTTTATAAAAAAACCATGATTCAAGATAAAAATAATCACATTAGCTCTCTGGGTATATTGGATTTAAAGTAGTCTTATTAGAGCCTCCAATGATAAATGACTATAAGCAAAACAAGGGTCCCCAGGAGGCCTCAACATACGATGCAGGTGCATTAGGATCGGCGAATCAGAACTGACGTGGTAATCTAGGGTGCATCTCGTTTAAAATATGTATACAATATGCGGGGATCGAGGGGAGTTTGATATGGATGTAAAATAGCAATTCCTAAAACTATAGACCATATATCTCTAAAACAATTGAATGGATTGTTATAAAAACAAAGGTCTTTTTATGGGTTTATAGCCGATGTCACGAGGGGATGTTTATATAGTCTCTGATGCATAGTGCTTTAAAACTCATTAAATGATCCCTCCAGTAAGAATGCTTATAGACCTGTACTCTTTGTGCAACAATTAGATCTTTTTAGACAAGATGGATTTTTTGTAGCGTTTTTTTTTTTTTCAAAAAAAAAATCAAGGAAAGAAGCAACTTGCACACTACGCCAATGGCGTTCTCTAGTACTGGGTAGCATTTAAGTAGATAATGGTTGATTTGTTGAATGTGAGTAAAAACTGGTAAATACGTGCAGGGGTGTTTATCCCCTTCTTCAATGAGGTCCATAGACAAAATTGATACTTAAATAGTAAATTGATGATCTATGTTTGTCCTATTGATGAATGTGACATATTTTCTAATTCTTTCTTGTACTCCACTAGGCCTACACATTAAGCGTTCAGTACATAACTATATCTTATATTAATGTCATTTTACAATAAAAGAGACAAAAATACCACAATTTTAGCTATATCCCCAATCTTGAGTTCCATGACAAATATAGGCGGCCATGGAGGTAGGCGTTACGCTGTAAAATTACTACCAACAAAAAAGAAATGACCAATTAGATCTCTAGTCCCCATCTCTGAGACCAATCTCAATCATGGGTTGTCCTTCTGCTCCTCATGACGCCATATCATGCTTCTTTTAAGATGCCTGATTTGCCTTATGTTATGAAATATCAAATTTATACAATATAAAACTTTAAGTCTAGATACTTGAACTCTCATTCTTTTAGAGAGTCTCCTTAAGCGACCCCAATTTGTTTGTTTTGGTACAACCTAAATCACCACTTGCTCGGAACAAAGAAATAGAATAGAATAGAATAAATGGTTTTTTAGCGTCCACCCCGAACCAATAGGTCATGGGACCCTTCTACAATGGGCTAGTACAATCATTCACCGACAAAAAATAAGAGCAGGTCCTTTGTAACCGTATTTCATCCAACATATTTAAGTAGCCTTGGATATCATGTAACATGGCCCTTCCTGGGTTCCATGCCAAGGCAACAAACTGTGGATATCATGCATAACATAGCCCTTCTAGGTTCCATGAACGGCTGATCTTCTCCTAATGAGGTCCTGGGTCAGGACTTTTCTAATATGCTTGGTGCTACAGCCTTCAGTTCATTTCCTCAAACCTTTATCACGGATAGGAAACAAGGATATGCAAGTAGAATCCGGAAAATGAAAAAGTTATTTTGGCTTGTCTTGATCTGGTATACTTACTGTTTGCAAAGCTGAATAAGTAAAACTTTGAGGTCTACATAATCGAGGAAAGAACTTTGTCTTTTGCTTTTCTACTTAATGTTGTAATGCCAGAAATACTTTGCCATATGGCGGATGCATAATGATTCTTTTGTTTAGAAAAATTCATACAAAGCCAGATCCCGAGTATACTGCTTACAAAAGGTCTTGAGAGGAAAAGCGTCACTCAAAGCATATAATCCCTTTGTTGAAATTACCCCGGGTAGTTTATTTTAGCATCTGACTCACTAACTGCACCGTCTTGATTTATGATCCACAACTCTTATTTTGTGTCAAATAAAGTACACAATTAAAACTGGCCGGTATACCTTATACATATTCCCCATGATAAAGCAACCGCAGAATCTATTATAAATCATTCATACAAATCTTAGAAGCCGCAAATACAACATAAAAAACTTGAAGTTTCCTAAATTGTGACTCTAAGAAAATGATCCTACATCCCATAAAACAAATTAGACTATGAGCAGTTTAAAATAAAGCCTAAACCATGGTGTTGAATTATAGATAAATTATCACTTAGGCACAAGGTATTTCAACTCGAACCGGCCTGGCCCCGGTAGATAACAAATGATGATCTGCCAGAGCATGGTACGTAAGCGGCGCTCTCTTTACCATGGGGACGCTGTATCGAAACTTCAAAGCAACAAATCAAAAGCCTTGATTTGCCATTGCCATAACCAAAAAGCTAACTTCCTAAACCTATACATTGCTAGGCACTCAAGGCGCGGCTGTCCTGCTCCATTACGGGTTTTTATCCTCGCGGCTGGCTTATCACATACTTGACATTTTGCCTGCGTTTTCCATAACAAATCATCAAAATTTGCTTTGAGGACTTCTTGAAGGGCTTGTGAATTCGAATTAATGAGAATCGTTTTGTATTATGGTAAGTACCCTGTATTAACAGTCCAAGCATCTTTTCCGATCCACATGATCCATGGTTCTTGTGATTCCACTAGCAAGAAGAGTGAGTCACCACCTATAAAGGGCCGTGTCAAATAAGAAAAAATTAAATAAAAGTGTTTTGCATTGTGATTATAAGCAAAGTTTAATTTGAAACTAACTATAAATAATTAGAGCCAAGCGATTAATAGAAAAAATAGAATACAGCGCATAGCACTTTGGATAAAACGAGAAGGCGGTCCTAGGAATTTTGGGAACACGATAACCGATGTTCCAAAATCACAACTTCAAAAAGAATAAGGACCGCTAAAATGCATGAGAACTTTGGCATTATCAACTTCAATTATAGAAAGATCAAGTCCTCGAACCGAGGAAATCCGGTCTTAGAAATCTAGCTAAACGAGGGCAAAACATATCCCGATTGCAAGGTATGCACCCAGCGGCGTAAGTATGTAAAGCAACTTACACTAACCACAGCGGATGCAAAAATACGCCAGCGTCGCGCACTCTTGGGACAACGTAAAACCATCAGGATCAACAATGGAGGAATAAAGTAGATTTATCCAATTAGATCACGAATTGGGAGATCTTTGATAAAATCACAGTCGATCTCAAAGTTGCAACAAATTAGGACTGCCACGATGACATGTCCAAATGGCGACTCATGATCTTCTAAACATATGACAAGAAAAATGATCTTACTTTGGGAAATTAGTACCTTTCCTGCTTTGCTAATTATTGATCATTCACAATCTTGCTACCCGATCCACCAAAGCTGCAAAAGGTCAAACTAAAATTTAGTACCTTATCCTTAAATGATCTTGCTAATTGGGCTCTAAGCGGCAAAAAACTATTATTTCCTCATAGGAATCACTTGCATCAACCTTGCTTGATTTTGATGCGTTCTGAGGTCATCATGTGAAAGCTCAAAATTCATAAAGACATTATCTGATTATTTTTATAGCAAAAGGAACCATCATTTGAGCCAAGTGAAAGCTAACCTGCGCATCTTGGATTAAAGAGGCACCTTTGATCGTGCTTGTTGCAATAAACCCGGACTAAGCTAGAAGCTAGAGGGCCCTCGGTCTTGGGGATGAGGAAAAATTAGAATCCACTAGAAATGAACATCGTTGCTTACCGGCCCGAGGAAAAAGGCGGGCTGGCTGCTTTACAATCTCATTTCTACCCGGGCATCGTGTGAAAGAACGCAGATAAGCCCCAAGTATTTACAACTGAAGCTCGAATCTATGAGCAAACCACAAACATCAAAATTTCAGCACTTGGCCCGATCTACAGAGAATAAATCCCGGAAAACTAGCTTTGCTATGTGATCTTGAAATCTTGAAGATCTTGAATCAATTTAGATAGAGGCTGCGAGATTTGATTGTAGAAGCTTGGCTATGGCGAATTGATCAAGAAGCATAAGAAAAGCGAAAGAATCCCTTTTGGACGCATGCTGCACGGGGAATGGGGCTGAATGGCCAGAGCACTACGGGCACCGGCCGATTTTGCGCGATCGCGATTATATGCTAGGCATATCTGGCATACACGGATATGCCCACATACCCACATAAGCGAGGGTTTTGCCCCTAAGACAGCAAAATATATAAATTCAAGATGAAAAATAATCACATTTGGATATATTGATTAAAATAGTTTTATTGAGCATTGAGTTATTTTGGTAGAGGTTCGAGCCCCTAGTATTTCCATATTAAAATCTTTGTGTATTAAGGTTCGATATTCCTCAAAACCTTAGGCGAACTTCATTATTTCAAATTTCAAAATCATATCGTCTCAATGATAAATGATTTACTAAGCGGTGTGCGGCGATCGTTTGTTTCTCCGAAAACGTCATAATGGGGCATGAGTCATACATAAGATAAAATATATTTATGAATTAGATTGAGCTATATTATCTACAAATGAATAGTGTAGTTAAATATCCATATTAATTGTGGTAAAAGGCCTGGAGTGCCATCATAGTTCAAGTAATTTGAACAAGTCTCTCTAATTTGCAAGTGCAAGTACAATTTATGCATAGAGATTCTTGAGTTTTAAAATACCTCTATATGTCACAAACATCTTGAATTGGAAGTTAGAATTTCTTGGTACATAGTTAATTAATTTGCAAGGACATAAAAGTAGCATTATTATATGTAGTTTCAAATGGGCCATCTCTACTTGCCTAAACCAACCAAACATATAAAGAACTTTGGATATGTGATAAAGAATGAATTTTGTTGCCGTTCACTGTTCATGCATCCAAATAGGTATAACATTTTGATATCTGTATCACTTCTAGAAAATTTTATCTTTATCATCACATGAGAGGAATTAAGCCCCAAAAAGAATGCATCCACCAACTAATGCTCCAAAGATTGATACACTTGTATTTAAGTGTCGATATTAATTAGACATTACCCTCACTCAAATTCTCCATTGTTTTCCCTTAACGCAATAAATATTTCCTGTGCATCCAATGGGTTTAACTGATTAATAATAAAATGAAAATGCCTAATATGAGGCTTAGAGGCAAGAAGAAAGAGGTAAAGAGTAGTTTTCATAGAAGCCAAAAAGAAGAACAAAACTCACAGAAGTCTCTAGTTGCAAGTTGCATGGTAACCCATTCCACCATGTGCATTTACAATAAAACGAGGCATACAATAGAACCATATAAGCCCTCAATGAAACCCGAGGCATACAATCTTTACAATAGAACAGACGCCTACAATTTTTGGGGTATTGATACATTTGGCGCCAAATGGATATAAATGCTTAACGTCTAGAGATTTAGAGCTAGCATGCAAAAGGACATAATGATAATGAAAAATCCAGCAGCCTGTTGGTGGATGATCATGCCATATGGAAGGGATGAAGCAACCTTGAGCATAAGACCATCAAAAAAATAAGACCATTGAAACTTTTAAGGCATTGAAAATTGCAAAGTACGTGTAAAGGATTGAAAATTGCATGTCGGCGCTCGAAATTCGCATAAAGGATGGACGTAGATGGTCAGATCATGTAGATCGAAGAGGTAGCTGTGAACCGGATTGATTAGATGAGATTATTGTGCGGGATTCCTATTTTCTGGGTTGAGTGAAGTTCCTGAATTTCGGCATCGTGGCAATCTGTGATGCAGTGAATTGCATGGCAGTGGGCAGCCGAGTTTCTAAAATTTGGTACTGGGTGTTTTTGGATTCTTCAAGCTTGTTCTGTATCTCTGCAGTAAGTGCTCTTCCATTGATTGTTGTGAGAAAGATCTTCTTTTGTTGAATATATGAAGTACCGTCAGTAAAGGAAGAAGTATTCTTCTATTCATAATTGATTTTCTACTGTTGAATAAAGAAAGGATTGGCTGTGCAAAACCTGTCTGTAGTTGTGTCTATTGCTTGAATAACTAACACAGCCAACAAACATAGAATCCTTTACAGCATCTTAAAATTAAAACCGCACAATATTAAGATAGCATCAGGTTAAATAAACCAAAAAGCGATGCGCGGTAAGTGATCAATCATGGCTGCAAGATTCCGCATTTTGCTTTAGTTGCAAATAAGAGGCTGCGCAGTGCTCCAAACAAAGGAATAAATTAATTGCAGCATTGTGATTGCATTCAACCGACCTGATTATACATACATCCATAAAACATGTTGTATGCATAGCAAAACACTAGTTGAGTAGCTTTCTCCTTCTAAGATTTTGATTTCAAACTTATAGCCTATTAGTGGCCATAGCAATAAACATGCAACTTTGATATCAGGAAAAAAATAGAGGATACCTCCAAAATGTAAAATTTGGTTGCAAAACCCACATAATGACCTTCATAGGCAAGGCCATAAGAATATACTTGAGGTTAGGGGAATGTTTTAAAGTGACAATCAAGAAGCTCTCACTTCATAGATGGAAACTAATGAATAAACTTGCGTTTCTTATATGACAGCAATACACCTTTGTTATGATGAACCAAATAAGATTTACATGGCAAACTCAAGTTCCTACCTTTGAAGCGGTGAATCAGGTAATTAGCAGAGGCGTCTGTTCAGGGCTGTTGAAAATAGAAAAATATAAAATTAAGTACGAAGGCTACACATATGAATGCAAAAATCCTATTTGCGATGCGTATACATTACCTTATTTGAATTACAATCATGTTTTTGCGGAAGTAATTCACGGATGAAGAAATGGCGTTATCCCAAGGGAGAATCCTATAAAGGCAATCACAAAAGAAGATGAAAGATATAGGGCGGACATAGAGTCCCTTTTAGGATGGAAAACAAATTCAATCTTGTCACAACTTAACTGTATGCGTTGACAGGAATAACTGAAATCAAAGAGATGTGAGTTTTGCTCCTCGATGTGTGGCGACAATGATGCCATTCCGTTGTTTGTTTCTTATGCATAAATCTGAAATGCATCAATCAAGCGAGGGAGTCTGTCGAGTTCCATTACAAGCTACATGAATAAAATGTACTACGGTACTTAACGCGGCGTAAACTGGATGATGATTCGATTGCCTACAAAATCCATTGATGAAGGCATGGGTAATGGCAGGCCAGCAGAAATAAATACTTCTTTGCTCCTCCAGCCTACATTGCTTGCCATCTTTGGATCCTTAGCGAGAAGCAAAATTCATATCTGAGAAATGTCATATTCTTCTCGATTCGCGAGACACTACAGTCAAGCGACCAAAGCCCTCTGCAAATCTTCTAATGCGGCGGGACCGTAGCGCCCTATCATCCTCGCATATCAGAAATTTGAACTATCAGGGCAAGAAATGGGAAAAGGCGCCTGGTAACGAATGAAATTACGCGAAGAACAAAGGCGCGCATGCGTACATGTCGTTAGGGCTAAAACCAAAGCCCTCCCCATTTTAAATAAGAAGATAAGCGATCTGGGCGGATCGGCCAGTCAGATGATTATGTGGGATAATCGGTACCTCATTTAAAATATATGGCACCTGCAGCGGTGACCCATATAAATTTTTAGGATTATATCTATCCTCATGCGGTGGCTCACGGTCCATGGCGTGACGTATGCGTCACGCCTTGCTCACTCACGTTTTGCTTTTAAAGTCACGCTCATGGCCCTCACGCTTGGTCACGCCATAATCACGCTTTTTATGGCTGATCATGGGGGATGACCTATTGGTCTCATGACCTATTGGTCTCCGTGGACGTTAAAAAAATTATTCTATTCTATTTTATTCTATTTTTGAAGACTACACTATCATTGTTTCTAAGAGAAAATTTGGGCATTTTTTGTTAAATTTGACTTACCCATGATATAAGGTGATGGTGATTATATTTTTTGGCCCAGTTCCTGTGATCCATGCTTGGCATCGATATTCTCTGGGATGTTAGTATGTCATCAACGCATTCGACCATTACCATTCTTCACGCCCTTAATCTTTTGGAACCATGTTGTAAATGGTAGGCTTCTCTTATGAAAGTCTGTACATATTTTCGTGCTAAAACTTTTTTTTTAAGGTTTTTTTTTGGAGGGAGAGGGGATGTCGGTTAATCACCTAGTAGTTAACATTGTGCGATGTTAGGTGTCGGTGGTACATGGGAGCTACACTTAGCATGGGATTGCTTCGATATACGGCTTGGAACCCAAGTAGATGTAGGGATCCGGATATGAGTCGTCTTATAGACGGACCTCTTGAGGATGTATTAGGTTTTGATCTTATATTTGGAGGCCTCATTTTAGTTACTACGATTTCCGTATTTTATATACATATTTGTCTCCCTTATTCTTGTTTCATGATCTTGAGCATGACAGCTTGAAGCCTGCACATTTACGCAGCTCTACTACTTTATTAGTTGCTTCCCTTTCTTTCTTGTTTGCTTCAATTACTACATTCCATAATTGAGGCTAAGTCTGCCATGCTTGACTCCTTCATGTCCTTTACCCATAAGCAACGTTTCCTGCACCTAATACTGCATATTTCAAATTTTAACGCGACTCAATAGCAAATACACGATGGAAGCTATATTTTTTCTTGCTTCATTATAGTTTGCTCTCTAGGAATAGAACTATATTGCATGGAATAGATGCCTCACATGGATTTGCTACGTTGTACTATTACATGGAACTGAAGCTCCACACGAATTGTCTACATTGCAGTACACTTGCAAACTTGCTGTTGGAGGCATTGATTAGATAACGTGATGCAAAATCCAGTGGGCCCCCAATTTGTTCTCACGGCTCGATTGGAGCTATATTTTCGGTGGCTGGAGGTGGCTAAAATTCGTGCGTTGGACAACATCGATTCTTCTCCACCAAAATGCATCGTCATGCAATTTTGGCAGCATCCTATATCAAGCACACGAGAGCGCATCATTTTAGCAGCATCCTTTTAGGACATATCAAACACATGAGAGTTGCATTTCCCCATTTTATTCTTAGCGTCCCATTTTGTTAGAGTTGCATTCATCCATTTTATTCTGAATAACACACGAGAGTTGCATTCGCCCATTTTATTCGGAGTGCACCATTTTGGTAGCATTTGTAAGAGTTGCATTCGCCCATTTTATTCTGAGTGCACCATTTTGACAGTTGCATTCGCCCATTTTATCCTAAGTATACAATTTTGGCAGCATTTGTTAGAGTTGCATTTGCCCATTTTATTCTGGGCGCACCATTTTGACAGTGTTGCATTTGCCCATTTTATCCTAAATATAACGTTGGGCTGCCTTGACTTTATCATGAGTGCTTAACATTTTAGCGGCATTTGTTAGTCATTACCCATTTTATTCCTAAAATACACCGGCCCAGGCTAAGACCATTTATCATAGTGTACCATTTTGGCAGCACTTGTTAGAGTTGCATTTGCCCATTTTATTCTGAGTGCACCATTTTGACATTGTTGCATTTGCCCATTTTATCCTAAGTGTACCATTTTGGTACCATTTGTTAGAGTTGCATTCGCCCATTTTATTCTGAGTGCACCATTTTGGTAGATACATTTCATACATTTATCCTAAGTGTACCATTTTGGCCCATTTTAGTAGGATTGCATTCACTCATTTTATCCCGATTGTACCATTTTATTTTGACAGCATCTTGTTAGGACATATTTAACACATTTTAGCTGACATCTGTGGGATGTATCAAACATGAGAGTTACACTTGCCCATTTTATTTGGGCTGATTCCGCTTTGGTGGGCTGTTGAGTGCACGGCTGGCTCGACAATCGTCAGATGGAACTACAAACTTGGGAGTTGCTCTCTGATTCCACAAGGTGGTAGTTTAGGTTTGGGGAGATGATGCTTAGGTAATGGAAGTGAGGGCATGGACTGAGCAATTCGATATGGGAACAAACTATTTAGGAGCCTAAGATCAGCACGGCGGTCCACATGCCGACAGTTTCTCCGCGACTTCAATTGATTTTCATTTTTGAGGCGAACCTTCCGGGTGTAGAGAGAATTGCCAAATACTGCTTGTGATATGATCTCACCCTAAACAAACATGAGACTTACAATCACCCACTTATGTAGCCAATGGGTTTTGAATCTTGATGGGGTCACTCCAACCTAAAGGTCTAACCACTTGTAGGGCTTTTATTATCTGGGTTGTATAAAATCCACTCCACACTGAATGACGTGGCATAGTCGACGTGGCAAAAAAAAAAGGCCTCTCCGAAGACCTTCGCTAAAAAAAAAAAGGGAAAAGAAATACCAACCCATTCCTTGCCCTCCATTCCTTCCTGCGTTCCATTCCATAGTGGCGCGTTGCATTCACTACTGCTGGCGGTTATCCGTCTTGGAGGCGCTAAAGCTAATTTCTCATTTTGCCTTGGATTCTGCTACCCAACAGCCCAATTCAGGCTATTCTTGCAGATCTTAGGGTTCTTTAAATTGAATCTTTACTTGGCAGAATCTGTGGGCACTTCGTATTCGTGTCTTTCTGAGGAAAAAACATAGGGGTTCCTGTGGTATTGTGATTTCAGGTAGGGCGCCGTTCTTTCTAGGCAAAAGGGTAGCAGATCGAGTGCTCAAGGTATGGGCGTTGGTATATGCTTTTTATCATGTTTGTTTAATGTTAAAAGTCAGTTGCCATGCCGGCAACAGGAGCGGTGATCTTAGAATTTTTGTCGAGGAGCAGGAGTTTAGGACATAGATTTGATGGTGGTGGTGATGGAGTGTTGATGCGATTGTTTTATAGGGAAAAAAAGAGTGTTGTAATTTTGTCGAAAATGGTAGACATGGATTTGTTTCGATGTGTATGGGGGAGGGGTATGGGAAGATTAAGGACAATGCTGACCAGACATATGAGCAGGGGGTCTTTTCTGGCGCTCTTGGTGGCACTCTTCTGCAGCATCAATCATCTTCGCAGGAAGAAAGATGACGGTTGTTTCTTTATAGACTCTTCATTTTTCCTTCTTAATTTGCGCCATAGTGTGTCTATTTGCTGTCTTCAAGAGGGCATTGCAGGTTCCCTGTCAAAGCAGATTCACCCCTTTTGGCTTCATTCTAACCTGCTGCATGATCATCCGCCTATGCTTCTAAGCTGATACTCTGTGCTAAGCTAGAATAGGTGCATAGTTCCTTACTGAGACGATTTAAGTTGAAGGGAAGGAAATGGAAAGCTGCAATGATCAACAGAAAGAGGCTAAGGATCTTAGTGTTTCTGAAAGCCAAAGAGACATTCTCAGTGGTAAAAAGGTTTCTCTTACAATGACAGCTCCCAAGGGCGTATTGCAAAAGCCAAATGCTGCAAATGGAAAGCTTGCATTTAGTCTTAAGCAAAAGTCTAGACCTAATTTGAATCCTCTAAAGTTGGCTGATGATGAGGAAGAAGATAACGAGGAGAACGACAGGCAATCAAAGAAGCCAAAGCATGAAAGACCCACTTCTTTGAAGGGATCACCAACTGAGAATAAAAGTTCAGGTAAAATATACAACCACGATTGCTTTATTTTGTGAGGATGATACTAAGTATATGTAATTCAGCAGCGGAAGTGCCAGTTTATTCTGCTCCAGTTGACTCAGAGGTCAAGAAGGCTGCTGACAAACTTGCAAGCTTTGTTGCTAAAAATGGCCGGGAAATCGAAAATATTACCAGAAAGAAGAACCTTGGAGATCCTAGATTTCAGTAAGACTTGTATTTTAGAGTCTTTCTTCTTTTTTTTGGTAGCTTTATGAAAACTTGGGCTATACTACATACTTTTAGAGTAGGCTGTGATCTGGTGTGCTATTTGCTGTATTATATTATGGCAGGTTCTTGTTTGAGACAAACTCTTCAGATTACAAATACTATGAACAACGAATTTCTGAGGAATTGGCTTTGGTTGAAACGAACAACCCGCAGGCTAGTCACGGTAATTGAATAGTAAATTCAGTTTAAAAGTTGAGGGAGATGTGTCAATGATGACGGATGAGTGATTTTAACTGCTGCAGGCCTTGCATCAGCCTCAATTTCAGAGCCCACTGCTCCCCACCCTGGGTCTGTACAACAGAGTGGTTTTCAAACTCCAGCCTCAGCATTGTATGCAGGAAGGGAAGGTTCGCAGGGTATGGTCATAGTTGGTGGCCATAGCTAAGTTTTCAGACATTGAACTTTCTAACTGTCCATTTTTATGCAACACAGCCGAGCAAGCGAAAGCCAAAGCTGATTCATTAGCTATGATGGAATTTTATATGAGGAAAGCTGCTCAAGAAGATATGAGAAAGCCCCCGAAACAATCTAAAGATGAGATGCCACCACCTGCATGCCTACAGGCTCAATGTTCGTATTCATTTAGGTTCAAAATGTTGTTTGTGGCATTACTTTTATTTATGACATTCTTCTGATGCCAGCCCAGAAGAAAGGGCATCATATGGGTGATTATATACCTGATGACGAGCTATCAAAGTTTCTTGCAAAATGTAATGATGCACATGCTTTAAAGCAGACTGTAGAAGCAGCTGAAAAAGCGAAGATTCAGGCTGACAATGTTGGCCATCGTCTTTTGTCAAAAATGGGATGGAAAGAAGGTACAGACAATTATCTATGCTTCACAGTGGCCCTTGTTTTGTTTTGTTTTGTTTTGTTTTGTTTTGTTTTGTTTTGTTTTGGAGTTCTTAATGTGCTGTATTGGTTAAACAGGGGAAGGCCTTGGCAGTGGCAAAAGTGGACGTGCTGATCCAGTGCAAGCTGGGACAGTGAAACTGAATAACTTGGGTGTCGGTGCTGAACAGCCTGGTGAAGTAACCCCAGAAGATGATATTTATGAACAGTATAAGAAAAGGATGATGCTTGGATATCGT
The DNA here is from genome assembly GCA_021234155.1 of Isoetes taiwanensis. Lineage (NCBI taxonomy): Eukaryota > Viridiplantae > Streptophyta > Lycopodiopsida > Isoetales > Isoetaceae > Isoetes > Isoetes taiwanensis. The sequence continues at coordinate 27,943,954 of JAJEKV010000002.1, read as the reverse complement.
TTTCGACCTAATCCACTGGTAAGTGTTGGCTTTGATTTCTCTTCTTATATTCATTTTTGTAAACATGATTTGGCTGTTTATGCAGAATAATCCAAGAAAAGCATACTACTAGTTCCAGGATTAACCAATGTAATGTGTTGTATGTACAACCAAGCCTGGGCTCAGCTGCCTAAATGTTCTGCATTTAAAAGGTTGTGAATACCAGCCAAGCGAGGAGATTTGCTAAGTCCTGCTTCTAGTCCTCGATAACATAGTTCAGTTGGATCGCACGTCATTGTCTTATAGTATTGTTATGTTTATGTTCTCTTAGGACACCTCCTTTTGGTTTGAATTAGGATGTACATATGATGGGCCTGGAAAGGGAAGAGTTAAGCCTTGGCATATGGCAAAAGAATTTAGATTGATTTAAAGTTTTCAGAGGAGGGCATCAATGTTAAGAATAAGTTTCAAGAACTCTATTGCTTCATGCTTCATTGTCTCTTGGAATCATTTTGCTTGGAACCAAAAGTTGTGTAATACGGATGGAACGCTTTGAAAGCAACGGTGTTCATCTTTCTTGAAAAGTTTGAAGAGACTGTTGTGCTATGTTTCACACTAGCAGCGTGAACTTTGAAGGTTGACTATACCAATTTGTTATACTTTTTTGAGCACGTGTGAAAACTTTGAGGGATCATTGTCAATTTAGAACTTTAATGTTGTATCCAACTCTAAAATGAGGCTTATTTGTGTAGAGTGATAATATTCTTTGAAAATATTCTTCAAATATCGCAAATGCTAAAGGCTCCATTGTAAGCAACAACGACAGGTAGTAAGAAGAGAGAGCTTTGAAGTCAAGACCTAAAGTCTTGAAGAGATGGTAGTCAAGAGTTCAATTCAATTTTTGATCCTTCTCTAGTTTATTTTGTAGCATAGATTAGGTTTCTCAATGACGTAAAAAACACTTAGGAAATTCTTTAAAGTACATAGTAATAAGTACGTAATGGCATTATTTAAAATTGTCAATATACCCCTGTATTTGTTTTGGTGTTAGAATGCCTCACGTCCTGCAGTACTCAGCTTCAAATACGACCACGAGTTTTGCCGCATCGTTAACTTTGTTCCGGATCCTCAGAAGCATGGGGATTACTTTGCCACGTTCTGAATTGAAGGATTTTGCACATCATTCTTTGTTTAGAATCTCAAAACTGTAAGCTGATTACATTGATCTTATATTTGGAACTGCTTTGAAGATACTATGTGTAGGGTGCAAAGGCGTGCTCTCTCCATACGCTTCCGGTCCAATTCTTGAATCATGTTGTATGTCACGGCATAGAGGATTCATCATCACATATGCACAAGAGGTCCTGCTTTTTGCCGCCTTGGCAGCGTACTGCACCAACAATCCTGCATACAAAATAGATCCATTTCAATTGCAAACTAAATAACCATTAAGCAAAATGCATCTTTGTGTATATACTTTACGGATATGTTGCGAAGAAAGATGTAATTGCGATCTTTTATAGTAGCCTAACTCCAAGTAAAGCGTCTTTTTGCCAGTACACCACAAGCAAGGCACATCTAACATGAAGTCCACATATTTCTCGAATCCAAATCATCATGAAAATCAAATGGCGAAAACATTATAACTTTATTATCAATTTACTGTCCATCAAGTGACTATAAAGCTCAAAAACTGGATTTGGCTTACCTTTTTCAATAATCGGCATATGACACTAACATGGCGGCAATGAGTATAAATGAAGGAATATAAATGAGAATATATCCAATTGCAATGAATGCAAACCAAAATGAATATAAATTAAGGAATACATATCGTCTGCAATTGCATTCTGCAACTCTTGTTTATACGTCATAGCCCGCCGAGCATACCTTAGGGCGAAATTTCTTTGAAGCGATCACCGATGCGGATCCGTCTGCACGGACGATACTGGCGGCTTGCGTACTTGAGGAGGTTCAATTTATCTCTTACTTATATAAAAACATCTTCAAATGGAAATATTTAAACTACATATGCATCACACCATAACTGGATAGGCATACTCGCGTAGTCTTCTTTTAGCGTATCGGCGGGGAAAACAACATACAAAACCTCCACCGCAAACCCTTGTCTACATGCGATACAAATGTAAGCCACCGCGTGTATAAACTCATGAGTCGCGTGAAATACCATGAGATAAATCCTCTTGTAGCAACTGTAGCACAAATCAAATGGCCAAGATATTTACTTGTTAAGGTGCCATGAAACCAAGAAAATGCATAACTGTAAATAAGGTAAGACAAGCTCCCAAAAGCAAAAGTACCACAAAAAAATACTCACATTCTTCAGTAGCAGCATAACTGCGATTTACTCTCGTATGACTGCGGCAAAATGCATATAACTTTACGTACCCTCTTTGACCAATCTCCATTAATAACCATGGCTATCTCTTTTTTGCATTATAAACTTAGCTGTATATGTGGCCCAAGTAACACCTTCTCTACAAGAATCAATCAACTTCAGTGAGCTTATAATCATGGATATACAATTTATCCACGATATTTCATAGTACAACTTGTCTTCTTTGAGGCTTCTTTATTATTCAATTTATTTGAACACCACTACATGTATGTATTCTCTCTTGCTTTCGAACTACACATCTTTGGCCTCGTGTGTGGGCTTCAAGTAATGCCATGGCAATACTCATCTTTGCACTTCACCGCATATCTCAATTTGCTCCGGATTTTATGACTACAAATTGATTATGAGATCACGATGGCTTGTCATTGAAGCTACTTGATTTAGGTCGTGAAGTGTTATTTTTTTTTTCCTAGCGGGGCATTTGGTGAGTACATTTCGTAATCTGTTTCTTTCAAAGCGAGACATGCAAATCCCTTACGGGGAAAAGGTTTCCAAGCATGAAATCTTCAACAAATTCCTTCCATTTCGAGGAGAGATTTGAAGCATAAACTCCAAATTCTTCCGATTATGTTTACAAGCTTACTTTTCGGATTCAAAGGTAGCGATGCTTTGCTGGTAACAGGAGAGGAATGGTTTGGGGTGAGTCACGCCCACGGCGCTTACGGGTAGCATTGCAAAAAGGATATTTTGATAATTTTGGAAATCTGAGGGGTAATTTGATAATTATATTACAAGTAAATTTTGAATTTTCCGCTAAAATAAAGAATGTAAATAGAAAAGTTTTTGAAGCGAGGAAGGCGAGAAGCTACTTGCATTCATGAGTATTTACTGCGCATTACGCCTATTTACCTAGCATTCAGAACTTACCTGCATTGAATAAATTGCACCTTTCTAGGAGAAATGCTATTATCTTCACGTTACGGGAATGGCAATCACTTGCCATTCACAGGATATCAAAAAGAGACTCAGCTTTACAAATGCCTTATTTTCCATCGAGGAATGGCGTGGTATCATTCTGCTACTAAAACTGAACTTGTCGCTTTCGAGTATTTTTTCGCGGAAAAATTATTAGTGGGATGTAGGTTGTGATGCGTCGGTTTGGGGCGTGCGTCCTGGGGTGCATGCAAGTTTGTTGGAGTGCAGCTAAGCGTGTGGGCGACCGATTTCTGGCGGCCTAATTACCTTTATGTGTGGTCCCAGGAAAGGCTGCTTATTTTCAATTCGACTTCCAATTTGTGGATAAAGGTTGTTTGTGTTGATATCTAGTGGTGTGGTGATGGCGGTCTCCTGCTCATTCTTACACCTTTGGTAGCAACACAAACAGTATATTACAGGCCTTGTTTTCCGAGAATTTAGGATCTTTGAAGAGGATACCCAATTCTTGAAGAGGTTGTTGCATTGATATCCTGAGTAATTGTTGTGTGTGGTGATGAGTCTCATAATTCATACATAACCGGTGACAGCGCTTACAAATCTTGGTATATTTTAGGCCTTATTTTCTCGAGAATTTAGGATCTTTGAAAGGGGATGTAGAACAATTGCTATGCTCTGGCATCTGATGGATGAAAGGAGGCCTCGGAAGCGATCTTCTTTGCTCTTATGAGGAATCCATCTGGCCGACCAATTGAGTAATCGCGTATGCTCTCTTAAACGGTATAACTTTAATGAAAACACCTCTGGCGGTTAGAATTGGATGTGGAGAGTGTGCATCATAATCCTATACTTTTTGGTTTGTGCACATAGATGATTAGGAAGGGAAGAAAGAAAGGTAGGCCCAAGAAGCGTCTGTTGTTGTGATTCTTTGAACGAGAATACCAAGGATAGAATTTGGCCGAGGATTTGGGCAGTTGAGAAGGAGAAGGAAAAACAAAGGAAGGCAAAACAAAACTAATTAGCCTTAAATAAAATATAAAAGCATTACAAAGCAGAAAAGAAAAGTACTAATTTCTGGCAAGAAGCTGCTCAATTGTTCTTATAGTTACACTAAGCATGATTTCGTGGTGGATAAAATAAGCAATTTAGAAATTTTATTTTACCTTATTTAACTCCAAACACGAATACTTTCACCTAGTTCTCGAGCCCAACAAACATGAGGTAATTAACATACACATATACATACAAATTATATTATTTATATATGCGTGTACATGATACTTGTAGAAGCCCAATAATGGCCCTACATTCTACACCAATAATTCACATAGTAAATTTTCATACACTATAAAAAAACATTTCGACTCGGGTGAGAGATCATTCATCTCCCATGGCTTCCGCCGATGCCTGGGTGACACATCCGATCTTTCAAGTGCTGCGCCCAGGCTGCTTGATCTGAATGTCATAAGAAAATGGTGTCTTGTGATCCATGGCTCCAATCTGCAAAATTTGATGGTCACCGCTGAGTACTGCGGGAAGCTCACTGTGTTAAAGTCCACGACTGGCTACGGTCGGGGAGATCTACAGGCTGAATAGCATCCACGAGCTTTGATGTTGATGATGAGTGAATCAATGTTATCGATGATGTCTCTCACTGTGCTCACGTTGCTGATATAATAATAGTATGAGCACCCATGGTAGAGGCTACATTTGTGAAGCTAAGCTGTTAGTTGTTAGGTTTTGGGAAAGACAAGGCACAAATCAACGCCGATGGTGAGCCTGCAAAGAAAAGGTGGGAAAAGCGAACCCATGGAATCGAGAGGGTTTGGTGTTGACCAAATCGGCCCAGGAAGATCTCTCTAAATCCACATGATGCCGGGCGTGCAAGCGGGGGTCACCGCGAATTGAACATGCGGATAAGGTTGCCGCGGCTTCAAAGTCTTGTGGAGCGTGCTTGTTAAGAGTGAAGAGTTGGAAAATAACAAGCGGCCGACCATAGTAGCGATGCAAGCTTGAAGGATGAGGTCGCAGAGACAATCCTAGCGGAGGAAGAGAAACAAAGGGCATCGGGGTAAGGTTGATTGGCATTCGGAAGAAACAAGTATGAGGCGTTAATTTGTAGTACTATATTTTGTAGGCGGCTCCAAATAGATAAATTATACATCTTTGGATGCATGGAGAAGCGAGGGAAAAAGGTGGGAGGGCAAGCACAGTATATCTTTGGTGAAATCACGGAGATGAATGCGTCCGGGGTGGAAATGCTTAGAAGCTGAGGACCAAACTTGAAGGGCAGGCTTAGGGTATGTGAGGATTTAACTGGCTCAACTTTCAAAGGCAATCGTGACATTAGAGGGAAGTTAAGCGAGGAAATTTAAATGAAGGGAAATGGGGGCATCGCGTAAATCAGGCAAGTAATCATAAGAACCGCATAGGAATAGGAATGGTTAGGCGGGAGCAACGAGCACCGCATAATGTTGGCTGTTTAAATGTTAGAGCCCCAAAGGCTTGCAAAGTTTGTATTTCTATTCTAGATAATAATCAATTAGATGTTTTCTTTGCGCGAAAACATGGGAACCACGATACCACCGGGGTTACAGTTGCGAAATTATAGACCTTCTCTGTTTGGAATACTAAACCAAAAAGGCGACCATATGGAGGAATAGCATACTATATACAGCGGTTTGACGGATCTATCCGTTTTAGAATCTGAGGACCACGGAAGAGCAGAATTTTGTGGCCATTAAGCATATCTCTTCTATGTTAGTGGGGGAAAAAGATTTAATTGTTGTGGGATGTTATATTTCCTCGGTTGATCCAGGGAACAACACTTACTTGTATTATGGACTTGGGTCCTTTATTAATGAAATGGAAGAATGATTGGATGTTTTCTTTGTGTTGTAGGAGATTTTAAATGCATGGGCGAGGGACATCAATTCTAATCGGATATATGTGAATGGATTTATACAGGAACTTAGAGTATATATGACCCAGATCAATTCCTTAGAAGAACAACCATGGGGAGGTTAACAATGAAGCGGGGCGCCACTTTATTTACATTTTCTGGCTGACATTGGATCCTGATCATCTACTTGAGTATAGTATGGAAAACTTACGGCTTTCACTTAATAAATTGTGAGGATAAGGCCAATTTGTCTATTATTTGAGATTATCGATTAGAGAACATGCAGGTCTTCTTTGAGCGATTACACAAGTTTGAGATAGAAGATTTTGCCTGGCCCGATCATGCACGTATATGCTTTTCAATTGGAATCAGCCCCAAATCTGATGCAAAGATGAAACTCCACGTTGCCCTACACAGAAACAATAAGGATGAACAATTTACAGAATCTGTGGTGGAAAATTTGGTCACCATTCATTTTCTCTTTTACTGTGATGCATACCAAGGCTTCATCTTCAAACAAATTGTTGATAACATGTGCAAAGGGTGTTTGGACACAGCACACACATGAGTAGCTGACCTAGGAACTCATGGTTGGCGGGGAGTTGAAAGAAACAAAGAAACAAACTAACCATTGGAAAGGTTGAGGAAGATACGCAAAGCTTTGGTTGGAGAAGAATAGAACATGGCAAGAAGTCTTTATTTGAATTAGACACTAAGCAATTTGGAAAAATGTCACACAGCAGTGCAACGTAGTTACTCTCAGTTGTAGACCGCATTGGCATGCTTATGCCCTCCTTGTACTCAAAGAGGCGGGATAAGCTATTTCACGGAATGTGCTCTCACGCGCTTTTGTGTGAAGGTTCACGAGGGCCGGTAAAGGAGGGGATCCGTTTGTTACCCTGAAAGCAAGTGACATTCGGAAGCATGGCAGTGAGCATTTGAAATCTGGCGGTCCAATCTTGCGCTTGTGAAGCTTCTCGCTACTTTTACAACCAACAGAATTATGGAGGGCTTTCCCATTGAATGGACCACTAGTATTATTCAGCAATTTACAAACTCAGTAGGATGATCACAGGAATTGCCACTTTGATTACTGTCAACCCAATCTTAGCGAAAGCTGACATTTGATCTTTGACATAAAACTAACAAAATGAAGCGGTCTGGAAATGCTCCGAGGGGCAAGAGGCCAAAAGCGGGCTTTTGGCGGGGATATGGGGCCTTGATCATTTTGATCCGCATTAAGAGCTTTAGTAGAGGCCAAAGTCTAAGAATAAACTTGTGCACTTCATTGATTTCGCCAAAAGGCCTTTGATCTTTGTGCCAAAGGCGGAAACTAATGGAGCCCAGTTGATAGGTCTTGGGGTGCCAAAGAGTAGGAGTCATAGCGGTTGGAAGGCTTTTATCAAAATGTACAAGGAAGAGTGAGAACTCAATCCCGGAATGTGAGGCAATATCGGTGATGTAAGCGTGACAAATTTACTTTCGCCGTCACCTACCTTATTTGGTTTTGTATGTGGACCAGCTTGAAACTCCTCCAGATCTCTTTTGGTTGCATATTTCCCGATTATATCCCGGGGGTGGTAGTGCTATTCTTTTGCCGATGACCTTTTGCTATCTGCATACACACAAGAAGACATGCACACTCAATTGGCGGCACTTGCTGATTTTTGCAATCGGTTGGCCTAACGATTAACTTGAATAAGACAAAAATTGTATGCTTTGGAAGAATGGAGGTTGATGTGACATACCAAGGGAGCCGGATAGAAACGGACCAACTCATACAAATGCTTGGGCCATACGATTTATCTTTGGAAGGATCTTGGACCCAAGGTGTTGACTTACATTCTGTATTTCAGCGCATGGAAGGCTTTTTACATGATGCTCAATCCGCGGAAGACAAGCAAGTGTGCTCATGGACAATCTGGAAGCGCTTTGTTGATGCATTAGTAATGCGATTTAGCCTTATCTGTTATTTGTTGAACTAGGGGCCTTCTTTGCCAAAGGGAAGTGGAATGCATTAGAAGCGGATACAAAAACTTGCGCACATAGTTCTCAAGGTCAAAAGGTCGATTACCATATGAGGTCTTGTTACTAGAGAGTGGAGCATATCCGTTGGAAATCAAGGTGTATATAAGCAAAATTTTTAAGCTATTTAAATAAGCGGAAAGGTACATCATTAGTAAGTGTGGCAATCAAGGTGTCGGTGAATTGGGGGAAAAGAGGAAAACAAGTTGGCATAAGATATCCATAGATGGGCATCCGTTTTTTATACCATAGCTGATTTTGGGAAGGCATTTAAAGAAGGCATTTGGCGGTATGTTCCGTTTTATTGAAAAAAAAAGTTGAATATTATTTGTGAGTTTTTAATCACGAAACAAAACATGGCATACAATTACCTGCCGACATAAGGATATGCACCGAGGGATGATCTGAGGGGGATTGCTCGGATGCGCGCATGAGCTCACATCATCATGATTGAAAGAGGGAGGTGGTTTGGTCTTCCTAGGAAGCAGGGGTATGTGGATTTTCAATCACACTTGAATTACTAAAGCACAAAACTTCTACCATCATGAATCCACAAAACATATCCATACGAAAGATGTATTATACTTGTATATATACAACGGTCTTATACAGCGCAATAAGTGGGGTAAAGTCCACCCCAATAATTCTACCTCACTATAAAAACTTCTCGCCGGGGCTAAAAAGTTCATTCATCTCCCATGGATTTTTAAGCCTTCATCAGTTCACCACATCGGCGATCAAGTGCTCAATGAGCCACTCCGATCTTGTTGGTTGCCTAGACAGGCATCTTCTTCTTGATCCCTGCGAAGAAAAGCTTTGGTGAGAGATTGCCCTGCGTCAATTAGATGTGATGATCGATCTGATTTGGCTTCTGGCGCATGAGCTATGAGATATCGGGGATCACTACTACGGATCACGAAGATGAATGAATCACTGTTCAACATGTTATAGTGTAAGAGCTCTTGTGTTAAGATGAAAAATGCAAGGCGTAATGAATAATAAATAGTCTCTTGTAGTGATGTTATGGATAATAAATAGTCTATTGTGAAATGCTTTAATGTACTGTAAGGCTCAAGTTTCATCTCCATCCTCGGATGCCTCTTTAGCAAGCAATTCTGTATTTGGATTCTGTAGCAAGCGGTTCCTAATTTCAACCACACGAATTACTCAAGCACACGTTTTAAAAGCATACATATATCCATACGAAAGATGTATTATACTTGTATTTATACAGCGGTCTTATACCACGAGCAATAAATTTGAAGTCTACCCCAATAATTCACCTCAATAATTCTACTTCACTATAAAAGCTTCTCGCCGGGGCTAAAGTTCATTCTTCTCCCATGGATTTTTAGCCTTCATCAGTTCACCACATCGAAGGCGATCAAGTGCTCAATGAGCCACTCGATCTTGTTGGTTGCCTAGGCGGGCATCTTCTTCTTGATCCCTACTGCGAAGAAAAGCTTTGGTGAGATTCGTTGCCCTGCATCAATTAGTGTAATGATCCATCTGATTTGGCTTCTGGCGAATGAGCTATGAGATATCGGGGATCACTACTACGGATCGAAGATGAATGAATTACTGTTTAGCATTGTATAGTGTAAGAGCTCTTGTGTTGAGATGAAAAGCGTGAGGCGTAATGAATAATAACTAGTCTATTGTAACTTGCATGTCATGAATGATATAGTAATTATGTAAAAGAGCATTGCATACCTCAAGAGTTCTCATCTTCGTCGTTAGCTTCTTTAGCCACTAATTCTTGCATGTTAGGGTGTACCACTTTTGGAACGCAAAAAGTACATACACCGAGCCCCCACACTACTTGGGGATCACCAGCGACAATGTCACTAAATAATACTTTTAAAGGGACACCTAACATGCTTTTGGTCTTGACTGGCCCAACCATAGTCTATTGTTTTCAAATGTTGGTAGCGTGGCGGGTCATTAGGATTGGGTCTCCAATTCTTGCTCTAGCAATCCCTATACTGCATTGCATATGAGGTTCCCTTTCGGCAGCGAGGCTCAAACCGGGGAGACAAATACCTCTTAAGTAATGTGGGAGATTAGGGTCCTCTATTGGGTCCTCTTCGGCCAAAAGCCATCCCGTCGGGCGGTTATCATGTGGTGCGATTAGCAAGAGCATTCCTTTCTTGACATCTTGGTAGACCCAAGAACCCAGTTGAAATATTCGACCCCTCTACCCGAGAAAGGCCCAACGTAATGAGATGCTTCAATGTGCTCATCCACAAACACTTTTTCGGGTTCTTCCAATGCACTTTGCACAGTCTTTGGGCGAAATCTGAATAGCGGCTCTACCGGTACGCCGTCCCCAAGCACTTTCGCGGCAAGGTGGACCGGTAGTCAATAACTTCATTCATATATGTGTTGGACCATGACTTATCGCCCGACTCTAGAAATAGCTGCCCGGTGCATCATGTACTTGGCAATAGAAGCTCTCAATGCACCTATATCTTTCAAGCTCCCCATATGGCTGCGACCTTAGGTGACCCTCTCACCGAATCATAGGTAAACCTTGGGCATCCTCCTTCCACATTCGATTCCCTTTTGGGGGAGCCACTCCCTATGCCACAGCCTCATCTTGTAGAACATTAGTGGCCATCCATCCTTCATGCAAAACTTGAAGAGTAGAGGTTCTAAGTGACCACACAAAGCGGTCCTTCTTATCGGGGATAAAACCTTTCACAAATTCCTTCCAATTAGGAACCTCGACACAAGGTAAGGTGAAGGAGCCTTTGAACTACAACTTGCACGAAGAGTTGCATAAGCTCCGGAATAGTCAATGCATCTGATCTTCTCATTAGGGTAGAGTAGTTTCCAAAAAGGGCATCTATGTCATCGTGGGTGTGTCCAACCATCATGAATCCCGGCTACTTGATCAAAGACACCTAACCAAACCAAGTATGACAAGTAAGAGAAAAGATATCTATTCTTATTACGGCTGAGCAATTATCTAGTTGCAAGTAAAGCCTCCTAGGCAACTTGTTCGCTACCATGGGGCCTTTGATAGGAGGCATAAAATCATTTCTCTTGCCATTTATCATTTTTGTCCTAAGGTTATCGTGTTTAAAAATTTGCACCCCAATTTTGCTTTCGGGGGCGATCGTATCTCTCAAATGGCCCCGATTATCCTCGATTTATTCTCCGGTGTCTTCAAGGTATGATTCAAGGATCCCACATGAAAATTAGAATCATCGGGCGGAGGTCGGTGAAGTGGCCCAAGGCACCTATACCATGGCCGTGCATGAGAGCACACTGTAACTTGACCTTGATCGTTCACCCCTCCATCTGAGACTTTGCTAGCTTCTCTAGGCGAGGGACCATGGTCTTATTCTGATCCATCTTATCATGTATAATGGTTAAAAGCGTGCTCGGGAGATCTATGAGACAAAGCTCTCGAGGACCGATAAAAGGCTCTGCATGAAATCTGGGGCCGTCATATGCGATTTTCTCTCTATTGCAAGTACCCTTCTTTCATTTGGATCTTTGGTCTTAGCAAGCTTTTTCCTTTATGACAATACAGGTGTTACACTTAGAAAATGCTATCCTCTTAGCTATTGCTACCTCACGAATGATTCTCTTTCCAAGCGGGACGAGAAAGGGCGAAGGAGAAATGTGCTTGCCCTTTGTCATCTACGTAGCGGTAATATCTACTTCTTGGTGTATATCCTTCTTAGTCAAGACTAAAGGTAGCCTCTTTATATTTTGTCTGCTACCCTGGCTTCGTAAATTTTCGGCGATTGTGTATCGTCTCTGCGTTCTCATCTATGAACATAGATAGCCGCAGCATTACCCGACCAAAGTATGAGACCTTGGCTTCTTAGACCCGGTATTTCCGTTGCTTTCGGCAATTACGTGGCCGTCATTGAAGAGCTTCTTCCACTTGTAAAAGTGGAAATGGGTATGCCATAGGCTTTATGCCATGCTTTCCACTTTTGTTTGTTATTCAACATCGGGTTCGCGGACTACCCATTTCGAGCAAAGATCTAGCATGTTATATGCAAAGGTTGTGCGCTCAGGGACTTCATGTTCGATAAAAGGTTCTCATGCAAGCTATCTCCTTGGATGTAAAATTTGCATAACATCGTTTCATGTAGCACAGTGATGACCTGAAGTCTAGAATAGCCTCAGCACTAGTTTTTCTTTCACATTTGGTCTGTGCTGGACATGTCCTGGGTCTCCGATTGACCATCTTTGTAAGGTCTCTTTTGGTGATGCCAATTTCGGGTCTAATGGAGTAAGGTTCATTCTCCACATCCTTCTCCTTCACTTTGCAACCACGAGTAGAAAGCTGGAATGTTATCAACGCGAGCACGAAGGCTATGGGCCATCTCACAAGGTCATGCGGTTGGGGCATTTATGCACAGGCTTGGCAGCGCATAGAGATCTTTTCGGGCATTGGAAATATGCTCATGATAGTAGCAGCTATCGAGCCTTCCCCTAACTTCACGTCAGCCACAACATGGTTTGGATCGGCAAAAGCGATAACACCATAGCCATAAGCCATGTGGCGGCATTCATGCATGAGTGTGCATGCCTTCTCAACTAACTCATCTCTAGAAAGCCCTTGCACATGATTCGTCTCATTCTTGGCTAACCCCTCATTGCCTCCATCTGCCCGGTTTATGCGTTTTTTATCGACTGGTGGGGTGCATGCTTCCTCCTCTATCACAAGTCGGCGGCAATGTCCTTCTTGTACCACAACACAAAAGTCCCCACCGGCTTCACCAATGTTTTCTATTTCCATTTCGGGGAATTGGTAGCGGCAAGCTGTCCATCAAAACATTCACAATTGAAACAACAACCATACCCTCAGGGACAATCAAATTGTGATGGCACTTTCGAAATTGTGGACTCTTCCCTCTGCCACCTTTTTCCCCGGCGGATATAAGCGGAATTACATCTGCCATCACGCAAACAAGAGGTCGTGAATATAAAGCGGTAGCGATCCTCAAATAAGCAAAAGAAGCGTGATCATAAAGTAGTAACGAAAATAGCGAGAAATTAAAAATGCTTAGGACTTTTCGCCACAGCGATCTTATCGAGCATTGGCAAGAAGCGGTCGGCTTTTTGCAAGCATTCACACAAAAGCTGTTTACCGATAAGAACTCATGTGCAAATCACATGTCGAGGGCGCCAAGTGGTATCAACTCATAGTTATCGATAGCTGGGAGTTCTTTAGTAAATAGCAAGTCTAGATGGTTGAAGATATCGCGACGGCGATCTCATCGAGCACAATAGTTAAACGATTGACTTACAGACTAAAGCATTACTCATACCTCACAGAATATGATGGCGTCAACGTCTACTTGTAGCCAAGGACCCGTCAGAAGCTGCAGTGTCATAAACAGTGTTTTGTATCATCCACATGGAGAAAGAAAGCATAAACTTGAAACACGTGTACATTGTGTAATAAACACACCAGAGTGCACATGTTTGCTTACAACATCTATTTTTACATATTATAATCCAAAGTATCAGCAGGTATCTTATAAAATCCATACAATACATAGTGATGTTAGTGTAGAATCAATTGAATGCCGAGAACCCTATAAGGAAAGCAGTTTTTTAAGGGCGATTTACTTATTATTGATCATGAACTATGGCAATGAGGGCTTCGGAAGTTGTAGTTATCATTAAAATTCCTTTGCATCATAAACTTTGAGTTCACTTCACTGAGAGATATGCATCAGAATAAGCCTTTTACCTCGCCCGAAACCCTGAATTCGATGCAGTTGAAGAAATCCAAATGTGTAGTGGCGGAATGCAAGCGGATTATCAGCGCCCTCGTCAGCGCCTTCAATGGATGCGGGGATTCGCGGCAAATCCTTGCCGAAATTGGCCCGGCTTAGGCGCGGCTCGGCGTCTCAAAGATCTTACAAAGCAATGAAATTTGAATTGGTTTTCCGCTTTTCACTTGAAATGTTTGTTATCGAATTCAAATTTTCATCCTTTGTCCATCAAGTAACCCGGTTTCTTTTTGTAGCATTTATGGCTGCATAATGTGTCGGTACCTTTAATGAATTGACAATACGGGGAGGGAATTGAGAGCGGGCGTCCTAGTCGATGAATACCTTTTCACCGGATTACTTGCTTTTACGGGCCGGGTATATTATTACGAACGCATTTATGGCCGGTATTAAATCGGCCGGCGGCCGGCAGCAATCAATACTTCCGTGTAATTAATGCCCCGCGTCTGCAGCGCCATAATGGGCATTACACGATAATTCATGCACCATTATGATGGGCGGGCAATTGAATTCAGCGGACGCGTTCCTCTATAAATTCAAATTCAAGAATCTCAAAACATATTTCACTTTTTAGCCCGCTGACTTCGCCCGGCGCCCTAAATTCGCCGAGTTTGGCGTATACGGAACCTCCCAAAACAACAGGAATTTTTACGTGCGGCCCGGCCCGCGCGATCCCATGGCACCTAAGGACTCCCTCGGAGAAGGTAATTTCCAACATTTCATTTCGGCAAGATCGTGACGCGATCTTGCCTACCTAGAAATTGTAGAAGTTTAGTATAACCATGGCTTTCGGCAAGATCGGCGTCAGCGGTCTTGCTTGCTAAATTTTGTAATGTTTTGATATTTGTGGGTACGCTTTCGGCCGGTCAGCGGGCAGCGGTGTTGCCGAGCATAGATTTTCTTTCTTGCGATGTTCATGAGTAGTATAGTAGCTCACTAGGATCGCGACCGCTGATGTTCTGGCGTTGGTATTGTTTTCTTGCCTGCTTAGCTGCTACACAACATCGCGACGCGATTGTGTGGAGATGCTATTTTAGTTGCTTGGAAGGATGCGGTCGCGGTTCTCTCTGATAGTTTATACTTTTCGTTGCACAACATCATGCAGCCTATAAGGCACTCACCCACGGGCTTTTGTTTACGACACTTGCTCTCTTTCGTTGGGACGGATGTCGAACCCATCCGTATTATAACCCCTTCTAATGAAAGGAAATGGTGTATTGAGATTACACAAGCCATACCGCACATTAAAGGTGATCGTGAGAAAAGGACGTGCCTGTTCTGCGGTGGAAAAGAAACCTCGGGGCGTTGAACAAGTTGGCATAGTGGTGGCAATGTGGGAAGGCCACGAAGAACAATGTGCAAGATGCTATCATATGCGGCATTGAGGACACCACAGGCATTGCGGTTCACGGAGTACATTCTGAAATGGAGCAATTATGATCCGTCTTTGATGGCGACCCGACAAAATGAACAAGCCGACCCGCGAGGAAAAACGTCCCCCATCGGCTAAGGGTTATGGCTGGGTGTTGCCATCCTATGAATCTCTCTCTTTGTCGGGGAATAAAGGGAAAGCAGAGACATATTGGTAGGTTTTCGGCATGCAAAAATGGTTTGTCTCGGACACAAAGCCTCCATTTGTGCTTTGAAGGCGGTTCGTGGCGAGAAAATGCCCTCGTGATGGACACCAATTGGCTAAGAGGCGTGGCTAAGAAAAGAGTGTGAAGCCTATTGCTACTTTGGGAGAGGCGTCAACACCAAAAAATCTTGTTGAAGAAACACAATCCACGATAAACCCCTCCGGTATTATTAACCCTACTCTTCCTCTTGCTTTGAAGGCCCGGATAGCACTACATCCCAGGTGGATTTATTCCAAAAAACTCCCTCCTTTCAAAATTAACCTTAGAAATCGACACCACTGGCGGCGATAGCCCGCCAGCCGGTTCTCAAACTCCCCTCGATTCGCGGGCGCCTCCTCTAGACTAGCATTGACATGGCCCCGCACTTGCCATTCCGGTCGAGTTGAAGTTCAATCCGGAGGAGGAGCATAAGATGGCGAGCAAACCACTCGGAAGCTTGAGCGGTTTAAAGTTTTACCCCTTAGGGGTTAATTGGTTTACAAAGATTTCTATTTTTGATTGTGAACACTGCACCAGCAAACTTGACACCACGAGAATGCGATCAAATGACCATGTTCAAACTACGGTTAAAAGCTTCAAGACATACCATGCAGAGGTCCTCACACTGGCATCGTCGTGCCGTTTGACCCTATTACCAGGTGGCTGATTCTTTATCTTTTGGACACTTGTTATGTAGATTTGACTTGATGGTTGTCTATCTTTCGAGGGAGGAGGGTGACATGGAGCAATCGGAGGATTTGAAGGGCAAGAAATTTTATATTATTTACGGCAACCCGCGATATTTGCCGCTGCACAACTCCTTTGTTCGATCGTCGGCTAGTTGGAGGCGACAACTAGAATTTGCCAAAGTATATGCTAGAAGAAGATCGAGGGTGCTCATGGGAAATCTTCTGAGACAAGGAATATATAGAGTTGAGTATTCAATGCAAGCAAGTAATTGCAAACACCGCCTCTGAGAGCCACTGATTGAAAAAGCTGCAACAACCGTCATCGGCACAAGGCTTATGGCTGTCCTGGACCTATAGGGACAGCTACAACTTCACTTGGAAGGTATTTATTCATTTTCTACTTCGCCAACATCGCGGCGCGATCTTGATGACAACACAACCTGCAGGATTTCCATGAAATTGCAGCGACCACCTTGAAAGTCACGAGGAGCTTAAAGATGAAAAAACAATTCATCTTTATGGATGAGAAGGTTTTTCAAGAAGTTAATGGAAGTTGCGGTACTGTGGGTGAACCGTAAGCTTCAGTGGCGACCATGGTGAGTTTCGGACAAGCCATCAAAGAATTCTTTAACAAGACCACGGCTCGGTTGCTATGAGGTATGTCGAACGCGAGAGGTGTCTGTTTTTTGCTCGATGAGATTATAGAAGGCAAGCGTATTTAAAGGTGCAGCCCGAGGGTATAGCGGGAGATTTGATTGCAAAGAAGAGCAGACTTGAACATCAGAACCCTCACTTTTATGAGGTTGCGAATTTTATCTTATGCCACAATTTTCTGCAAAAGGATTCGATAGCATTTGGGAGGAATTGCTTCGGGCTTTTTCTGATTTGGTGAAACAGAGAATCTTGGATATATCGGATCGATACGAATCGAATGCGTGAAGGCTAACTATAACAAGGATCATACACTAGGTAACCTACACGTAGCCTTTTCGGAGCCAATCGAGGGAAATATTCTAAAGCCGGAAGAGGCTAGAAAAAAAAGGAAAAGAAAAATGTTGTCATAGCGGTGACAAAGGATGGCATCCCTACTTCCTCCCAAGTGTCGAGAGAATGCGACATTGATATTTATTGACATCAGAGGGATGAACAAGATATGGGATTGCAAGAAATAATGCGAGACCTATTTACAAGGATAGCTACCATGGCCGAATGCCAAAGTTTATCACTTGGTTATTATCATGCGCTCTGTGAATTTGCCCAATTGCTTATGCGGTCGGAAGCAAATTCGGGCGGTGGCCACCTATCTTTAGGTTCTTATAAAGAAATGGGATGGGAGAGCAAGCGAAGGGTGAAAGAACATCGATTACTATATTAGTCATATGTGCATTAACAGGAGTGATGTTCGTGTAGCACCTGTGCAACCAGAGCTGGAGCTTCGCCTATCTCCACACAGCAAGGCTCCTAAGTCAACACCATTGCCTCCAATGCCGCTAACAGGTAATGAGGATGCCGATGAGAATATAAAAAAAGAAATTTCGAAAGACTCTTTTACGGGCAAACCAAGATTCAAATGGGCGGCAATGGAAGGAGATCTTGTATTGAAATGCCATTTGAAAACCTCAGTATGCCTACCATATTCTTGAACAGCTGGTGCCGACTGATGGTTGCGTTCTGGATTTCTTTTCGGCTGGGACAGCTTCTCGTGTTGCTCTTATGGGTGGTTTTTAATCTGGTACCTGAAAAAAGCGAGGGGTGGCGGCAGGTCTTCCGGAAAAGTCTGTTACCCTTCCGGCTCCCGCCTTTGGCTTTGCCACCTTCGTCGAGATGTCTGCGCGGGAGATTCCGTTGCCAATCCTGGGCTACGAGGATCTTGCCAACTCATCAATCCGGCCTTGCGGAGGTTGTGTTTGCTCTATTTCAGATTTGATCAAACACAATTGAGGCTTTGCAATTAAGCTTTTTATCTATCTGGAGACATGGCAATTGAGTGGAATGATCGATTTCTTGCTTCAGTGAAGTTCGGGTATTCAGATATGGCTATTCAGTGGAAGGATCGATTTCTCGCTTCGGTGAAGTTAATTATTGAGAGATGGCTTCAAGCTCATTTCAGATGTGGAGAGCCTTGAGAAAATGTCACGAATTTCTTGGAGAAGCTGCTTGTTTGCGAGATAAAATTCTTTGCACAAAGCACGGGAGGAAATTACGGCCTGAGGTTAATGCTAGTTTATGCTAGTTTTCTAGTGACAAGATAAGTTGTGCTGATGTTCGCTTTCTATTTCGTTAGAAAATCTAGAAGAAACTTGTGCGGTTGGAAGGAATGATAACTACCACGAGGATGCGCGGTCACTATAATGCAAATGATTATAATGCAAAAGACTATAATCTATATATGACATCTTTGCCAAGTGACTATAATGAAGGTAAGTACCTTATTTGCATTAAAAACTTATTCTTGTTTTATTGTGCTTAGTGTGTTAGTTTCTTTGCGATTCTTTGGTTTTTACGTTCTAGAACTAGGTGGAAGTTTATTTACATTACTGAGGGGCGTAGAAGTTCCAAAAGTTTCATCTATGGAACCACATACTCGGATCTCGGATATGGAATTAGCAAATCAGATTATAGCGTGAGAAAGTAAAAGCTATTTCGTTTTGCTTTTGTTTTTTCTTTAAGTCTCCATAATCAGTTCGTTTTTTGTAGAAGCAAGAAAGAAGAGAAAAGCGGATATGAGAAGGCAACAGAGACAAAAAAAAAAGGAGAGGGAAGAGAAAGTAGATGAGGAAGCATTGTATTCGGGTCGACTCAGCATTAGAAAGAAACAAAAACTTTCTAGAGATGTTGCTAACTCATTCAACAAACTCTGTGAGCAAGTTCATGTGCAGGACAGCAGAGAAATTCTCATTGGAGCTTCAAAGTGGCTGCCTGATTTTGGGATCCAAAACAAGAAACAACAAAAGACAAGGCAGATAATTGTAGATACCTTGAAAGAATCTTTTGCTTCACTCAAGAATGTCTTGAAGATATGATGTGCAAAAGGGCGAAAATGCTGCTATGCTTTTTGCAGTTTCTGAAAAAACAAACAACGCAGCATTTTCTAAAGAGATGTGTTTAAACAGGAAAATTGTGACAGCTAATGTTGGCAAGAGGATAAGGGCAGAACATGGTGATGGACCTTGGTCAATGTTTAAAAACAAGACCAGATGTGACAAGCTCACCCCTAAACAGAGCCAGTTTGTTGTAACTTTTTGGAAACACAATACTAGAGTTTCACCTTGTAAAAAGCATGTTTTGCAGATAAGAACAGCCAAGGGTGAGAAGATCCTACATCCTTTACATTTTCTAGAGGAGACTCAGGTAAGATACAACTTCTTCTTTGCTGCTATGCATTTTTTTTTTGAGTTTGCAAGTCTTTTTTTTGCAGGTTGCATTTTACCAAAGGTTTAAAAGAGAGCATCCAAAATTTGAGATATCCTTTTCAGTGTTCCATGCACTTAAACCTCCTTTTGTAAAGAAGGTTACTGACAGAGAGGTTTGCTGTTGTGTGTATCATATGAGGACAGATTATGTTAGACAAGCTATTATCAAAATCAGAAATGATGAAAGGATACATGGCCCAAGTTGTGTATGTAAATGCCAAGTTTGTGGAGATGGGCCAACATGCAATGCAAGGAACACTACTTTCAGTTCAACTAGTGATTTCTGGAGATCGTTGGTTTGTCCCAAAGGAGATGAAGAGGACTGGCATGCTCATGATTGTCTACTCCTGAAGTGTGCAAAATGTGGACCAAAGAACTTACCAGTTTGTCCAAAGGAGAGCAATTGGAAGAACGGGTTTAGAGTAGAATGGAAGGATTTTGACAAGGTATGTACATTGTTTCTTAATTCTGCAGCATTTGTCTAAAGTAGTGTAAGGGTGCAGGATCCTGAAGAAGTGAAAGAAGCTGAAAGTAAAGGTGCATTGAAAGGAACTGTGGATAAAGGAACTGTTGCTGAAGGTGCACTGAGTAAATCTGTTGGGAAAGGTGCAGTGAAGGGAAAAGTTAATAAAGGTGCAAAGAAAGGAGCTGTTAATAAGGGTGCAGTGAAAGGAAAAGTGAATTCTTCCAAACCAGATGATAAAAAGGTATGTAAAGTACCTCTTGCAATTAGGAACATGTAGTATTGTTATGTTAAAACAGGTTTTGGAACATGTGCAGGTTTTGGAAGCTGTGAAAGAACCTGAGGGTGCTGCAAATGTCAAAGCAGAAGATGAGAAAGCTGCAGTGAAGATACCTCCTAAACCAATAGTGAAACTGATATACAAGGATACCAGCACAGCAGATTTTTTTGAGCATGCAAAATCTGTTCTCACAGATTTCATCCCGCATAACTATGAGGCTAGATGGCAGGCCAAACAGTTTAGAGATTGCTTGAAGGATTTTCCTAAAGACACAATTGTGTCAGTGATAGATTATGCTGAGAATTATACTTTCAAAATTCAGGAGGAGATACAGAGTCTTCACTGGCATAATGACCAGTGCACCATTTTGGTGCACATTAGTTACAGACATGCCAGACCTGGGGAATTGCCAAGCATAGAACACAGGTTCAGAAAGATCATAAAGGAAACACACTTTTATATCTCTGATGACAGAGATCATGACTCATTGTTTGTCCACCACTGTTTGAAGAAGCATGCTGATTACTTGTCAAGTAAAGGTGTGGAGTACAATAATCATGTTATGTGGTCAGATGGCTGTACAAAACAGTTCAAGGGTGCAAGAAATTTCTACTTCCTTGGCAGAAATTATAAGGAAAGTGGTATTCCCATCCTTTGGAATTTCTTTGGATCTTATCATGGAAAAGGTAGTACATAGGCTTTGTCACATAAACTTGAATGTTTCTATACAACTGAATTGTTTTTTGTTGCAACTTCTTGTAGGTGAACATGATGGTGCTGGTGCTGTGGTTAAGAGAGCAATGACACATGAAATGTTGAAGAGAAACTCCACACCTCTTAGAAATGCACATGATGCTGTTCTATTCTGTCAGAAACACTTCAAAGATGAGCCAAGTGGAGCAACAAGTAAATACAGGTCATGTTAATTTATTCATGAATTGTAATTTGTCATTGAATGTTGTTAAGATTCTGAGAAGGTTAACATGCCAGGCTATTTTGGGAGATTGGAGTTCATGAAGTGGACAGAACTGAAAGATATGATTGTGGCACTTTAACTGGATCTAAGAAATTTCATGCTATAAGACCTGTATCCAAAGATGATCCAACACAGGTAGCACACATGGACTTCAGTTGTTTTTGTGAACATTGCTTGGTTGGGAAGTATGCCAAGTGTGGCATCAAAGATAGGATTGGGACATGGTTATTTTCAGAGTTGAAACCTGGTGCTGAAGAAGTGCTGGAAGTACCAGAAGGTCCTGTTTATGAGGGAGATCATAACTGGAAATCAGACATTACAGATGTTGGGGATAACTTTGCTGTACCTGCAGAAGACAACAATAAGGAGAAAGTAGATTTCTACTTGCTGAGATGCACAAAGCCTAAACATGTTGTTGAGAAGGCATTCAAAGATCCTTGGGGGCAGAAATTTGCAAGAAAAGAGGTGGTTGTATCTGGCCATTTCTACAAATTGATTGGAGGCAACGTGTATGAACTGTTATCAGAAGAACCCGGAGTCACGGTGTTTTACTGACCATCTCATACTTGACTGCAATTTTGAAATGTTAAACCTCAGGAAAAATTTGTTCGAGCTACCAAGTAGTGTGCATGAATGTATATTGAATGATCTACCGAGATAAAAGAGCGACACATTTGCTCAGATACAAATCTGATTGAAAGAGTGTCAGGTTCGAAAAAAAATGCAATGCACGGGGAAAGGAAAATCTACTTGAACAAGCGCCATTGTGAACATAGACATGTTCAAGTAGCCTTCCTATTTAGGAGGAGGACCGAGCTGCCCATTCGGCAACATTGTTGGCAATTTGTGACTCAAAGCGCCATGAACTTCGTTTATACGCTCTTGTGATGAAGACCTTGAGAGAAATTGAGAAACTTGAGAGGCTTGAGGCCCTGAAATGCATATAACACTTAAATAGATTTAGATGTCTAATAATTCGTTATAAGCGTTGATGACACGGCATATTCTTGGAATTAGATATCGTATTATTGGAAATCATGTCTTGTATCTCATTATTATTCATAATCATGTGTATGGTGATGAATGCTATCCACCACAATCTTAATAAAATTGTATAGTATGTTGTCGGCACATTTTGTACCATCATTTTGTATTTCTGGTTCATCATTCTTGTCTAATTTCTTAAAGCTGGCGTACAAGTTGAAACAAGTAAAGACTTGATGTATTCATATAAGTAGTCGTTTTACAAAATTGACCTTTGCTTTCTGTTCAAAATGCTGATCTTTGGCGTGTACAAAATTGGAGTCTTTGTATCTTGCTTAGTTACGTATGGACAAAATTCATATATAAATATGGACAAACTAAAAGCTACATAGTATTGGACTTCCTAGTCATCGCACACTAGTTTTGATGGAAGCTTGTTTCTTCTTGGTCTTCTCGATAGATTTGTACATAGCCTCAATTATTGGTATTTCTTCATTTTGGAAGACTCAACACTTTCATTACCCCGATTTCCTTCAACTCTTTGCTTCAATCTCAACACTTCACAGTTCGTTGATTTGACCACAACCTCTTTTGCTTGGTGATTTGTGATTTCTCCAACCTCCACTTCAACATACTTGGCAATTTCCACAACCACGTGGAACATATCATCACCATCGGTGAGGATGCGGAGCAGTTGGTTGGCTTGTGCACAGTCTTTGAAGTTGTGGCTGATTTCTGGCGCTTGGCGGGAGAAACTTGGGTGACAAGTGTGAAAATTTCTTTGGACTTGCTTTATCAACATCTATAAATGCATAACTTGAGAAAAATCAAACTTCAATACAATAAGAAATAAGAAAACAAATAATTTGGAAAGCAAGTACCTGATAGAAAAACAGTTGAAGGTTTCTTCTTCGAGGATGATCTGGTGGTAACCCTCCTCCTCAATTTCCTTTCTGGTTCAAAGTTCGAGCTTTCAGATTTCGAGCTGCTACCTTCAGATGTCAGTCTTTTTTTTGAAGACTTAGGCATTGTCTCAGCAGGTTCTGCCTCCTCAGTTTCTTCTTCACCAGCTTCCTCTTCATTTTCTTCTTCTACCTGTGCATACTCTGGATATCCCAGTTCTTGCAAAATGCTAGAAGGAACCTTTGTTTTACACTGAGATGCAAGGCAGTTCATGCTTTCCAAACCGAGGACTAAAGCAGGATGAGATGATATTTGTGATTACATTGAGGTGACTTCACATGCAACTCATACTCGGCGGGTTAAGCGAAGGCCACAAGATTCACAAGTATCATAAAAGAATTGAAAGGAAGTCATAAGTAGCCATACCAATTTTCATTTTCGGGGCTCTTGGCATTCTTACGCAAAAACTAACATGCTTGGACTTAGCATGCCAATAATCTATATGTTCATAGCGAGGTTGTTATAGAAGACTCAAGTTCCTCTATCTCTTCTTTGATTTTTTCTTCATTTTCTGTGCCACCTATTTTCTCCAATGTGTTATTCAATAAACTTGCCAACATTTTCTCCTGCAGGTTCAAGTCACTATACGCCTCGGAATTAGGAAATATCGAAATAAGACTTCGCTTTACCTTCTTTGAATTATAGCTAATTTGCTCTCTCATTGCATTACAAACAATATTCTCGCGCCCCTCTGACTCCTTGTCTTCTCGGTAAGTCTGATTTCTTGCATGCAAGCAAATCTTCCTTCTCTTTCTTCATAGCATTCAAGTGCCTCATATGATTCAATATTTTATTCTGATTTGCTTTCATAATGTGAAGCTTCCGATTGGTCTACCTTTTTCGTTCTTGAGAATATTTGTAGCTCTCATAGGCAAATTGAGCCCAGTTCACCTTATAATCTTTCGGATTAACCCGGCTCTAGGTGTATGAGACCATGCAAGCGCCCGGGCCAAGGTGGTTCTCACTTCATTGTTTGTAACTCCTTAGGGTAAATCCTCGCCCGACAAATCAAAAGCAGGGTCTTGAAGTTAGGTTGAATATGCTTCACATTGATTTTACCAATCACCCAAAACACAGATCTATCAAGGTTGGATTCCATTTTGGAAAACCTCGATGCTAAGTCTTACGAAGAGAGAATGCAAGAAACAAAGCGCTTGCTTGAAGAGACGGAAAAAGGTATAGAAGCCCTGGAGCCCACTTTTCAAAAATTACATGCACTTAATGAGAAGCTTGATGGGTACATGCCTTTCTTGACAGGCGAACATAAGTTTGAATACGTGGGCGCAGAACACATGGAAACAGACCAACAGCACATGGAAACAGACCAAGATGAGGCTGTTGGGACACAAGAGCATCAGGTACCCAGCAAGAAGCAGAAGCTCTTTCATCCCACGCCAGAATTGCTCTTGAATCGGAGAAGGAACTTATAGGCGGGAACAGTGCAGGGGAGAGTGAAAAATGGGAGCTTGATTCACATGTGCAGCGCATCGCAAACGCCATGGGTGTTGAGATTCCAGAGGTCACAGGTTATTCAGAGATGGACACAACACAAGCTATGGAATTGGGTAGAGAGCATGTCATCCGCATGGCCAATGATATGGGTGTGATACCTGATAGCGTATCTGAAACACAATCAGAAGAATGAATATTGTATATTACTTCCTTCAATGGAAATTTTGGTTTCAGGAATATGTATTACCATATCTTTTTGTCTTTACTACTACTTCGTGCATGTTTAATGCTAAAAATAATCGCGACCGCGATCCTCTGTGGCAAATATATGGCTTTAAATACTGAAATTTTTGTGATATGCTTGCTCCTCTGTACCTTCTTTTAACACAATGCTCTCATATGGTTTTAATAAAAGGCTCATTATTTTGTCTCCTTTCAGCTGCGAAACATCGCGTTCGCGATTCTTGCGATAAGATTGAGCATTCCCTCCTACTACATTCTACTCACGATGGACCTTTGCATGAGCTGTAAAAATTATATTTCCGAAGAACACTGAATCATTTGCAGAATTTGTGCAAAAAAATACCAACTTTTACTCAGTTGGTAGTAGTTTCTGCACTATATGGCTAACCACTAACCTATTTCATGCTAAACGAGAATTCCAAATTTCTCTAATTAATTAATTCATGCTTTATATAGTGAACATCACATATGTAAAGAAATATCTTTAGCAGGAATGGGAGTATCAATCTTCCTAAGCTCTCTCCAAGCATCAAATTTTTTCTGAGTCCATTTAGTCACAATTGAGGAACCATCTTTACCTCCATAATAAATATTATTCATAATCTACTCATTAAGTGGCAGAAACCTCTTATTCTTGATTTCTTTCTCTGTTTCTTTTGCAGGACGTATGAACTCCCTAGCAAAAGAAGGTTCTTTTTGCACTTTCTCCATGAATTTGTCACAATGATGTGCCTCAAGGGACTTATCAACATCTACTATCTTCTCCTCACAAGAGAGAACTAGTTAGCTGAAGAGATAATGAAGGAGCCTCAATTGCTTTACCTTTAGAAACTACCACACTAATAAACAGAGAACTATTAGCAATTTAACAAGAATAATAATCTAGAAGAGACTAGTCATTGCGATTTGCACACATATAATTAAAGTGAGACACATGGATCCCCCCTTTTGGAACCCTCTTATTTTAAACAAAGTGCGAAGCATAAGAGCTTTTTTTATCCCTTCATGCAGACATTTTGCCACTTTTTTCTCGGATGGCGAGTCGAAAAAAACAAAAAAACAACAAAAATCAAGGAAATCGTTTACTCATTCAAAACAAAGTGATAGTCTTGAAAGAACTTTTATTTATAAATGAGATCACTACAATATATATTAAAGTGGACAAGAGACATTGGCAACCGCATTGTCACAAAGGTTACACCCTCTTCACACACGCTCTACCTAAGAGGAACAATCGATCGAGCATCTCCAACTTTTTCCAAGCTCTGGGAGCAACATGAAGACAATGGAAAGCCTTACCAGGAGCTGTTTCCTGCACCACGAGTTGGCCCATTCAACCAATTTTTCCACCCTATTGTCCCATGCTTTCTTCAATCTCTGAGTAAAAAATGCTTCTTCCCCAACCTCCATGGATCTCATGCACTGATTGCAGGACCCAGTGCAGTTCATGAAGATGGAAAATCTTCTTACTCTCCTCAGGTTTCCTTGCAGTGCAAAAGAACATGGCATAGCTCTCGTAGGGCTTTGGGATAATTATGGTGCCATTAGCCAATCATAGTGAATAAAAGGTGCAAAGTTGGAATAGTTGGGAGATCATGCATCTCATTACAATGCTTCAAATTATATGCACATATACATTCACTTAAAGATTTTATGATTTCAACAAGTAGTGCCTTTCTCGTCTTGCGAGTCGAGAAAGGACCTCAGAACACACTATACAAGTTTTTTTGTTACATAAATATTACAATATACATATAGTAGATTCTTGACATTTTCTATGAATTCTTTTTTATCTCGCATTCAGAAGTTCCTTAGTACCTCGGCAACTGGAATAGAAAACGGGGAATCAACCAACATTGAAATCAGATCATAAGGCAACCACTTATCTGTTTCAAGGTGAATAGCTTTTTGCAATGATTGAATTATCCGCGTTATGATAACACTTGTAGGCTTTGTCGTCTATGATAATAGTTTTATGCTTGTTGAAATCCTGATAGCTTCATAAACTGTTTCGAGTTTCATCACCACAATAGGCTTCCCTCTTGTGATAGACGAATCCAGGTCATTCATGTGCTCAATCTTTTCATTACCCCATACAAACTTAAACTTCAAAACCTATTAGCCCGATTACGTAGTGAACATTCACAATATTTCTTTTTGCGATAGAAGACCAAATGGCCACTTGAATCCCCGATCCATGCACCAATTCATAATTATTTTTGCTTGGGGCCGAGGATAAACCATCTTATTCTGTCTTCTGTGAGGTGTTGAGCTGAGGGACATGAGCATGTTGGTACACTGAGGACTCCATTGATATAAAAACTTACAAGTTCTGTGGTGCTTACCCATGAGCATTTAAAACCTTCTAAAATAATCTATTTTGGATCTGTGCAATATTTTTTAAAACATTTTCTATTTTTAGACTGAGGCGCTTGCCCTGAGCATCTAGAATATTTTTTTTCAAGATTTATATTGTACACCTTTATTATGAAAGATTTTAGAACATTCTATTGTCGCTCATTGCAAAATCTTAAAAAAACTCTAAGATTTCATCAAGATTTTCTTAGATTCCCTTAGATATTATGAAGATTCCCTTAGATTCAATTAGATTTTAAGAGATTCCGTTAGACTTGTATATTTTCCTAGATTCTCTTACAATTTATGAGATTTTCTTATATTCCCTTTAATTCTCTTGGATTCCTTTACATTCTAGAAATTTCTAGAACATATTAGAACTTTCTGGAACATTTTGAAACTTTCAAAACATCCTAGAATATTATAGTCTGTTTTATCTTAATTACAACATTACCCTTAAGTATATTTGAAACATAAATTTTTCATAGAATTAATGCTTGGTTTAGTGGTTAGAGTGGAGGGTTTGGGGGGTTGAGGACCAGGGTTCGAATCCCTCCAATAATATAAAAAATTTTAAAAGTCTTTCCTTAAGGAACGAGCATTCAATATGAGCCTTAGGATCTTAGACTCGATCAATGATCAAGATCTCACCATATAAAAGCAATATGAGCTGTAGGATCTATTACATATAATTCCCAAAGCCACGTGGACCGTAGGATGTGTCCTCAAGCCACGTGAGCCGTCGGATCTTGGACCGACGGTCAGGATCAGATCAATCTGGACCGCGGTACACATATTATATGTAAACTCCCAGGCCATCTGGGCCGTAGGATACGTCCCAAACCCACGTGAGCCGTCGGATCTCGAACAGACGGTCGGATAAGCGCAAAACATAAGAACATATATAGATCAGATATATAGTAAAGTACAAGATCTCATGTATTAAGATGAATGTGCTACGTCTTTCCACATGTCTACAATATATTTCAGAATTTGGACAGTTTTTGGCCTCTTGCCGTTGGCATCCCAAGCATAACGAATAGCATCTAAATTTTCATACCTTGAAGGATCGAAAGGACTAGGCCGCCAACGCTTAGTTAAGCAGTCTATGTAGTCCCCTCCAGTAGGCTTCCACCACAATATATAAATATGGCCAAAATTTGTAGACTCTGGATCAAGAACAGCATTCTCCTCTGCATATCCTAACCAAGTGGCAGTGTTGTCATCTCCAGGTCTGACTAGAACAAACATACCCTTTGTCACATGTACGTGAGGATCAAACTCTTTAAGAGGCATCACTCGACGCCCATCTGAAGGGCCATAATAAGAAGGTAAAGGTCGTATGACCAAGGCAGATACATCGATCTCTGGAACAAATGCCCGGAGGATTCACTCATATATAAGGGGGGTATGCCATCTGCGTGCATGGGGTGGC
Organism: Isoetes taiwanensis; assembly: GCA_021234155.1. Taxonomy (NCBI): domain Eukaryota; kingdom Viridiplantae; phylum Streptophyta; class Lycopodiopsida; order Isoetales; family Isoetaceae; genus Isoetes; species Isoetes taiwanensis. Next base: position 27,915,119 of record JAJEKV010000002.1, on the reverse strand, counting down.
GGAAAACCCCCCTGTATACGGATTTTTAAAAGTAAAATTTGACCCCTTCCGAATAAAAATTACCTAGGCTAGTGCAAAATAAACCAGAAAAAGGACCCCCTGCCGATCGTATATGTACATAAATGGGCCGAAAAAACCCCCCTCCCGTGCATGCACATGGTTTATACGTAAAAAACGGTGAATCCCCCTTGAACAAATGCAACTTGTTCTAGAGGAGCTTGTCTTGTTTGTGGCCAAGATGCATCATTTCGAGGATGTCCTGGAGCAACATCCTCCAAAGAGATAAGAAGATGGCTCCAATACTCAACACTTTCCATGTATTGCCTTGCAAACAAGCTAATTTCTTAATTCTTACATATGTCCTTCCATAAGGAGATGTATATGTTGATGCTATCCTTCAACCCAGGAAGATCTTTCAATGTTGTTCTGGGAGGAATATTTTATGGCACACCACTTGGTAGCATTGGCTGACCATGTTCATCCTCTTTCCACATTCTAACTCCTAGAGAATCTGATGGCAGCCACTCTTTATGTGTAGGACGCATTTTGTATTGCATAACAGGCCAATCTCCTGCCATCTTAAATTTGAAGAGCAACGGTTCAATATGACCAACTAGGCATTAGCCCTTATCAGGGATGAATCCCTTCACGAAAGCCTTCCAATTTGGGACTTCATCAATGAAGTATGGAATTGGAGATTTTGCATTGCACTTGCCGAACAAGTAAAGTAGCTCTGGTCATCCGATGAACTCGTCAAGGTTGAAAAATTTTCAAATAAAGCATCAATATCATCATGGGTGTGGCTGACCATCATAAAGTCCACTTGGATCTCATCAAAGATCTTAAGCCAAGTCAAATAAGATAATTAGAGAAGGCTGTATTTTTTGCAATGTTAACATCTGGAAATCTTCAACCACTACACCAACTTTTTTATGTACCTTCTTATTAAGAATGGAAGGAAGCTTGCGTACATTTTCTCTTACATCATCTCTACCTCTTTTGCTCCTATAGGGAATACTTTTAGCATTCTCTTGAATAAATCTATCTAGCACACATTTGGTGGCCAATGTGGCAGATCTAGGCTTCTTGGAGCCCGTATTACCATGTTCAGCCAGTTTTCCACCTGCTTCAAATCTCTTTCTCCAATTGTAGAATGTTGACTGATAGATACCTAAAGCCATGCGCCACCCAGCCAGACAGAATTCGAGCCCCTTGAGCACTATCCTTTTCTCTCTTTGTCCTGTGTAAGTCACACTCAGCACGTCAAAAAAACATGTAACCTTTGCATTGTATGGTTGAGAATAAAATTCTTTTCTTAATGCACGTACTTGATGCTTGGTAAGTATTTTGTTGCGAGTATTTTTGCAGCAGCTTGTCTTCATAAACTTGTTGATGGAACTTGTGGAGCATAGCCTTTCCTTTTTGCTCTTTCCCTTGGGCTCGCTTGGAATCCTATTTGTGTAAGTGTACTTCCTTTTTTCGCTTGAATTGAGCCTGAATGTTGTCCTCAAATGATTCCTCCATATCCTCATTATCTTTAGCTTCTCGAGCTTGCAGATGTTGTGAGATAGTCCTTCCATCCTGCAGCATCACATCGCTGTTTTTCCATTGTACAAGTGCATTTTCAGTTGGCCTTTCTGCACAAGTATGACATTTGAGATCCTCTATAATTAGTTCAGCTATACAAAGGCCCACCTTTGAGTTTCTTAAATATTCATCGTCAACAGCATCTTGGGGATCACTGAAGATAATTATGGCCTCTGCATATTTACTTCGGTCACATATGAGAAGAATGTGGCAATGCTTGTCCAAGAGATCAGTTCTTGAGAAACTAAGTGGTGGTTCATCATCATCTGATTCTATTTTACGAGGAAACCGAGTAGCTAGATCCATTGTAGGATCAATTTCTTCATCTGCATCTGACACTCCCTCTACATATTCTATGTTTGAGCTCAATGAGGAAGGAGCTAGATCAGTGGCATGATATCTTATATCCTGCCAAGGCCATTCAATAACATGCCGACAGCCTCTGCAATGTTGTCTGCACCCGCACATGCAATTGGAAGGATGTGGAAGGATGTGGACGGGCAGGCCAATAGAATGATCTAAGTGGCAGGAGGGTCGCACTCTTGCAGCACATATTTTTGTCATAATGTGTTGCAAGGAGACGAAATGGACCTTTAAATTATAAAATCCTAAAACGTTTTGTGAATATTAAGTGTGGAACTTATAAAAGTTTTGTGAATATTAAGTGTTAATTTAAGTAAGGGTTGAGAAATTACCTTACTATAACAAGTTATGAAATAAAGGATGTGATCATAATAATTAACTTAAATATTACCTCGACGTAATTGTTAAAAATTGCATGTATGGGATGAGTTGCAGGGTTCATGGCATGCAGGTGTCCAAGGTGGGGAGACTCGTGATGCTGCAGACAGCATCAATTCAAGGTGGGGAGATTGTGACGTTCCAGCATAATATACGGTATGAATACATATATTATACTACCACGTCATTCGTACATGTCGCCTTGATGACATATACTTGGAAACTGTAAAGGGTTGCACCCTAGGGAGCAACTTCCTATGTTGCACACGTCTATAAACATGTGCATTTAACCCCTTTGCCACATGGCAAAATCCCACATGACCTTTTAACCCTAACCCTAAAAGGTCGTGTAAAACGAACAAAAGGAAACCGTAAACGTTTTTCCTTTTCGCATTCCAGCTTCAAGAGCCATTCCCGCCAAGCCAAGCTACTATTTCGCATTGCCAGACGCCGCCAAGCTGGCTTTGCACAACAGATCTCCAAGATTCGGTCGCCTTCGCCTTGAACAGAAGCATGGACGCATTCCGAGGAGCTGGAGCAAGCCAAGGTTCAGGTAAACTGCAATTCTGTTGTGCAATATCGACTTTTAATTTGCAATGAGCTAGTTTAGCATGTTAGTTCAGCCTTAGAGTCCTTATAGATTTTGAGATCATAAGCTCTAACAAAGGAACATAACCATGCATGTTTAGGTAGATAGATTAGATGTTATTCTATGTTTCAGTTCTACGGATGATGACGTTCTATTATATGCGCACTCCTGTGTATTGGAAAGGAGGGTAGAGACCCTGAAAGCTTCAATAGTTGATGTATCTAGATAGCCTCATTAATTCCCAATTTATGCGGCCTGTGCATAAGAGCCCGCCTGGCTGTGAGTAGCGGGACTAGGCCGGCAGATAAGGGGGACTTCTCCCATTGCAGATTGATCCCTCTAGTGTGTAAAGCCTACCAGGGATCTTAGCGGGCTAGGCCTGATGGTTTGCCACTCCGTGTGGGCAAGGAATGGGATCGACACCTCTGGGGTGATGCATCACCTTCCATGGGTTCAAGTTGTAGACGAGCAGTGGCCCTCTAACCGCCGGTGATAGGCATGCATGCCTCTGGTGGGAGTGATCTCCTTCTACCTCATCGGGACTGGGGAGATGCAACCCAGGAGTAGCCCCCTTGGCCATGCACCCGGCAGACTACGGTCGAGTCCCAAGACTTATCAGCCTATTCTGCAAAGTATGCATAGGAGGGGCGGATGGAGTGGACTACCCAACGACCATGTTCTTATGCCATCCCAATCCATTTGCCATGAATCTGGAGACCCAAGCCATCAGTCGATCCCCATGAGTCTGAACCTTGGGTAGGATTCCCCTTATGTTGATGTTACTGATGTTGTTACATATGTTATGTTATGGCGAGCCACCCTTCGAGGTGGATATGTATGTTATTTGATGTTATGTGCTCATGTTTGATGTGCTTCCGCAACTAGGTAGGTCCCGAGGGTACGTCTATTCTTCCCCATTGGACTCTTGACTGTTAGCAAGGATCTGATGTTAGGTGGACGGCTTCATATTAGCAAGGGCATTGATAGGAGGATGAACTCCGATTCTGTACGATGGGAGCATCGTATATGAGCAAGGGACGTCACACAATCCCATCGACTCGCGAGTCGAGAAAGACCACAAGTCACTTGTTTTGCCTCTTGGGGTAGTTTCTCACTTTGCGAGTTAAGAAAGCCTCCAATATCCTCTGTTTTTGCTTTTCTGGGGCTTTCTCGATTCAAGAGTCTAGAAAGTCCCAAGAGAATGAAAACAGAGGACTCAAGACAATCCTCAAAGAGTCATTTGAGCTTCCACATTTTTGAACTATGAATATCATTACCACTTTACAAGGTAGCACAAAATAAGATTCATGTGCCACCTTATTAAATAGTATTAATTTTCATGGTTATGTCTTGTGTTGCTTGGAGCAATGGCCTTTCTTGACTCATGAAATGTGGTTCAGACTCGATGTATCTATTTTTTTCCTCTACAGATGGCTCGACTGACTTTGCTTTTTCAATTGCAACTGTATCCTGACTAGATCATACATGCTCACCAGCAATGGAAGGCATTAGGTTAAGGAAATAAGCCTCCTTTAGACAAGTGGATGATCTTCGAAAGGTTATGCAGATATGGTCTTCTAGAGGGCCATGAAATGATGATGCAGATGATGAAGATGAAAAGAAAAAGAAGCCTTCAAGAAAATCCAAGGAATCCTTATCGAACTAATACTGTGCAGTGAAGTTATTTGGAAAAAATAGATAGAGATCTAGTCCTTGTGGCAAAGAGAAGTTTAAAGGCAGCAATGGAGAGTTGCCAATAAGGCCAGACCCAAAATTGGCTGACAAACAATTTATGAAGCGGATACATGGGGAAATGCCCAATCTACAAAGCAACGTATTGGATGGCACAATTTTGCTGAGAAAAACAAGGGGCTCCAAAATGCAAGATGCAAAAGATTATGCAATGGTCGGCCATCACATATTTCTACAATCTTGCCTGCAACCAGAGCCAAGATCTCGATTACTATAAGGTGAAGGTCTCGCTTGATGATGAGGACATGAAGGAATTAAGCTGACTATGCCAGCTCTACATCAACACCAAGCTAAAGCAAAATGTCAAAACTGAACCCTTTCCATAATGTGCTAGCACTTCTCAAATGCAAACTTGGATTTGGGGCCATACCTTTTAAGACGGATGATAGCTTTCCATCATATTTGGTAACCTTAGGTCACAAAGGATTTGCTGATTTGGAACTATAGCATCTGGGCATGTCTCTTTATTTGCCATTAAGATGATTGATGACCCACATTATTATGTAAGAAGGCTGATCTTGAACAGTGGTACAAGACATGTTTGGATATGACCGATCTGGATACTTTCAATTCTCTGATCTTCTGCATGACTGCAAGGCGACAATCAGACAATTATCATGTCACAACTGGCAGCATATATTAACTTCAACAAGAAAGTCTTGTGTTCCATATATGAATAAGAACGTGAATGCAGAGTTCGTCTACCAAAGTCACCAAGTTTTGTCAACATTTTTGGTTTCTCGACCACCTCTAGACTTCGACAGGTAGTGGTCAAGTGAGCATCATTAATGTGGATAAGTTCATGGTCTCTCAAGAAAATATAGATCCTTGGAGGGGCGGGAGGCATGCATATTAGGTCGTTTCCTCTGGTTTGGTGATCTAAACATTGCATGGAAGTTCGTTTTTGTTCGGGCTCGCTTCATTATGATTTTTTTGGAAAGAAATGCATGTGCATGCATCTGTGATTTAAATGGTGCATAGAGATTTATAAAATTGCTAGTTTTCTTAGGATTTTAAAAGGCATGCATCCACCTTCATGATTGATATGTTGGCATCTCTTGGACTTGGGATTTTGTGTTTATTTTGCTTCTAATTTGATTTGGTATTGCCTTAAACTTGATTGTACTGACTTTTTTGCTACTCTCCTTTGGCTTATTGATCCTGAATTTTAGCTCATAGAGGTGTATTTCAAGTCTGGCACATATGTGAATGTTGTCTTGATTTTTGTTGTCTCATCTAGGCATATATTCTTCAAAGAGTCACACATGCCTACTTCTATCCATGTAACGGTCACAACTATCATATCAAAGATAAATCAACGAAAATACTCACATGTTAGTTTAGATCAATTGGCAAAAGTTGCATATAAGCCATTTGTTTTTAGTACACGTGGCAAAAAGCTGCATATAAGCCATTTGTTTTTTTTATCCACGTGAACATAGTCTGAAAATGGATCAATACCATGTGATCATATCACTAATCAATTGAAAGATCCTAAACAAATACCTGTAGATGATCCATTTTAGATGAGTGAGAGATGAAACATGGTCACAGTGATTATATTAAAGAAACAACTATGCGTTAATTTAGATCAATTGGGTAAAAGCTATATATGAGCTATTTGTTTTTGATATACATGCACATAGTCTGAAAATGAATCAGTACCTGTGATCATATCACTAAATAGTTGAAATATCACGTCCCTGCATATGATCCCTTTTAGATGAGTGAGAGACGAAGGCATAGCCACAGTGATGATATCAAAGATAATTCAAAGAACCAACTCATACCTTATTTTAGAGATATCAATTGGCAAAAAGCTGGATATGAGCCATTTATTTCCGATCATGAACATAGTCTGGAAATGGATCAATACCTAACCAGTTGAAATATCCTAACGAATTCCTACAGATGGTTCCTTTTAGATGAGTAAAAGAGAATCTACAAGTGGACAAGATGAACAGGGCTCCAAAAATACAGATGAATGCAAAAATACACCTAAAGTCGGAAACACAAACAACAAGATTTCAAATTGTTTTTATAGAATGTGAACTTAGCATCTGCAACAACAAATGGAATGGAGGAAATGGGAAAAGCACGTGTTGGAGTGGGAATTAACAAAGCAAAAGAATGTGATGGATATGCATCCTGGATCATACTCCCATTACAGCTAAGCAATAAGCAATGAAGTTCTTAAGAATCAACTCTTGAAGTTGTAATAAGAATCGCCCTTCAAGTTCAGTAATGCAAAGCCATTGTCCCATTCGAATATGTGGATATAGTGTGCACTCTAGATATACTGATTAGTAGGCCTTGTCAATACGCCCACCAAATCATAACACTTGTTATTGTGCTACATATTTCAAACGAGATGTGCCATGGACTTTTTCGGTCGTGGGATCCGTCGATCCTACGACCCAGACCATAGGTTGAGGCCTCTAAGCACCTCTTGTTTCGATTATAATCAATTATGATTGGGGGTGCCTATGATTTTAAAAGATGAAATGCAGATTCGCTTAAGGTTTTGGAATACGAAATACAAAGACTCATAATAAGAATGCTTTGATCAATACAATTATTGGGCTAACGAGATAATGTTTTATCTTAAAGCTATCTTTTTTTTATAATAGCCATTCAATTGTTTTAGGGATATGGTCTATGGTCAAATCCCCCTGGAACCCCCTGTTATTGTGCTACATATTAGAACTCAAAAGGAATCCCATGATTATTGCAAACATCATGTTATGTATCTTGCGAGCACCAAAACGCAAGGATATATATTCTATGAACACCAAAACACAAGGTAGAATCATAGGTTCAAATCTTACATGTTCAAGAACATCTCATGTATTGTTCTCAACTCACACAAATACATCACTAAGCAAAGCAACATTACCAAAAGTTGCATTAATAGTGGATCTAACCAAAGAAATGTTTGTGGCGGCCTTGGCTGCAGCGATAAATTTCGTGTATATAAAATATTAAATACCATTCCCAATACCATTCCCAATACCACATAGGAGGAGGAGTATGGCATAGGAAAATACCATGTCCCTAGACTCGGACGGAACCTAGTCGCAAAGAGATAACCATGCCACAATTAGTAAAATTAATCATTTTTTTTAAATTTGCATAATAAAGAAGACGACCATTGGAGCATATTCAGCATAATGGACAATATAAAAATTGCTTGCATCAAGAACCATGGGACCAACAATAATGAGCACCAACCATTAGGGAAAAGAAAAAGCATTAAAACATGTTCACATAGCTAGGCAGAAAAGCTGCTTCACAGAGCTAGCTGGGCAGCAAACAAAGGGCCACGCATGGTATGGCAAATCCATGGCTATGGCATAAAATACGCTCTTGCATGCCCTGAACTGAAAGACCAACATTGAAGTCATTGCCAATATAGAAAAAAAGTCCCGACCCCCTGCCCTTTTGTCCTTTTTGCAGAAACAAAACACTGAAAACAACAAAATCTAGTAGGGAGGATAGTATCCAATATCGGACCAACTTTGAACTGGGAGTGCCAGAATATTTTGAGAACACAAATTGAAGAAAATTCCATAATGGCGTCAGACAAGTCTTAGTCCAAAGCAAAGAAAGCAGCTAAGTCTTCGGAACAATAAGGAATCTTCATGACCAAGCATTCTCGCATATATAACTTCCAAATTCGATGCCAATTCAAACCCAGCCTCTCGTTCTGACAAGTTTTTCCACTTTCCAAAAAGCTGCCTGCATAATTCTGCTCTTAGAATTTGCTTTTTGTGGTGAACAATTTCTCTCCTGCAACCTCAAATGATCTGTTCTTGATCAGCTTTACCATTCCGGAACTTAGTCGGGAATGTTTAAAAGGCTGCATTCTGTTCCTTGCAGTATTTAGAGAAATGAATACCCAGAGCTTCTTCAATGTGCCAACTTGTAAGACTTTTTAATCACATTTGCATTGTGCTGATCGTCTGTCATGATTTCGCAATTGTGAGAATTTTTGTGTAGTTTGTTTTGTAAATTGGTAGATTGATCATAATCGGGTTGTATCTATAGTTGATAAAATGCAGTTCTGCCTGCAACCTGCCTTCAGAACGTTATGCTCAAATTCTGCTCTTGTTTCGAGCAAATACTAGAAACACAAATACCTAAGCCATCAAATGCTATGCCTTCCACACCTTCACGAAATCATTTCAGTTCTAGGATAAAGCAATAAGTTAGAAGACGCAAAGAATATGCACTTTTTTAGGAGTTAGTGAAGGGATTTCAATTATGTACGCCAGATATTATGAAGATGGGGTGATAGAGTGCAATACTGCTGCGTAAAACTCTTGGAACTGACCTTGAGTTGAGATGATATCAACAGATCACTGTGGTCTACTTTTGCAAATAATGAAAAGAGAATTAAAAACCACACTAGATGAGTTTCGCACATAATAATTATTTGCTTGTCTCATAAGATCATGATGTCTGAAGCTTGACGCTCTCCCATTGCTCCTTCTAGGGTTCTATTTGAAAGAAAGTTTTGTGTTTTGTCTTCTTCCTGTTACATTTTTCATAGTAGATTATTGCGTAATGTTCATCAAGAAATTGCATATGAAAGTTTCTATCCTTCATGTCTAAATTTCTTTCTAATACTAGTGTCTCCCTGATTGCAGTTCAAGGATCCTCATTTGCTTGCCTTGAACACGCTGGAAACAGCAGTGCATCCCAGATGCTTGGCCCTAATAATAGGTTACAGACTGCTGACTTCTTTTGTGGGTTGCTACTTGGGAACAATTTTGTTGCCTTGTTACATATCCTTTTTGGCATTCTATACATGATTTTAATTACCAAAAAAGTAGCTGACTCTTTCTTGTACAAGAAACACGAGAATGTAGTTCTTAAAGGATGTGGGAACTTCCACAAAGCAGCAGTGGGTTCCTGTGTGTATCTTACTCTTCTCTATTTGGCAGATTCTATCTGGCTTTTCCTCCATCAATTCCAAAGTCGATGGCTTTATCTGGAGGTAGGTGCAACTGTGCAAGCTGTAGCATGGTTATTTAATTCGTTTCTTACAATACAGCTATGGAGAAAAGGGGCAGTTTGGCTTCCAGTAATTCTACGAGCATGGTGGATAATGTCATTTCTTTTATACATCTTCCCAGCCATATTCAGCCTGCTGCTTGCATTCCATCAAAATTACAATGTAAATCAGGTGCTTAATGTTGCATCATTTCCAGCTTATGTCTTTTTATTTCTTGCTGGAATCCGAGGAATTACTGGAGCATCATCACTACCATCCCAACTAGAAGAGCCATTTTTGAATACAGATCATGAACCTTCTATACCAGACCAGGTCACAGAGTATAGTAGAGCTGGAATTTTGAGTCTCGTAACATTTTCATGGATTACTAGCTTATTAAAGAAAGGGTCTAAAGAACCGTTAGAAGTTAAAGATATACCTTTACTGGGACACTCAGAGAAAGCTTTAACCAATTATAAGCTACTATTTAAAATTTGGTCCAAATTGAAAGCAAAGCGCAGTTCTGGGACCCAGGCAATGATATATAGCCTATTTAAGGCATATTGGAAACCAATATTGCTAACTGCAAGCTTTGACGCAGTTAACACCTGTGCCTCATACATGGGCCCTTATTTGATTAACGATTTGGTGGAATACCTTGGGGGCAGCATACATTTCCAAAATGAAGGCATCAGTTTAACACTTCTGTTTCTTGGTTCAAAGATTATTGAAAATGTCGCAGAGAGACAGTGGTCCTTTAGAGTGCAATTGCTAGACTTACAAGTGCGCTCGGCATTAACAGCTTTTGTTTATCATAAGGGCATGCATCTGTCTAGTTTTTCCAGACAAAGCCACACAAGTGGGGAAATAATTAACTACATGGCTGTGGATGTTGTGAGAATTAGTGAGTTTACCTGGTACATGCACCAATCCTGGAGTCTGCCTTTGCAGATCACTCTTGCACTGATTATTCTTTTCAAAAATGTGGGTCTAGCAGCAGTTGCAACCTTAATTGGCACCATTGCTATTGTTGCTGCCAATATCCCTCTTGCGAGCATGCAAGAAAAGTTTCAAGGTAAAATAATGAAAGCCAAAGATGAACGCATGAAGGGGACTACAGAATGCCTCAGAAGTATGAGAATTTTAAAGTTGAAAGCATGGGAAAGGGCATACCTTCAGAAATTAGAGAATCTCCGATCGACAGAGTACGGTTGGCTTCAAAAATACTTCTTTGCAAGGACTGCTGTGATCTTTGTCTTTTGGACAACACCAATGGTAGTATCTGTAATTACTTTTGGCACATGCGTTTTGTTAGGAATGCCTCTAACAGCTGGAAGAGTGCTTTCTACATTGGCAACAATCCGTGTCCTTCAAGGACCACTTATTATGTTTCCAGATTTTATTTCAGAAAGCGCTCAGTTTAAAGTCTCCCTTGAACGTCTCTGTGGGTATTTTGAAGAACCAGAGATACAGGAGGATGCTGTAATTAGGTTGCCCAAGATTCCTAATTCTGAAGCTTTTGCTATTGATATTAAAGGTGCAGCATTTAGTTGGGACACATCTTCTGAGAGACCCACACTCAGCAATTTAGAACTGCATATAAAAGAAGGCACAACTGTTGCAGTTTGTGGTGGTGTTGGGACAGGAAAATCGAGTCTTCTCTCTTGTATTCTTGGAGAGATACCAAAGCTTCTTGGAGAGGTGAGCTTAGAATTCTGAACATGTGGTGTCCATTTTACTTTTGCATGAGTTATCTGACTGGCCTTGCATTTTGTTAAACTTAAAGGTTAAATTACGTGGTAGCACGGCATACGTTGGTCAGACAGCCTGGATTCAAAGTGGTAAGGTTGAAGATAACATACTTTTTGGGACTCCAATGAATAGAATCAAATATGAGAAAGTACTTGAGGTTTGTCAACTACAAAAGGATTTAGAGTTGTTAGCATATGGGGATCAAACAGAGATTGGAGAAAGGGGTATTAACTTAAGTGGGGGACAGAAGCAAAGAATACAACTTGCACGTGCAGTCTATCAGGATGCTGATATTTATCTTCTTGATGACCCCTTTAGTGCAGTTGACGTTCAGACTGGTACACAAATATTCAAGGTATTTGCTCACCTTGCTGCCATAATGTTTCTTAAAGTGTCTTGGTTTCCTCCGAACCTTCAACTTGTAATGTTGACAGGAATGCATTCTTGGAGTTTTGGCATTGAAAACAGTTGTTCTGGTAACACATCAAGTGGAATTCTTGCCTGCTACAGACCATATACTGGTACCTACATATATAAAGAAATTTAATCAAAATATGCTCTTTATGACGACATTCTTGCAGGTTCTGCGTGATGGTAAAATAGTACAAGCTGGAACATTCCACGAGATTTTACAGGCTGGCACAGATTTTGAAAGTCTTGTTGGTGCCCACACCAAGGCAATGGAACTAGTAGGAGTATCAGAAATTGCTTCTTCCACCATAGACAGCAACTCCAGCCAAGATAATGATGGTGGCCTAAAAAATCATTCGACTGAAATTGTGGAAGTAGTCAGTACTCAGTCGGATAAGAGAAATACGAACAAACAATTGGTGGATGAAGAGGAAAGAGAGAAGGGTAGGGTAAGCATGGAAGTCTACTGGTCTTACATTTCAGCAGTCCATGGAGGTGCTTTAGTCCCATTAATGCTAGGTGCACAGATATGCTTTCAGATTTTCCAGATAGCAGGAAATTGGTGGATGGCTGAGCAAACTCCTGCTTCATCAAAACAGCAAGCTAAGATCCCTAATAGTATGCTTTTAGGTGTTTATTGTGCATTATCTCTTGGAGGTGCCATCGTTATCTTTATAAGAACCCTCCTAGTGTCTGTTGTTGGACTAGCAACAGCCCAAAAGTTCCATTTTGATATGCTTAATTCTCTCTTTCATGCCCCAATGGCTTTTTTTGACTCAACACCAACTGGTCGGATTTTAAACCGGGTAGGAAAGTTGGAAATTATTGTATATCTGCCCTTGGTGCTTTATACGTGCTAATTGTTATGGTTGTCCAGGCTTCTACTGATCAAAGCACTTTAGACTTGGAACTTCCATGGAGTCTTTCTGGATTAGGGTTTAGATCAATCCAGTTATTGTCTGTTGCAGTTGTTATGTCTCAAGCAGCATGGGAGGTTTTCCTTGTCTTTGTGCCAATCACATATGCTTGTTTCCGTCTACAGGTACTTATCAAGAGCTGTACTGTCTGATTGTTACATTGTAGCTTAAAATGTGTCTCCTTGGCATATTTCAGAGATATTACATATTAACAGCCAGAGAACTCTCTAGACTAGTTGGAATACAAAAGGCTCCAATTATTCATCATTTTGGAGAGTCGCTTACTGGAGCAGCAACAATAAGAGGCTTTGATCAAGAGCAGCGTTTCATGGATAAAAATATGTCTTTGGTCGACTCTTACGCATGTCCACTTTTTCACACTTTTGCAGCAATGGAATGGATATGTCTATGGTTGGAGGTATTGACAAACATAGTATTTTCCTTTACCATCATCCTACTTGTGAGCCTTCCGTTTGGATCAATATCTCCAAGTAAGTCCATGTTATGATGGATGTCTTTTTCTTAATTCATCAGGCAACTATGTGAAGGAAGCATGCTTCTTGTGATGCAAGATACTTAGCTGGTGTGTGGATACAGGCTTGGCAGGCCTTGCTGTTACATATAGTTTAGACCTGAACATGCTTCAGGCTGGGCTTCTTTGGAACCTCTGCAATGTCGAGAACAAGATCATTTCTGTAGAACGCATGAAACAATACAGTTCTATATCTAGTGAGGCTCCGTGGCTTAAAGATGATTCACAACCTCCTCAGGACTGGCCTTCTAAAGGAGAAGTGCAGCTACAAAGTCTGCAGGTACCATAGATGGGTGGTCATCTTACTATCTGATGTCTTTAAAATTTCGTCTTCTATCCTGATGTCGTTTTAGTAGGATGAGAACATCATGTTAATGTTTTTGACATGCAGGTCCGTTACAGTCCACATTCACCAATTGTGTTGCACGATCTCACCTGTACTTTTCCTGGTGGAAAGAAGGTTGGAATAGTTGGCAGGACTGGAAGCGGGAAATCGACTCTTGTACAAGCTCTTTTTCGCATTGTGGAAGCATCAAGAGGATCAATAATGATAGATGACATAGATATCAGTACCATAGGACTGCATGATTTGCGCTCCAGATTGAGCATCATTCCTCAAGAGCCAACTATGTTTGAAGGCACTGTGCGCTACAATCTTGATCCACTTGCAGAACATTCTGATGAGGAAGTGTGGAGGGTATGCTATTTTTTTGTACAGGTACTCTTTATGTTCTAGTCAATAGCTCGCTCTAAGCTTCATTTGTTTGCCTCAGGCACTTGATAAATGCGAGCTAGGAGGCATAGTTCGGGCTAAGGAAGAAAAACTTGATTGCCCAGGTTCAATGAAGAAACAAAGTTCCGAAATGCATAGTAAATGGAAACAAGCTAATTAGTCTTGCCTTCTTCTTCTGCAGTAGGTGATAATGGAGAGAACTGGAGTGTTGGGCAGAGGCAATTATTTGCCCTAGGAAGAGTCATGTTGAAACAGACACGCATCCTTGTGCTAGATGAAGCAACAGCTTCTGTTGATTCAGTAACTGATGCAGTCATCCAGGCCACCTTGCGCAAAGAATTTCAGGCCTGCACTGTGATAACCATAGCCCATCGACTTCCCACGGTCATGGATAGTGACCTTGTGCTGGTCTTGAGTGATGGTAAGCAAAGTATTTATATTTATGTCAGATCCTTTTTTGAACCGCATTGCTAACTAGGCAAATGTGCAGGTCGTATAGTAGAGTATGATCAACCTTCAAAGTTGTTGGCTTCAGACCAATCCGTATTCTATAAACTTGTATCAGAATACTCGAAGAGCTCGAATCATGTTAAAAGCCAAAGTAATCTTGCACTAGTCCTTTAAAATGTTCAAGATTGTAATTTGGACACAAATACCTTTTACCGCCTCCATGGGAAGCACTAACATTTGGAAACAAACAATAGTGTTATGGAGGGTTACATTTACTACGTGAAGCATAATCTAAGTATAAGCTTTTCATCCGACCGGAAAAAGCCCAAATTGACAAGATAGATAATGGTAATCATTGATAGGGTGGGGATGCTTTAAAAGCATAGATATGCAGAAGCTGAGGATTGGCTGATGTCTGGGGTGAGCATAATCTCAGTATAAGTGTAATGGTCAGAGGTGACATTGATGGCGAGTTACATGGATGCTTTTCAAAAACATACATATGCATAAGTTCCGGATTGGTCATAGATAATGATGAAACCATTGGTATTGGGCATAGTACAAGAGTAGAGAAAGCATAAAGTACATGCAAAGGTGTGATGCTAGCGCTCCTTGCTCCTTGGTTCTCTTGGTGATAGAATATAGTATGTTTGTGCTATATGCCAGTTAGTCTATGGACATGGTATTCTAATATAGTGTGTTTGTGCTATATGCCATTAGTCTATGAACTTAGTATTCTATGTTGCTTAAGCAATAGTCTACGAACTTAGTAGTCTATGTTCCTCAAGCCCAAGTGGAAGTAGAACTTAGTAGTTTATGTTCCTCAAGCCCAAGTGGAATCTTTATGTTACAGAGCAGTGTCTCAAACTCAAAATATAAGAATTTTTGCTTTTGACAACTTTTATTTTCAAATTCACATTTGACACAAGATTTTATTATCAAAGTTCTCAATTGATGCCATTAAAAATTATGTAGTTCATACCATTCTATTCAATTTACAATAGCGCGTGTAAGACTCTTGAAGAAAAGGTGGGATAACCATAGGAATCTACAAAATGCACACTTTCGATTGGGTGAAGGGCATATCTAAGAACACAGAATCGCGGAATTTTATTTTTCTTGAAATATGCTTGTTCAATTCACAACCCTCGAACATAGAAAGTGAAAAAGGAATTTTATAGTGTATAGCTGGCATGTTGGATCCTCCAAGTAAAAATGAAAAGAGGTGTACAAAAGAGAACAAGGTGTTGCGCACGGAGGGTTGCCCTCCATGGCCGGAGGGTGAAGTGGATTAAATCATAACTATTGAAGATCTCAGATGTTTATAGTGATCTGGAGATGTATTTTGCCTTTTTGAAGTAGAGAGCATATGTTGAATTATATTAGGGTTTTTGGAGCCAGATTATCTTTACATGACATTGCAAGGGCTGGAAAATTTCGGCATATCCTGGGTTTCTGAAATTTTGCAATAGACCACTTTCATTGCATGGAATGCCATTATATATACATACAAGTCTTTGCACTATGATGGAGGGTATCAAGTTGACTGGTCATTTGTGATCGAAATTTTTGTATGAGAAAACTAGCAAGGAATTTTATTTATCTACATTAATGATCATATTGCGTACAAACAAACAAAAAAATCAAACTCAATTTGAACTAAACTTTAGTTGTTGACCATGAAGTCGAACCAATACTGCAATCTAAAGCACTGAAGAATTCCATGGGAAATTTTTTCTAACGTGGAGAAGTTCTCTAATTTTGTTATTTTTGGCATGAAGTTGTCTTAATTGCTTTTATTCGACCGGCATTCATTCTTGGTGAAGGATGTCCCATATTTTCAGTGTGTGAGGTATGTTTGGCTCAAATAAGTCATATTCAATGTCTCCTCTAACAAGTGTGTACGCGTATTTGTTGCACAGCCTCCATGAAATGCATCCACACATACTTGCAACCTACTCAAATTGTGAATGTTAACCGTTCAGAAATTGTCATATTCCCAATCATCTCAATTGGAAGCTCAATTTCTTCAATCGGAAGCTAAGGATCCCCAAAAAGTGTACAGAGTGCAAAATAATTTGACAACTTGGTGAGTATCGTGCCAAATAACTTCATTGACCATGTGCTTCCCTGTTTGTTGGAAGAAGCATGATATACAATACTCTTTAAGCGTTGATTAAAAGCACAAAATAAGAAACCCATTATTTTTGTCGCTTCCGACAATTATAGCATGACAGGATTTTTGCTTCCAACCAAGGAGTAATACTAATAACTTTAGACTATAAGCTAATTTCCATCGACCGGTATTTGCCAATGATTTTTAATCCTTTTAAGCTAGGAAAATGAAAAATAACATGTATTTTGAGCTGCTTACATACACGCGAGGAGGTTGTCCCCGAAGCGAGCCAATCGAAGCGACATCGGCAATGCATCTACCAAAAATTAGAAGGCAAAAAAGAAATCAGACAAACCCAAAATGTAGACTAAGCCTTGACATGTTAAACACCCAAAACATGTACTTGCGTTCTAGTATCTCTCGCTGTGCATGCAAACTTAAAACACTGGTGTGCCATGAACACAAGAATGATTTCCTGTTCATTGCAAGACAGCTAGGGAACTAAGATCAAGGCCGTGGTCTTCAGGCTCTCCTTTGTCATGCCATTTTCTTATGTTGGTTTTTCCTTTTTTTTTTCCCAATGCCAAATCCATTTAGCTCCTACATCATGATAAAAACACCGGCATATGTGAAGTATAAGTTACACAAGCATCAAGTATGAAAATATGACTGATGCCCAATTTCTTGTCTAGAAGTACACTTGGCAACTACCACATCAAATCACAAATTCCATGAGTAGATGCAAAATTATAAAGGAATTCTGGTAGATAAAGATGCATAGATCATAAGCGGGATTTTAGCTCTGAGATTTCAACAATGCTCCGCAAAAACAATACATTATTGAAGCCATAGTAAAAATGCTATTGACCTAGATAACCAAATGGCATAATTGAAGGATTCCACCAAAATAAACTGGTTAGATCTAGAAACATGGACTTATGAGGAAGAGAGTCAAACAACTACTTGAATCATCCCAAATACAAAGCCTTTCTTGACCAATTTGTTGACCAATTTTTTGAAGATTACGGTTTTTAGTGATCCGTCATGAATATAGCATGTGTGAAAATGTGCTTCTTGAGCACCTACCATGGCTGCTAAAGAATGATCCATTTACTGTGCATTCCATGGCAGGATCCTAAGAGGATTTGGAGTTGGAAAAAACTCGATGAGGGCGGGGCTCCAACTTGTACACCACCAAGCTTTAGCAATGCTTAAACTCATGATAAAGCTTTAGAAAAAGAAACTATGCCTAAACAGTAAATGCTGGAGAATACAATATGAAGGATACATGGAACACATCAAACAACATATCTTTGCATAGGCATTGTATATAGAAAACAATGTTCTCAGCTTCATATTGTGGCAGAGCTTCGATATGCCTATACATCAAAATAATATAATGAGCCTATCATCACTTGATCATCTATAGACAAAAGCAAGGAAACATTTGCAAGTCTATTGGAATATATTTGTGAACTAAGCTCTGAGGCTAAGATGTTGAACGTTGGACGTATGCTTTTGCAAAATATAGCCTGACCATTTTGAGATGTAGCATAAAGTTCCCATTAACATAGAATGAGGCTAAGATATTGGACGTTGGACTTGTCATTTCACAAAACATAGCTGATCTTTTTGAAAAGCGAGTCTCAGAGAAGACGTAAAGCTCTAAAAGCCACAAATGGTATATCTACACGAATTTCTTTGCATCGGTGCCAATGCAACCGAAACATCCTTCCTATGTTGTATATGTACACAATTTTCTTTAAATTAACATGCAAATGCAGCCAAGAATATCTTTTACGCTAAACAAACATAAAGCGAACATGGAACTATTCCAAATGACCTCAATATAGACATTGAAACTTACGGTTCCAAGAGAAGCATCAACAACAAGCTTGAAATCTAACCTGTTCAACTTCTCCATACTCTGAGTTAGCCAGTGAAGATGGCATGCACAAAGCATGATCCTATGCCACAACGTACGGAAAAGAATTTGTTTCCGTGTCTAGACTTCCAGCAGAATCTGCAACATGACATACATCACAAAGAGAACAAAAAGCAGACACAAATGCAACACAAACCAGGGTTTGATAACTTGGCAATTACGGTTTTCATATAAAAAGGAGAGACATGAATAGATCATATAAAATATCTTGCTCTAGGCATGTGCAAATGGTTTGTCCCTCTTTTGTAGCAGCCCAAGAACCGCTGCCAAATGTCAAATTTCATGCCAGAGCCAAACGTGCATGAGACAAACAAAATTGCAGCTTCAATTGTCTCGCCCATTTGGTAAAACAAATCAAAGAAACAGATCAGTCAGCCAGATCTGAGATACAACCGTTCGAAATCAAAGCTTCATAATGATCATCTTTATCAGCAAACAGAAAATACTGTAGCCCAAAACGATTTTCCAATGCTATTCAGAGCTGTAAACGAACATCTAGAGCCTGATGTTCCGGAACTCTTTTTTCTATATAGCCATAAGCAAATTTATCGCTCCCTGCTGTGTTCTTATTCATCAAATTGAGTTTGCGGTTACCCGGTCGAAACATCCTTGATCCACAACGAACCGGCCGTGCATTTATTTGGGGAACAAAGAGTTTTTTAGTAATCATCAACATATATCCGGTATATTCCAAAGATATACCGGTATATCCCACAAACCCACATAAACGAGGGTTTGCCCCCCTAGGGGCAACCCAAAAAAGAAGCATCAATTTAATTGGCATGTTGATTACGTAATGATTGACAACAAAGTACTTGAGTCCAAATAATTTCAAAGGCATATCCATATGAGATAAGGATTTGGTATAGTAAATTAAGGTATAGTAAATTGGGGGGGTATATCGAGGTTTATTTTTGAAATTATACAAACAAGAGCTCAAAATTTATAAGATAAGATAGACAACGAAAATTGATCCTTATATATTTCATAAAATTGCATCTTCAAGAGTCATCACGAACTCCTATGTCCCCCAAAAAAAAAAAAAGCCTTTTCTTGTTCATGCTTCCAAATACTAAAATCTTGTACCAATCAATCTTTTTACAAGGAAGTAGACCTTTTAGTAAAATTAACATGTTTCAAGACAAATGTTAGCTCGCTTCTTACTTTTCATATTCAATTTGTCTTGGAAAACCTATGATTGAAGTGGTAAGTAGCATACGTTAAATGGATTAATTGAAGTGGCTCAATATTGAGCATGAATATGGATATTGTGCTTGAACTTGCGTTCCAATGCTGCAGACTGAACATTTCAAATCTTGCTATCTTCCTCATGGAAACATGGGAGCATGCTGGACATAGACTACCCGACTTGCCAAGATACCATCGCTATTCCGTCTTCAATGAATGCATAGGAAAGCGGGGGCATGGAGGGGTTGTCTGCTACTACCGGACAGCCCTGGCACAATTAATTTTCCTGTGAAAATTAGACAAACATAACAGGTACATGTAGGTGCGCGTGCAGAATTGCAATGGTAGCCCTCTCTTTGTGGCGGCCTCCTACTTCCCACATGCCGAGAGCAACTTCTATCACAACCATCCAGGTGTGGATAGATTGGAGCCCTATGTCGATCTATTCGATGACATACAACAGCACAAGCAGGAGGGTAGTGTCATGCTCGTTGGAGACTTCAATGCCTGCACTGGCACAAGACAGCCGATGAGATTTGACCCTCTGACAGATGATGTGTTGCAATTGAGCCCTTCAGAAGGAACTTGGCCACATGCATCAGCTGACATTCAAGTCTCGCGCTATGGGAGGCAGCTGTTGCTGCTCTGCAGTATCTTTGATCTAGTGATTTGCAATGGACTAGTATAATAGTCGTCCTCCAGCCAGCACACTTGCAGGCAGGAGAACCAGGGAGGTGAGTCAAGTGTGGTAGACTATGTTTTGGTGGCCGACCAGGACATGCATCTCGTTAAACTTTTTCGAGTGGGAACAGATAGTAGGGATGAGGAGGTGGACTCAGACCACCTGCTGCTCTACTTGCAGTTGGCTTGGCAGGTTGCTCCAGATGCCTGCCCAACACCTCCTCATATGCCCAGGTCAGACTGGACTATGAGCGCGCTCATACTTACTTCCAGATGCTTACGGAGGATCTGGCAAGCATCTCACAACGCTCAACACTGGAGCACCAGGCAGACATGCTCATTGACGTCCTCGGGGCTGCTGCAGAGAGATGTTTTGGGAGAAGTTGCCCCCGACAAACCTCGAGAGCTACGACCTTTCCGCGTAACCAGTGGTAAGATGCCGAGTGCAAAGAATGCAAACGCTGGCTCTGCCAAGTCACAGATCCTGCTCTACGCTCGGATGCAATCAAGCAATACCGCACTTTCCTTAAGGCTAGAAAGGCCAGGTACATTGCGGCCCATCAACAAGAAATGTTCTTCCTCCTGAAACGTCATCCCAGGACCTTCTGGTGAAGAGTGCTCAGGAGGCCAGTGCCGCCCACATGAAACATTGCTCCAGACTAGTGGGGGCAATACCTACAGCAGCTCTACAACCCTGAGGGTGCACGGGTGGCCATTACCCCCCCAACAGGGCCCAGTACTGGAAATCACGAGGGGCGGAGGTAGCGCAGGGGCTGCAACATCTAGCCAATGGAAAAGCACCAGACCTTGATGGCATGCAGGCGAAGTTACTCAAGTTGGCAGGACCATCCATGGCACCGGTACTAACCGACATGTTCAACAAGGCATTGCAGGAAGGTCTTCCCCACAATGGACTACTAGCAAGGTTGTCCCAATCTACAAGGCAGGAGACCTGCACTGCTCGGCCAATTACTGGACCATCGTGATCAACTCAATGATTATAAAGCTCCATTTGGGATCCTCGCGGCGGTTGATGAGGATGGGCGGAGGGAAGTCAGGCGGACACTCATCTGGCGGGATTCCGGCGGAGACACTCAACCATAGATCATATCTTCCGCCGCTGGACTACGGTTGAGGACAGCGGGAACCGTCGGCAGTTTCGTATTCTTTGCTTCATAGACCGCCAATGCTTTTGACCGCATTGCCGGGAAACACTGTGGGCAAGATTGCAGCAGCTAGACGTCCCTGCCGAACTGCAGAACGCGATGTACAAGTTATATGAGACATGCACTGGCCGGCTGCAACCAGCTAGCCAACCATTCAAGAGCAGTATCGGGGTTTGCCAGGGATGCCTTCTCTCTCCCACACTATTTGGCATGTATATTGATCAGCTGGAGAGATGGCTCGCTGATAATGGAGGCACTGAGGCTCACCTTCTACACCAGATCATCAGGCAGCTGATCTATGCTAATTTTATGGACCTCCTAGCACACACTTAGGCAGACATATAACGCTAGGTGAAACACACATGTTGCCAGGTGACTGACATGCGCGTCAACTTAGCCAAAACCAAGGTAGTTCTGGTATCGTCCGCACGCCAGCCAAGATCCCAAACCCTCACTTATCATGGCCAAAATGTTGAAGTGGTGTCCGCATACAAATATTTGAGGGTGGAGTCCTCGTCGGCCATGAACTGGGACAATTCCATCCGGCTGCGAGTCGCAACAGGTTGGGAGGCACTTTATGTAATGCAAAACAATTGCCACACGGCAGAGCTGTATGATTGGGCCCACCAATCGCACCTATTCAAGGTGCTAGTAGAACATGTGCTTTTGTATGGGATCGAGGTCTGGGGCCTGCTGATTTCCCTCGCCACTTGAAATGACTTGGAGCAGGTGCAGAAAGCTTTCTTGGCACGAGCCCTGGGGGCGAAGTCCACAGTCTCATACCAGATACTGTTGCAGGAAACAGGTTTTTTGCCTCTTCAAAGGGGGACCCTTGACAGACACATCGTCTATTTCCAGAAGGTGGTCAACATGGACGATACTCGTCTTCCTAACCTCGCATATCCTGCTGGTGGAAAAAGAGAGCTCAGTGGATGGCCAAATGGAATGTGCAGGAGCACAGGTGCATCCGAGTACAAAGGGAGGCAGATTGTTGCAATCTCAGATAGTACCTTGATACATGCTTCCTCAGTAAACTATGGGATGCCAGCACCCTTGGTCAAGACAACACATTATCAATCATAAATCCCATGTTGGAGCGGGGCCCACAATGCTACCTACGCACTCATCTACCCGTGAAAAAGCACAGATCCATTGTCTCTATCTGCACAGGTGCACACCATCTCTGGATTGAGACGGGGAGATGGATTGGGGAGCCGCGTCAGGAGAGGATTTGTCAACACTGCCAGGTTGGAGCTGTCAAGATGAATGCCACACCCTTCAGAGCTGTCCGACATATGATGACATTCGGATATGCTATGCTGAGCTGGTCCTTCCTGGCCAGCCTCTATATGAGATGCTGAACACGAGCTCGGTACGAAAGTTGGGTTCATATCTTCAAGAGATTATAGATCGCCGAGATCAGCTCGGTCCTCGGGCACTTACCTCATACATGTACATATTTCTGTTCCCCATGATATATATTTGTATTTGTATTTGTACAGTATGACAACAAACCTATTCCTGTCACGGTTTTTCCTCCAAACAACCCTTCGAAGCGGGGACAGGGTTTTTTTTAACCTGGACAGTAATACGCTTGTTGTGCCTCCTCTTTGGGTCCCAAAGGCCAATTGGTCTCCGTGGATGATAAAAACTCTATTCTATTCTATTCTATTCTATTCTATTCTTTAAGAGTTGGTAATCTATTTACTATTTGATGTTTGGATGTTGTTGCTAAGGCAAAGATACCCAGATGCTCAAATCATGCATGCCATAAAGATTTTTGAGTGCTAGAGACAACTACTATATATGAGCTTGCTAAATCGTTGATTGGAGATTTCTTTTGCAACATATATAGGCCACTCATATTAAAGATTCCTTGTGCAATAGGTTTAAATTTTTGGAGATCAATGTAAACCAATGGATTTTGTGAAGAATGTGAACGAATCCTCTTGTAAACAATACTGATAACCCCAACTTCTTGCCAAATTCACTAACACTTAGCAAATTTAGAAGCAATCCAAGTTCTAATATTGCGTCCTTCAGTTTGAAAGTAAGGCGATTGTCCATAGGAATACTAACGTTACCTTTTCCACTGATTTTTCTCCAGTCCCATCTGCCATTCTCATTAAAGTCTTGTCATAAGACTTTAAACTATGAAAGACAACATAATTTCCAGCAAGATGTTTAGTAGCTCCAGAATCGATTAACCAAACATCATCACCTCCTAAGCTTTCCGTAGCAAGGTTGAGAAATTGCTTCCCAGACGTTTAATGTGGTCTTTGACACCACAATAGCAGTAAGTAAATGGCTCTTTGCTAGAACTAGACTCAGATCCAGAGGTAGGCCTTTTCTGAAACTTATAGAAGCTATCAAGATAGCTTGCCAAAGTTTTATAAATTTTGGATAAAGCATGAATAATATTCCTGTCTCTCCAACAGAAGGATCAAACATCTGATATGCAATACTTACAAGCATATTCTTCTCACTATATGAAGCATACAAGTTTTCAACAAAGCCTTCAATTTCTACATCACACTTACCAACATTGACATCGGCCATATCACCAAACTTTTAAACCAAGTAATCAATCATTTTATGGTGATTTTCACTTCTTATATTATGTATGGATAGCGAACACGTTTCAAATTAGCAAAATCGTTTTTCCAAAGCACCAAGCAAAAGATGCATAAAATCTCGTGCCAGTCCTATGCAACTTTCAATTGACCAAACTGATCATTATTAGCGTTATCATCTTTCCTTTTCTTAAGTATGATTTGAATAGAGTTGAAAGTTAAAAAGTATGCAAAGTCATGATTCACTAAAACCTTTGGTTTTGCTATTTAAAATAAGAAAGCAATACCTTGCTTATTCCACCACCAAAAAAAGGGAGACAGTATCCACCATGGCCCCCCAAGACAATGTATATACCCCGTTTCATATGTATTTGACAATGTTTTAAGATGATTTACATTATGTATTTTTCATTTTAAGAAATATATATATATAACAATAATTGTAAGAAAATACAAAAAATATTAGAAAAATCCCAAAAAGTTCTAAAATAATATAAATATATTTTTACAATTGGAAAAAACAATTTAATTATAAAAAAATGAGTTAAAAGTGTTATATAATACTAGAAAAAGTGCCCAACGTTGCTGGGATTTTCATCAGGCATAAGCTCAAAAACCAATAAAGATGAAAAGTTGGGGTTAATGTTTATTTCTAGACCTGCAATCAAAATTTTTTATGATGATGTTGTGAATGATGTTAATTCAAGATACGACTATGAAGGAATTGCTTTAAAGAAAAACCATGTGATTTCTAGATATATGACGACTTCCACGTGTTTTATGATATGGAGACTTCCTAAATTGAGGAGCTTTTCATATAATCAACAATAGCATGAGAACTTGGCTTTTAGGGTGGAGGTTACACTGTCATATTTTTTCACGATTTAGAACTCGGCCTTGCAATAATTTGTCTCCTACAATTATCAATCTAAATGAATGTATATTAGGTGAAAGTAGTCATGCAATATTTATACGAAGATGCCAAACATAAGTAGCAGCGTGTCTATATGAGCCTTCACTGGGCATATATATGCCTATATAAGATTTTGATATAAGCATAATATATGCCTATATAAGATTTTGATATATGCCTATATAAGATTTTGATATATGCCTATATAAGATTTTGATATAAGCATAATAACTTCCAATATAATTGGCGTGTTAAGAATGGACTTTACACATGCTCTTTGTAGATTAAGTTACTTTAATTGGACATTATAGAATGAAATGTTGTTATGAAATTAATGGTGAGGAGCGATGTGTGCCCTTACATGCCGACGATTAGTAGTTCTGTGTGTTAACCAAGGTAGTCATATAATCTCATATTAAATTTGGATGTATGCATGTAGCTAGGCTGCTTATAAATGCTATATTACAATGTCCCGATGTTCATTTTTTAGGAAAGTTTAGATGTTCATTACATTACAAATAGCACCAGAGTCATCAAGTCTCTCCCTCCCTCCCTCCCTCCCTCTCTCTCTCTCTCGAACTGTTGGGTGTCAAAACCCACAGACGCAATGTAAAGTGGTTGGGGGCAGGGCCCAACCAAGCAATGTAGTGTGGTGTGTAGTCACATGTCCAGTTGGATATTGTCTAGTGGCGTGACGTTAAAATTCTCTCTCTCTCTCTCTCTCCTCCCCTCCTCTCCCCCCCCTCCCCCTCCCTCCCTCCCTCCTCTCCCTCTCCCTCCCTCTCTCTCTCTCTCTCTGTGGACGCTGAATGCTAGGGTTTCTGCTGTGGAACTTCAGCAAGCCATAGCTCTCACATATGGTGTCAGATTGCAACATGTTTAGGCTCATTGGAAAGCTTATTCCGAGCTCTTTCCAATGATGTATAACATCAATACTTTTGAATCAGCTGACAGTCTGTAATTGGCATTTTGGACTGTTGATGGTGTTGGAAATGGCGACCAAAACTAGGGCAAAGAAGGGAGATGGGGTTGGGTCTTCTGTGGCTCCTGTAATAGTGAATAGGGATGCGTCCAAGGATGTTAATGTTACCAATGCAAAGAAAGCATTAAAAAAAACTGTTTTAGCCGTGTCCACATCTGGACAGAATGATTCAGACTCGGATGCCAGTTCCGAAACTGGTGGGATTGTCGCAAATTTCGATGGAGGCGTGGTGCAGGATGTTGTACAGCAGGTTGGGCAGCAGCAATCTCTGGATTTTGCAGCCCCTAAACAGGGGATTTTGGCAGCCCCTAAGCAGGAAATGGTGGCAGCCCCTAAATAGGGGATTCGGCTTGGCTCTGTTTCTACAGCAGCCCATGATCTTGATCTAAAAGCGGTGGGTATTGTGGGTGGGCTACCTATCAAGCTATGTTCATGGGAAATCTGAAACAAGAGTTATTGGAAGCTATGCAAGGAACAATACAAGCTGCCATCAAATTTGTAGTAGATTCGATCATCCAAGATCTCAAGAAGTCTTTCTTGGAGCAAATGAATGCGGAATTGGAGGCTTTCAAGAGTCAAATGAGGTCTGAATTTTCTTATTTTAAGGGGCAGATTCAAAATGAAATGGCACAGGTGCATAATGATGATGATTCTAGCACTGGCGGAGAAGAAGATGGTAGTACAGATCAATTGCAGCAGCAGCTATCTTCGTTAATGGCAGCCCAAGAACAACACAATCAAACACTTGCAGCTTTCATAGAGGAACAAGATAAGCGCAATCGAGCTCTAAATGTCCGGTTGGTGGGTCTTCCAGAAGAACCAAAGGAGAATACCACATCCAAGGTGAGCTCTTTCTTTTCTGAAAAGATGCAATGTGAGGATTGTAGAATTTTGGAGGCATTCAGAGTTGGTAAGCCTACTGGAAATGCACGGCATATTTGTGGTCAAATTTGCAAATAAAGAGTCTAAGATGGAAATATTGAGGAAAAAGGCAATGTTAAAAGGAGAGGGAGTCTGGGTGAATGAAGATATGACAAAAGATCAATATGAAGAACATAAAAAGGAACTTTTGAAATTCAAGGAAGCAAAAAAGAATGGTCAGAAGGCTATTTGGAGGAAGGGACAAGTAGTAGTGGATGGTGCTGCAACTAAGAGCATAGCATAGGAATTTGCCACCGCCAGGGTGATGTGTTGGAATATTAATACTCTGACACAGGAAAAGATAACTACTATGAGTAGTATACTTGCAAATATAGATATTGTTTTTTTTCTTGAGACAGGTGAGCATGACGAATCTGGTCTGCCTGAAATTAATGGTTTTAAGATGATGCATTCTGTTTGGTCCCCAAAAGGATGGAAATACAAAAGTTACGGTGGCATTGCATGCTTTGTTAGGCATGAATTTGTGCATTTAGTTACAGTTCTTTTTCCAAAAGCAACTCTGCAGTGCATTTGGATTAGTGTGCCAGGGCAATTTGGTAACGTATATATTGCTGGATGTTATTATCCACCGCGAGGGTCTCCGGTATATAATTCAGATGAAGTGGATAGAGATGATCCTTTTGCGCAGTTGGAGCAGGATGTTGTTTCTTTTTGTGATACAGGGGAGGTTTTATTGATGGGAGATTTCAATGGACGAACTTCACAGAGGCAGGCTGCCATGGTAAGTATGGAGGGAGAGCCAGAGTGGGTAGAAATGCTAGATGACACTGAATTGGCAGAAATTGGTTGGAGCAGGAAATCAGATGACAAAATTCGATGGCCTTCCCCTCAGGGGAAGATCTAATCAGAAGAGGATCGACTCATTTCAAGGGACCTGTTGACGGAGTTTTCTTTCATGTCTCTTCGACTTGCTGGGAGAAGCCTGAGGGAATCTAGGAGAATCTTCATAGAATCTTGGAGAACTTAGAGGAATCATGAGATAATCTTTGGGAATTTTAGAGAATCTTAAGAGAATCTATGGAAATATAGGAGAATCTAAGGAAATTGTCATAAAATCTTTAAGAATCTATGGGAATTTAGATAGAATCATGGAGAATCTAAGGGAATCTTAATAAAATCTAGGGGTAGTCTAAGGGAATCTCAAGAGAATCTATCGTAATCTCAATCGTTTCTTTGGGAATCTGGGGGAATCTTCCTAAAATCATTGAGAATTAAGAATAATCTTGATGGAATCTTGGAGAATCTAGAGGAATGTAGGAGAATCTTCATAGAATCTTGGAGAATCTAGAGGAATCTTGGGAATTCTTTTAGAATCTAGGAAAATCTTTGGAGAATCTTAGGGAATCTAGGAAAATCTACAGGAATCTTCATAAAACCTTTAAGAATCTATGCTAATCTAGAAGAAGCCTTGGGGTCTCTAGGGGAATCTTAATAAAATCTAGGGGAATCTAAGAGAATCTCGAGGAATCTAAGGGAATCTAGGGGAATCTAATGGAATCTTTGGGAACTAGGGGAGTCTAAGAAAATCTTTCTAGAAGGATTTTGATGGAATCTAAGAGAATCTAAGAGAATCTTCATAGAATCTTGGGGAATCTAGGAGAATTGTCATAAAATCTGTAAGAATCTAAGGCAATTTAGATGGTATCTTGGAGAATCTAAGGGAACAATAACGTGCATTAACATAACTAGTCGTTTGCTCTAGCTTGGTAACTAAATTTGTTTAAAGGGCCTCTTTAACTTGACCTTATGAATAGCTCGACAATATTTGGTCTTACTTTGTGTAAAGAGGTTGTCTAATTCTATTTGGTCTTAGTAAGATAAGTCTGGTATGATGATTTAGGACAAGTAACGTACTCACCACCCTAACATTGCTTTGTTGTGTGACTGTTCGGTCCTGCCGAATATCATTCATGGTACAACCACTCATAATGCAACTATTCATAGTACAAAAACTTGTATATATATACAAGTTTATTAATATTTAGGGCCTACACATTTGGAGAAATTTGTGGCAAAAATGTGTGAAAAATAACCTACAAAATATACCCAGTGTGAAAGATTCTCCTAGATTCTTAAGATTCTACAGAGATTCCCCTAGATTTTCAAAATATCCCAAGATTCCTCTATATTTCTCAAGATTCCATGTATATTCTACTAGATTCCCTTGGATTATATGAAAATTCCTCAAGTATGAGGGCACCCCTAGATTCTCAAAGATTCTCTCAACAATCCCATAGATCCCCCAAGATTCTATGTTGATTCTCCTAGATTCTCTAAGATCCTACGAAGATTCCCCTAGATTCTCAAAGATCTTTTTGAGATTCCACTAGATTCCCTAAGGTTATATTGAGATTCCTCTAGATTCCTCAAGATCCCATGAAGATTCCTCTAGATTCCTTTAAATTACCATAGATTTCGTAAAATTCTAAGTAGATTCCTTTAGATTCTTTAAGATTCCCTAGATCCTCAGAAATTTTATGAAGATTCCCATAGATTCCTCTAGATTCTTCCAAGATTCCCATATATTCCCCAAGATTTTATGTAGATTCTCCTAGATTCTCTAATCCTATGAAGATTCCCCTAGATTCTCTAAGATTCCATCAAGATTCCCCTAGATTCTCAAAGATTTATGAAGATTCCACTCGATTCCTCTAGGTTCGCAAAGATTCTCTTGTGATTCCTAAAGATTCTAATGAGGTTCCTCTAGATTCTCAAAGATGCCAGGAAGATTCCCCTAGATTCTCTTAGTGTACCAAAGATTTACGAAGATTCCATTGGATTCCACTAGATTCGCAAAGATTCTCTTGTGATTCTTATAGATTCTTTAAGATTCTATTGAGATTCCTCAAAATTCTCAAAGATCCTAGGAAGATTCCCCTAGATTCTCTTAACATGCCATAGATTCCATTAAGATTCTAAGATAAGAAGATTCTAGGATCCGATCAAGTTGGCTCCAACTATGACGGAATGATGCCAAAGCACCACTGTTTGGAAAGCTCTTGACGAGAGGAATCCAATGGTATGGGCCCCACCTTAATCCGACCCCTCTAGTGCAAGTTACGGGTCTTTGAATGCGATTAAGAAAAAGGAAGCTTCCTATAAATCCATCCAATAAATGTTTTGCTAATGAGATTTATTAATGAGGATGCCACCTCATCTCATTCAAAAGAAAACATGTAATTTAATATAAAAACTAATGGCTAGGATTTATCTTAACCTTTTGATCTAACGGCTAAGATTTGCTACACTAAATCACCTTTAAGGAACCTTCCTTGCACCTTCCCTACAAAAATCAAAGGATTTGATTTCGCCTTTCCCTTTGATCCGACTGTTCACAGATGGGGTGCATGCCCCCATGCATGCCCATGCATGTACACACATCTAAATATGTGGCCGAGATTTAACCCCTGAAATTCGACGGCCCAGATGGAAAGGAGCAACCGATGTGTCCCACACATCAAAGTGTGTTTATATATACAAGACAAGAAATTTATTGCGGCGGCCAAGGCCGCCGCGAACATTTCTCTTCCCCAACTTGGTATAGAAGATGTTCTTGAAAGCCAGGACTTAATATTGAAGAATTTGTGTGAGAACATTCCTATGTATTGACTTATATATGTCAAATTTGTGTGCACATGAATTTGAGTAAGGAACAACTCGTGTTGTTGCCTCATGATTCATGCCCATAGGATAGTCGAGGGTTGCAGACATGGGTTTTGTTCGAGCACAAGCCATTGTAATTGATGGGGATGTATTCACATATTTGAAAGTAGACCAATGGTATACAAAGGAATATTTGTGGGTATATCCACGTGGTTGGTCACTATCCATATTTAATCTACCATTTTTAGCCCCCTCAAATTTTGTCCTAAAATAACGTTTCAATAGTCACCAGAACCATAGACCAATTGAATATGGATAGCAAGAAAAATGCGACTTTGATGAATGGCACGAAAAAAATGCAAAACTTTGCCACTGGCATGGCAGGGTACACACCAAATTGCCAAAATAATTTAGTCATTCAAATTTGATACACCTTTTCCAATGGCATGGCAGAGTATGTACCTAATTGCCGAAACAATTTACTCCTTTATAAAGATCTTTTTGGGCATAAAGCATCAAAAGTTTTATGCTTTCTTCAAGCTAAAGTCAGATAAGAAGTTCATCATTGACTTTACTTCATTTTCATGAATCATTTTCTTATGTTCCAAAAATGACTGCAAAGTAATTTCTTTGTTCACAGTGGGAACCGAGGAGTATATAATAGCTTTACTACAAAGGAGATGAGTCTTGCAAAGATTTACTGTTTAGTTTGTTAGTTAGAGGTATTCAAAATAATTAGTGGTACATAAGAGAAGCTGCTCCTATTTTTCGTCAAATTTCAAGTGAATGATCCTAAAACAATCGAGCAAGGTTGAGGTATCTTTCTTGGAATTTCTCCACTCAGAGCAACAAACAACAAATTGCCCCTATTTTCTTGACAGAGCAAAGATCTTGGGACGGCAGGGTTGCAATGCAATGTTGAATCCTTGTTCCAGAAGCTTGAATCTGGAGCTTGTTGCATATGGAGCCCCTAGATTCCCTTATATTCTCAAATGTTCTCTCTGAACCACGTAGATTCTCTTAGATTTCCCAAGATTGTATAAAGACTTCGATAGAATCCCTAAGATTCTCTTGAGATTCGTGTAGATTCTCTAAGATCCTATGAAGATTCCCCTACATTTTCCAAGATTGCACCAAGATTGTCGTAGATACCCTTAGATTTCCCCTTAGATTCTTTAAGATTCTACAAAGATTCCCCTAGATTCTTAAGATTATATGGAGTTCCCCTGGATTTTATTAAGATTCCCTTAGATTCTCCAAGATTCTATCTAAATTCCCATAGATTCTTAAAGATAAGACTCCCTCAGATTCCCCTAGGTTCCCAAAGATTATCCCATGATTCCTCTAGGTTCCCCAAGATTCTATGAAGATTCTCCTAGATTCCCCAAGATTCTATGAAGATTCTCTTAGATTCTCTAAGATTCCACTAGATTCTTAAAAATTTCAGGAAGATTTTCCTAGATTCCCAAAGATTCTCTTAAGATTCGCTTAGATTCTCCTAGATTCCCAAAGATTCTATAAATTTCTTAAAGTTCTACAAAGATTCCCTAGATTCTTAAGATTCTATAAAGATTCCCTACATTTTATTAAGATTCTCCTAGATTCTCCAAGATTCCATCTAGATTTCCATCTTAAAGATTTTATGAAGATTCCTTTTGATTCCCCTAGATTTCAAAAGAATACCCCAAGATTCCTCTAGCTTCTCCAAGATTCTATGAAGATTCTCTTATATTCTTCTAGATTCTCCAAGATTCCATCAAGATTACCTTAAATTCTCAAATATTTTAGGAATATTCCCCTAGATTTCCAAAGAATCACTTGAGATTGCTCTAGATTCTCTTAACCTATAGTTCCCATAGATTCTATGAAGATTGTCCTAGACCCCAAGATTCCTTCAAGTTTCCTCTAAGATCTTAAAGATTTTATCAAGATTCCCTTACATCCCCTTACATTCTCAAATGCTCTCTCGAGATTCCCGTAGATCCTCTAAGATTCTCATGATATTCCTCTGGATTCTCTAAGATCCTATAAAGATTCTTCTAGATTCCCTCAACTTACCATAGATTCCTTGAAACTCGAAGATTACCAGAGGATTCTTAGTATTCAATCATGTTGTCTCCAACTGCGAGAAAATAGTGCCAAAGCACCACTCATTGGAAAGCTCTCGATGAGAGCAATCCAACGACGTGGGTCCCACCTTCATCCGACCCCTCTACTGCAAGCTACGTGCCTTTGAAGGCGATTAAGCAGAAGGAAGCTTCCTAGAATGTCCACTCATAAATGCTTTGCCACCTCACTACTTTTTGGGTTGCCCCTAGGGGGCAAACCCTCGTTTATGTGGGTTTGTGGCATATCCTAAGTATATGCTAGAATATATCTAGGATATGCTGGTGACTGCTCCAAACTTGCTCTTGCCTGTAAACTGGCGGTCGCGATTGTTGCTGGGCAGCTGGTGTGGAAACTGGCTAACCGGCACCGTGGGCATGTGTTCTATGCAAGATCTGGCAGTTTTTTTCAGTTTTCTATGGATTGACAACGGAACATTCAGGTTGCGAAATAAAACAACGATGTGGTGTCAACAATGCTCATCTTCTTCTGCTACGAATGTGGCTGACTGATCTTGGTAAGGATGTTTGCTGCATAAATTAAACACTCTGTGTTGTTCATCGATTATAATTGCAGGAAGTTGTTCAATCGAGGTTCAGGTATTTGATTGCAAAGGGGGAAATTTTAAAATGGAATCCACAGACCAAGCAAGGCTCCAGCTCTTCCCAATTGGGCCCGGGGGAATGTCACTCATTTTTGCAGCTTTTAGGCTTAAAAACAACAGCTCAGAATGGGATTTTTTTCGCAAGTCCTCATCCTCAGGTAAGAATTGAGAGTTGTTTTTGGCTGGTCCATTGACTAATAATGCATGTCTTTGCATCAGAAATTATGTACAAAGTGTTATGGTCATGGCAAAATGCTATGTGATCTATGTAACGCGAGTGGTACAGTTAGATGGAAAGGAAAACTCAGACATGTGGGATCATGCCCAAAATGTTTTGGTTCCTGCTTAAGAAAGGTAAATTATCTGTATATCTTGCCAATCAAATAAAGAAGTTGTCAACTTCCCATATTTCATGTTTCAAATGAATTTAGCTGTCCTTCTGCCTTGTTTGAACCTGCTTGTATCTTGTGTTCTTTGGTGCATAGGCATCTCACCTCTAATAAAACCTAAGTACTAGTTATAATGCATGCTTAATGCTGATATGGTTAAGTACATGCGTAACTAGGGGCAAAAGGAAGCTCCAAACTGCAGGGCACTATCTGAGGTTGCTACCATGAACAAATAGAAGGCATTTGGACATGTTGTGCCATTTTCTGCTAGAACTAGACAACATATTAGTGGCCTCTTCTTACATGATGGTTTCTACTACTCAGATATCCAGAAGCACGTGCTTTATAAAAGTCTCAGATTTCCTTAACATTCGAGGGAAAGCAAGGAAGCTTATACTGCTATGAGAGGCGAGCTGCTAATGTTTCTCTTTTACTGTTTAATTCATGCCTATGGCCATGCTGCAATGGGCTGCTTACCACATTATTGATCTGATGTTTAGGTAATATTCTGGGACTTCAAGACTTCCAATATTCTGTTAGATGCTGATTTAGAGCCAAAGCTTTCAGATTTTGGATTGGCAAGGCAGGGACGTGATCTTAATAATAGTCATATTTGTACAGTGGTGTGTACATCACTTTTCTAAGTATTAAAAAGGCTATTGCTGCTAGATTATATTTTTTATTCCAAATACCATAACTGAAGGCCACAATGCTTGTTTACGGTGGACTTCGCAGATTGTTGGCATAGCGGGATATGCTGCACCAGAATATCTTCATACTGGACATCTTATCGCAAAAAGTGATGTTTGAAGTTTTGGAGTTCTACTGTTTGAAATATTGACTGGCCTGCTGTTGATAAGAATCTAGCGAAGAACAAAGTTGCAAAAGAAAGCTCCAAACTGCAGGGCACTATCTGAGGTTGCTGCCATGAACAAATAGAAGGAATTTGAACATGTTATGCCATTTTCTGCTAGAACTAGACAAAATATTAGTGGCCTTTTCTTACATGATGGTTTCTGCTACTCAGATATCTAGAAGCACGTGCTTTATAAAAGTCTCAGATTTCCGTAACATTGGAGGGAAAGCGAGGAGGCTTACACTGCTATGAGAGGCAATGAAATGTACAAATTTGATCGTCGCACATTTGATGATTATTATCTCAACATGAGCAGTGGCATCACAGGATGAATTTGTGCTAAGGTGCTATGCTTGAATGAAGATTTTTCCATCTCTTACCTGTTATCCAATCACGAGATTTTTTAGAAGTAACTAGCCTTGCATTACAGCTTATAGTTTCTCCTTATGTTTTGTCAAAGTGCGTTGTATCTGTATTCTCAGAAGATGTATGTTTTGCAAAATCTGAACGAAATGCAGGTTTCCGTTTTGCAGGTCTAGACATCTTAGATGTTGTAAGGCGACGGTCAAACAATTTCTGTTAAATATGTTAGCTTCAACGTTTTACTATTTCTGCACATAATTCTTTGTCTATTTTGTCCACGGAATGTCAATGTGAGCCAAAGTATCTACCTTCGAAGCGCACATTATTTTCTAGTTTTGTACCGAAGCTTTGTGCAATTCTATGAGTTTATTTTCTAGTATTTTTGTACCGACACGTGTTGAATAAATCTGAATGTTTATTAGTTAAAGCTTTTGGTGTAGCTTTGCAGCCAAGATAGATGTGCTAGGCATTGTCAAGATAGATGTGCTAAAACTAATGGGCCTTTCTGCACATAATTCTTTGTCTATTTTGTCCATGGAATCTGATGCTCTTTTGCAGGGTTTGCAGGACCAGTCGTGGACTGCTAAAATCGACTTGGTGTCTCGGTGTTGTTTGTCAAGTTGAGAAGGCAGGTAGCTTTTTGTGGCGCAATGAAAAAATGTCTTTGGTCTGCATCAAAATAGCTTTCTGATCAAATTTTGGTGGTTTTTGCATGAAGTTACAGAGGATGGCAAGCATTGATACTGGAGAAAGAGCAAATTCTAAAAATATGTTGAGGGTAATCGAACAATAGGTGTGTTGGTGTGTTGTTTCTTCTATTTCTATTGCTCGTTTCGTTTCGACATATACCTCAGAAATTGATAGTTGCTTCAGGGCTAGCTCTTCATGTTGCCTTAAAATAATTTTTGTGTCCTGATAGTAGAGAGCGCCTTGCCTCCACCAGCATCGCAATGTAGGAGACCCTTAGAGGTTTGGATATTATACTAGCCACGTGATAAAATAGCAAGTTAGCCATTACTTACATTCACATAGTTTCCACTATTCATTGTTGGGCAAGGGCAAACAATGTCAGGATAACGTTGTGGATCTGGACAAGGAATACACTTGTTCATCAAAGGAAGAGCAAATAATCTTAGTATAGGAGCACATGTCAGCTCGTATACCAAGCACACTTCTATAATCTGGAACAAAAAACATTTTTATTAGTACAATGCAATGTCTTCTTTTAGAAATTTGAGAACACCTTCACGCGATTTCGTTTCTTATGCAGCACATTCCGATGATACGATGATAGTATACAAGTTAATTGGTTAAAAAGTGCACCTGCAATAATAGCCCCACTTATAACCACTGCTCACATTCTATATAGTGCATAAAAGTAACAAATAAGGTGTGCACCTAACAATCCACCAATGACACCGATGACACCAAGCATTGCCATTGGCCAAAGCTCATAGAAAGAATAACCATCTTGGTCCTTGCCAGGGATTGTAAGTGTTTCCGACTTAAAAAAAAAACAAAAATCTCAAGCCCGACCCTGACATATCCCAAATAATAAATCCTCCAGATCCAAATTGTCCCATTAATTAACATAATGCGCATTCAGCCCCCTCGGCATTCGAAACCATCACAAAGAACAACAATGTAAGTGAAAAATACACGCTAGATAAGCTGGGTTCTTGACCTTCCCTTACAATTCAAGTACAACATCACAGTCAAGACAAAGTCAACAAGCCACAAACATACAAGTGAAAAACTAGGGCATCATCTACAAGGTAATAAGAAATGTTTAGACATCTCCTAAGTTTTTGAAAATATCTTGAATCTATATTTGTTGACATATTTTGCTGCATCTTAGAAGAGTTCTCCTAATGAGATACAACAACAAACAAAGACACGGATATGCTGATGTGCTTGTCTGCGTACCATTGATGTGACCTCTTCCAATGTGAACAGGATGCCTCCAACAAGAGCTCTAAAGGCTGCTGCTACACCAACTCTACATCCACAAGTCACATGAAATTCAATTCTACGAATAACTAGCTAGACTCCCAAACAAACTAAATGATAAACCATTAAGAAAGGATCTTACAAGATCTCGACGATCACGGTCATTCTTGAACACTCTTAGCCATTTCCAATTGACGTAATATTTTGTAGAGCCGTGTTGTGTAAGTAGCGTACACATGTTCAACGCAGGACATTGCTGGTATTGCTTTTGGATTGGGAACAGGGTTGTTGATTGGAAAACAAATGAAATGAATTCTGCTATTGATGCAGATCGAACAGCTCATGGAGGAATACAAGAAATGGGACAATAAAAAGGATGTGCGCCTTGTGCTGCTAAAAGTATGGTCTCTGTGTACTACGAACATTTTTTGTTAAAATCATCTGCTAATGATCTGTTAAAATCATTTTTTGTTAAAACATTTTCTGCTGATGAAGGTAAAAAATATACGTAATGCTATTGTTGAATATACTGATCATGTGAAACCAGGGAGCAATAGCATCGTAGAAAGGTAAATGATGATATGTGCAGTTAAACTTGTTGATGTGGTTCTCTATACTATGTGTGTTACAACATAGTAAAAGTTTCTATTTTCAGGCATAATTCTTCTAGATCTTGTTGCAAACCATGTAAATCGCTTCTAAGTTTGATAATGGTTTCAGGGGCCCTGTGATTGACAAGTATTTTTCAAAGGAAACTGTTGAAGATATCTTAAAAGTGCTTGTAAGGAAGCAAAAAAAAAAGGGAAATAGGTGTAGCCTTTATATTACCTATATGGCATTTCACTTAGCTTACTGAGCAAAAATGTTGCTCAATTGTAGGAGGATTAATTGGAAGTGTCGTCACAAAAGGAATGGATTCACAAAAGAAATGGATTCAGAGAATAATAGCTAAGGCATCACCTATAAGCCTTAAGGTTGCATTAACCTCTGTAAGTATGTCTATGAAACATATAAAATTAGTTATATATTAAAAGATGATTTGCATAACCATCGATAGCTATGGTTCTCTTTAAACAAAATCATGGTTCCATTTCGTGTTTGCAGTGTTCAAGATGGGCGTAAAAAATCTCTTCTTAGTGATTCTAAGACGCGGAAATCGCGATAACTTCTCATGCAGTATTGGAAGATGTCTCTGGGGATTTATACGAGGTAAGTTTCCATTCTATATACATAAAAGTAGATTGGCATCCTCAACCAACTAACTTGTATTAATCCAGGGATATCGAGCTTTTGCATTGCAACATGACAGAAAACCTCAGATAATGTTAAATGGCCCCATAAACTATATAATAGTAGACCAATTTTTGGGGTAATACTTCCTGCAAAATTTCATGCACTTAAATTGCAGAGATTTTCTGACAAAGAACCTGCTCTGGGTTTTCGTGTAGTGGGATCCTTCAACATTGGCGAAGGTGACAAATGCAATGGTTGATAAATACTTGACTCAATTGCAAGAGGAGGGATGGGAAGTTTGGACTCTTCCAATATAACTTTGCATATATAACACATATTTCGAGTTGGCATATTCAACAAGGGGTCTAAAGATTTTAGCAGAGGAATTCACCCATTCAAATTGGAGGCTTGTTTCAAAGGCATAAAAATGACATTATGCATATACTATATGATTTCTAGATTGAGAAATGCATGCCCATAAAAATGTGTGTGGGGGTTATCCCATTCTTTGAGAGCCAAATCCGAACCTCGTAACGGGCTTGCTCAATTCTGCTATGGGATTTTCAGATTTTAGTTGCTGAATGGAGGGAAAAGACGTGCGTTATAATGTGATACCTATTTTTGTGCACGGCGTCAACTATGCAGGTTATAGGCTATTGTTAAACGTAAAAAGGTAATAGCCGAAAATTACCAACATTATGGTGCATTGTAACCCTAAGATTATATATGTTTGATAATGTCCTCCAGCGTCACACTCTTTCTATCTTTCTTGGAAAGGGTTGTCCTGCGAACGTATCACCACATTGAGAGTAAAGTTACTTTGAGCCTTCTTTCAAATGGAACATCGAATCTTAGCTTTCCTACATTCTCCCTTTTAAGAATGGCATTTTCAATCTAGCATGCTCAATTCCTGCCAGAGGTCGCAAAGTGAAGGGCAAGAGAAAATTTGGCAAGTGTGATTCTTGCAATTTATAGCTTTTCCCCGCTCAAATATCGATGTATTAGGAGCTTGGAAGTTCAAACCATCCATGGCCGTGTTAGTCAATTAGGACCGAAATGAGTTTCATCTTTAGTCGTGACGAGACCATTGAAGCCTATGCTTCTTGGCCTCTTTGATTCTCGCTTCTCATGGGCAGGATCAGATTCTAAATTGTGCAATTGACACACGATCCATTGTTTAATTTACCACCAATGCTTCTAATGCATTGATTGGCGCATGCATTGCTATCGGTAGTATGATTTCTCAGAACAGCTCCAAGCTCACCTAACTCCACCACTAGAACCCCCGATAAAGAGTTCATCATGAGATTACCGGGTGCAAAGTTGAGAATACTTTCCAATCGTGGAAAATGTGGAGCCCCCAATGCCATTTTCTCGATAAATCGATCAATTGTAAGAATGGATAATCCCCATCGCAAATAAGTAGTCGAACTCTCTATGAAGCCTAGCTTCTTCCAGTTTAGGCCCACGTAATCTTAGTTGGAATGCCTCCCGAGGTCAAGTATTTACTAGCTTTCTATCTTTGTTTTGTTAAATAATGTTGATAAAGTGCATCCGTTCCTCACAAAGCAGTGACGATGTTCTATGAACGAGCTACTCTCATTTCCATGCTGACAAAACATGTATTTCCATTCTCTGCTCTATTAGACTTGTCTTTATGCTTTTGCAATACTTGTTCCATGCCGAGCACCAAAGATTTCTTCAGGATAATACCCATAAAGTCATGGTATCAAGTATTCTATTGTTTTGAAGTAGCAATTTTGATTGATTCTGAAAACATGACTTTGACAAATGATTTAAGCCACTTCACCCTCCGGCCCAGAGGGCAACCCTTCATGCGCAGCACCTTGTTTTTATTAATGAGGATGCCACCTCACCTCCTTAAAAAAAAAAAACAAATTTAATATTACAAAGTTAATGGCTAGGATTTATGCTCACCTTTTGATCTAACGGTTAAGATCTGCTACACCAAATATTGCTGCCACCTCATCACATGGCATTAATTGCACATAACAAATGTGGCTAAACTTGGGTCGTTGATACAGCACATTCAATAGCCGAGATCAATCTGGATTAAGCTGCCCCCTTGTATGTAATAGACGAGGTGGCTGCATTCGAACCAACGATTTCACAATCGACGGCCGAGATCAAAATCTCTATGGACAAGGGGGGTGCTTAAGTTATTGTTGTATATATATTATATGATCATAATCATAATGTATTATCACGCCATTTTAGACCCCCAGGCCCATATGGCAAAAACTTACATCGTCAATACTTTTTTTGAGGTGCTAATCAAAGGCACCATTCTCCTCAAAAGTACTCATATTCACAAATAATTCCAATATTTCACTCCTCTCTTTCAAAACTTCTTTCAAATAAGAACTCAGAAGGTTTGGTGGAAGAGATAAAAGTTCTAACAAAGTAGAACACTCTAGGGCATACTTATTCCCTCGATATATTCATAGGGGCACTCTAAAAAATGTATGGGATTCAGCCAACCTTTGGATCAAGGCAGCTTGGGCAATAGCGCCAGATCGAGGTACATCATACCACCTACCGCCTCAACATGAAGATGGTGTGAAGCCGTTTTAGTTGAGAAATCACCATCCGGGTTATTCCTCGCTAATATCACCATCGTTCCTTGTATGTGACCATCGGATTTACTTCGGGCCTTATAAAAGTGTTTTTTGACTTATGTTTCATCAATGGTCCACATCTTCTCCAAGACCTTGGGCATAACATACTCTCTAATATCTTTTCGCTTTATCGGTTGGCCAAAAGGCCCTCCCATCCCCCAAATACGCTCCACTTGCATACCGAAGTTATACCAGCCTTTGATTCCGATTGCATCATAGCTTGGCATGGCAACCCTGTCATTAGAAAGTGCTTTTAGTCTGTTTCACATAAGCAATTGTTCGACAAAGGGCTTCAACCTCGAGAGGAAGCATTCCAAACCTCGCAAGCATTACATGGTATGGAGTCGGATCTTGGCAAAGAAGTCTCCGGCCATTAAGAAGCGTTTCGGACCTTTTCAATTTTTCCCCCCTTTTTTTCGCCAGCCCTGTGCCCAAACCTCGCATCCATAAAGCACAACCGCCTTTAACTTGAATGCCATATAGTAGCCTTCGAGCTCCAGCTGCCGAGATTGTTAACCCAAGACATATGTATCATGCTATAAAGAGCTCTAAGCCCCCCTGATGCACGCTTTTCAGCAGCCATATTCCAATTATAATTATCAGATATTTCAATCCCTAGATACGATTTACTAGCATTAATTGCCATCCCCTTATGCTCGCAAAAATTTTGCAACACATTTAAGTGTTGCTGGAGTCCACCGTGCAGCCTTTTTGATATAAGCACGATATCATCTCAGGAAAAGCAATATCCGAATGATGTATTTGCCAAGTCTAGCACCCATGCCCATCCTCTCCAGCCATCCTTCTAATTCATCAATATATAGACCGTGTATGGGGAGAACAGGGGCATCCCTGTTTCACACCTATTGTACTGGCAATGTGCATGTCATGCTTGAATGGAAAAGAGAGGTCTATCAGGACACTTTCATAGAGGCAAGCCACCGCTTGTCTAAGCTCCAAAGGCACATCAAGCATCTCCAAACGAAAGAAGGTCTCCTCTGCCTCACTCTTGTCAAAAGCTTTGGCTAGATCTATAAATGCAAGGAATCTTTATTTTCACCCCCTTTGCTCCTTCATCGACATACATCGCTAATGCATTCTCAAATGGTCTATAGTTGAGTGATCAGATCTAAACCCAGCCTTTGTCCATATGCCCTTATTTCATTTTCGTCCCCCCCATTCTCGCGAATTGCTTTCAATCATTGATGCTAACACCTTTGCAAACACATTACCGATAAGGATGGTGCGGTAGTTCTTTACATCATCTTTGTCTCCCCGCTTTATGCACTGGCACTACTCTACTTTAGTCTCCAATCTGTGTAAAACACCTACCAACAATGTAGAATTACAAAATTCTACAAGTTTTTCACACAATGCATTGCCTCCCCATTTAAGCAATTCAATGCTAAGCCCGCTTGTATCCGCCGCTTTATTATTCTCCATCCTTTTCAAAGCATCTTTGACATCCGAGAGGTGAAAAGATGGGAACACCGTGATTTACCCACATGTGTCATAGGTCGGGTAATCAGAATTGTATAGAGAGCTCACTTACCCATTTCACCAAGTCTGCTTGGGTGAAATCCCCAACACCGCTTTTGGGGCTTTAACTTTTTTCCGCAACATTTTGGATCCGTCTCAATCAGTTTCGATCATTTTCTTTTTTATAGTGTTCCCCGAGCCACTTTCTTTTCTTTCTTTTGATTAGGTTCTTATAAGCTCTTTTTGCTGCAGCTTTATCAGTAGCACTACGAAAAGCACGCTTGGCTGCTATACATTCTCGTGATCATACCACTTTTTGATTTATAGTTCCTATTTGAGCATTGCATGGAGCCAAATATGTCTTTGCAGATTAAGAATTAGTTTCTTCAAGAGTTCAAATTTTATCATCAAGATTATCCTCGCCA
Source organism: Isoetes taiwanensis (assembly GCA_021234155.1). NCBI lineage: Eukaryota > Viridiplantae > Streptophyta > Lycopodiopsida > Isoetales > Isoetaceae > Isoetes > Isoetes taiwanensis. The sequence goes on along the minus strand of JAJEKV010000002.1, from coordinate 27,872,506 downwards.
CTCGGCTTCTAATAGCAAAGATCAAACTTTTTCCATAATCCTCTCGTAGTTTATATGATAAGCGGAGTTTAGGAGGAGTTTTACCTCTTATGCATACATCGTGGAGTTGATTGTAAATACCGAGAGCAGAAGTCCGCGATGGTCCGAGTCTACATGCCGATCAAGTACTTGGAATTTAGTCACAAAGTGCATATTGTCCGGGCTGCCAAGAAGAAAAGTCTACAACACTCATACCATTCGTTGAAAGCATGTGAAACCGGGCTGAAGATGGAAATGTTTCGCGCCATTGTATATGATCATATCAAATGCTTCACATAAGTTTAGTATATGCTCACCCATGTTAATACCATGCATATCTGGGATATCCGGCCCATAAGCAATATCGGCATTTAATAAAAACCTTTGTTTGTTGTCCCCAATCTCCCATTCATGTCACCTATGATATACACCGGCCTTTTGGTCCGAAGTAGCAAATGTCACCGATAATGCATAGAATGGGTCTTGGGGATTAGATCCGATTATCATAAATGTTGTTGATAAGGTTCAAGAGGTGCATAGTATACCAATTCAATATATATATGATCATGCAAAGTGCATCCATAAGAATTGCTCATGCTCACATTTTTTAACAACCTTTAATTACCTTTTGCAGATTTCTTTATATGTTTGCAAAGGTAATACCTCCCCATCCTCAGCTTCCATTTTGTTCATATTCCATAGTGATTCCAATAAGGTAGCTTTCAGGATGTCGCAGAATCACTGGTTTCATGCTCCCAAGTCTCAAGGTTAATAGAAGAATTCACCTCCCATATTCACGAAAGCAATTATGTTCAATACCTTCGTTTTCGAACTACGGTTGTTCCAGCTTAATATCCTATTGATTTGTTACAAAGCATAACTACTCTGCTTCCAATGAGGTGGGTGTATTTTTGCCTTCTTCTTCTCCTTTCAATTTGGCATTTGCTCCTTGGAGCGCAATTTTTCCTTTTCTCTCTCGCTATTAGCCGGATTTGTCACTGCTTCATCATTCACCCAACAGACCTTTCAAACATGATTAACACATGCTTCATTACCTGCTTTCTTGCTTTAAATCATGTGGAACTTTAGAAGGATCAACCTGTTTCCCATCTCCTCCTATTTCTTACCAATCCTTCAATACTTTTACTCAGCATGCCAAATGCAGATATCATCAAAAAAGCTCTGTCTGCCTGTGTTCCTCTTCTTCCTTCTCTCTCTCTGCAAGTCCAAAGAATTATATTGTTCCTTGGTTCACACAAATTCTACCTTTCCCCTGTTTTTTCACCTCTCTTCCCCGCTGATTCAGTGGATACCTGTAATTTCACCTTAGCGATATCCGTAAGCGACACCCTCAGCCGGTCAAAGTCCGATCAACTGACTTTCCAAGTTCCAGAATTCACTTTAATTTCTCCTGTTCTTTCGCGATAAGTCTGATAATCCCATTTAAAGAATCCTTGATTACTTCTTTAACCTTTGATTTTCGTCCTTGCTGCTCTCTTAAATCCTCGCCGAACGTCTTCCCATAAGAGTAAGCGCTCGGATTCGTCATCCACTTCTCTCCCAACTTTTCCTTTCTTCTTCTGTGGCTTACTCACTCTCGTAGGGCTTTCTTCATAGTTTACCTCCAAAGTTCTTCATATATATTATGATATATGAATTGCAGCTACCTTGTCTCACACCAATTCTAATTAGAAATTCCTTCTTTGGTCTCCTTTTAATTTTATTAAATCCGTGAGAGCACTCTTTGAGGGCGTAATTGGATAATACATTACTTTGGCAGGATCAACCTAGTTTGGCAAAAAGCATTAAGGTTCTACAAAGGAAGGAGACAATTTAAATCATAGGTTTAATCACTTCAATATATACCCAAAATGAATACAAAAATGCTAAGATTTGGCGAGGTTTAGTCACACCATGAAGTATGACAGAAGCATTGCTAACTAACTTTATCCTTTCTTCTTTCTTTCTTCTGAATAAAGATAATTAATCTCGGTTTTCGTCCCCATAGGGTCTTGTCTTCCCATGGCACACACATCTAAAATAACAACAATTCTGGATCTACCACTCCCAAGCAAAAGTAATAGGAAAATTACAATGAAAGTGATATTGTTCAATCTACTCTTACAGAGCGATGACAATCCAAAGACTCCGCGAAGTGTTCTTTCTTGACCGTAAAAACTACACGTGAAGCACACGACCACTGATCTGCAAATCGCTTTTTACGATACGACGTCACGTTGCCGGGCCAACCGCACGGTCGCGATCGCCACGACCTATAAATCAACCAGGGTACCATTGGGGAGTGCGGACGCACTTCATAGCGAAAACCGTCAGCCGTCTTCCATGGTATTCCAAGGTACCCTTTGTAGTCTGCCCACCATCTGCTGTGGCCCTATGGCTTTTGCAGTGCATTGCTAGCAATAAGTAGACCTCCGTCCCTTTGGGGGTTCCTCCCATTTCAAAACCTTCGTTGGATTCACTTCTGCTCTGGGTGAGCTCTCAAATGGCTATCGTGAAACTGGCAAATGCCACATGAGAAACCAGAGTGGGATTGATTACTATGAGAATCAGTTTGCGCAAGCAGACAAATCAGGAATTAGTGAAGATGCATGCTATAACACTTGCCTCAAGAATTCTACTTGCAGCGTTGCTTTTTATCAGAGCGTCTCAAGCTCTTGCTTTTTGGTAAGTGGTAATATCTCCAGCCTTAGAGCTAATGGGAGCGCTGGTTACTCTGCTTCATTCAAGGTATGCAGGAAGGATTCTTCACGGCTTATTACCATTGCAGCATCTGCTGGTGGGTCTGGCCTTGTGCTTGTGATTATTGGAATTATAATTTGCATAAAAATAATGGCATCGTGAGTTCTTATTTATCAGAATCAGCTTTAAAGAGATTTTCGCTCAAGGAATTGGGACAATTGACCAATGCATTTACTGAGAAGCTGGGAAATGGGGCATTTGGAACTGTGTATACGGGCCAGCAGACCAATGGATCGGCTATTGCAGTGAAGCGCCTGAACGGGTCAACACAGGAAGCCAAGGACTTCTATGCAGAGTTATCTGTCCTGAGCAGAGTCCGCCATTACAATCTAGTTCAATTGGTGGGCTTTCGTAGCAACAAAAAGAGCAGAGCCCTTGTCTATGAATTCATGGCAAACGGCTCTTCTGATCAATGGCTTTATGGAGAAAGTCATTTCCACCTGGCGTGGGAAATCAGAAAGGTTGCACCAATGTAAAGTAAAAGGAATGGCATATTTACATGAGGGCTGCGCGGAAAGGGTACTCCATTTAGATGTGAAGCCGCAAAACATTCATATTGGACGATCAGTTCTGGCCCGTGCGGCAGATTTGGCTGCTCGGCATTGATGAACAGGAAGAGAATGCAGTGTTTATGATGTAAACATAGCGTAATTGTTAATTCTACTCCCGCAATTAATCTCTACTCCCCAGTTCTATCGAAATCTCAGTTCTGATGTTAACATCAAGTTTATGAAATTGTTGGAATCTCGTACATCTTCATCGTCCAATTTTGGCACCTCTTCTATCAGGTCTGCTATGTTCATGCAATTTCTCCGTGCTCTCTTCGTAACGTCGTAAAGGACAATTCTTGGTGAGTTGCAAATTGTGCTCTTTCTTCTTCATAACACCATAAAGGACAATTCTTGGTGAGTTGCATTTAAACTATGTCTTTTGAGGGCTACCCACCAAAAATGGTGTAGCCCTATTGCAAGTTTGATCTTCACAATTATTAGATTGTCAATGAATGCATTTTGACTCTGGCTGTACTCTGATAATTCGGGTGAGGTGCATGGTTCAGGTGTCAAGGGAGTTCTCCTGAAAAACTACCACCTTCTTATTATCATCCAATTAAGCTAAATGTGGCTTCCTCTTCAAGACGCACATCTGCCAAAATAAATTCTCGTGATTAAAAGGCAAGGGAGGTTGTTTCGTAGCAAATATCCTGATTCCTAAAAGGCCGGCAATTTTTATTACGTCAGTTTGCTTTTAGGTTAGGTTTATTATAATTTTATTTCTCATTTTCTGATTTTAGGTTTTCCTCTCTTCTCCTTGAACGATGATGCAAGCGGCCGGCCTCAACTTCATGGCAAAAAGAAGATCCTCGACATGCTAGATTAGAATTACTTCTTTTCCTCTTCCCATGATTCTAGAGGCCTTTGTTTTCTTAGAATGAATAGGAGAGAAGAGAGAGCAATTGTAGACTTTTCTTTCTTTCTTTTCTTCTTCAGCATACCACACCAACCATCGGGCTAGCACGCAAAATGAATCCATTTTACTGGTTGCTACATAGCTGGAGTCTCATCGATGTATCTCCTTTAAATTCTCATTCTCTAATTTCATTCTCTTGTTTCATTTTATGTATCCTTTTAAATTTCATTCTCTAATTTCATTCTCTAATTTCTTATCTCCTCTTGTTTTATATATATTTGTGGTATCTTGGCTAGATCGCATGTGTGATTAAAGAGATTCTAAATACTTTGGTATGTATGATACTTTCATGAAGTAGGTGATTCGCTTTGATTATAAACTCAGATTTTAGAATTACAAACATCAATAAGGAGTTTGGTATACAAGAAATAATATAAGTGATGATAGACTATTGGGTTCCCGAATCGAGCTGATTTCTAAATGGCCACTTGTATTGGCCAGACACATTTCGGAGATGTTATAGTCTCATGCAAGATCGTAACTAGACCTTGAACATCTTCCAATGTTCCTATTTAGAACAGCCTTCATGGTTTTTGGCTCAAAGGTCGTACTAAGATCCAAGGATTAACTGCTAAGATGCCTCATTCCATCCGAAATATGAGAGGAATTGCTATGATACAGAAAAAGCCAAAACGGTCTTTATCAAGTCATAATCACTTTCATCTAACTCCCTCTTATTTCAATGTAGTGGACCTCAAAGTTTCCTTTATATTTTCGAAATTGCAGCATGTTTTTCTGGGTATCAACCATGCATATCCCCTGATGACATTCCAGAGCAGGAATGGCAATAGAATAAGAGAACTTTGTTAAAATTAGATACTGGTTTTGTCAGAATATTGGTTAAAATCAATGGTTCTTGGCCGCTTAATACACATCGTGCGCATCGTGCATATTTAAATTATGGTAAGAAGATCAAAAGAAGAGAAATACCACAGAACTTTTGGCAATAATGTAATGGATAAGACCAAGAAAGCGGCAAAGAAGAAAGCTTGGCAATGAAGGCGAGCATGCGATGATGTGGGTGAGAGTGATCAGGAAGAAGATAATGAAGAACCCGCTGATATCTTTCACAAATGGCTGAAAACATGGTTATGGAGCGCTTATGATAAAGAAATTGACGCAATTTTGCAATCACCCACGGTGGTAGTTGGCTTTGTTCCCCGCATACCAATGTTTGTTTTTGTATTTTTAAAAGTGCAATTTCATTAATGTTTAATTCTCGACATAACCGTGAAATAGTCCCTTCGCCGCGGGAAGCGCGCGCTGGTGAAATTTAAGACCTTCAGTTTCGGCGAACATGCTGCCACAAGAACTCATATATTAATGCGATGCTAAAATGTTTTCAGATGCATCTAAGATACAAGAACCCATTGTAGTCAAGTAGTCGTGAAATGCATTCGTGGATCTGCCGTACAATTTATTTAGGGCCGCGACACCGCGGGCTGCAAGGAGTTGGTCTTTTGTGAATGACTTTGCACATTTGGTAGACTGTTTGATTGGTTTGGTAGGTTGCTGTTCACCATAACCGCAGCAGCTTTCTATCAACATGACGACCATGCTTCGCCAAGAGTTTAGGCCTTGTTGCATCACGATAGTATTGCCATGGCATGCATCCTGATAGCAAAGCGCTGCGGAAAGCAAACTCTTTTTGTGCAACAGATGAATCCATCGATGAAAGGCACACAACAACATCTTGCTGTGTGAGAGCTATTTGGAGTACAAGGAGCCAAGGCACAATTCTACATATTAAGGTTAGTAAAAGTCAGATGCAAAATGTCTCACACATTGTGTGCTGCCCTATTGCCGATCATCTTCATCGTATTGATATTACGTCTAGTTAGTGGGTTTCCAATTGGCCGATGGAGCATCTAGCATGACGTGTGCCATAAAATGTGTTGCGTTAAGATTAAAGAATTTGTATCCCTGTTACATTATTGACATCTATTCATTATGCTATCTATCGAGAAAACTTATCGCGTGGTATGCAAAATAAGCACCCCCTTCTATGGAATGGTTAGAAGAAATTGAAGTGCTTGTCAACACTATTGGTCACTCTTCTCGCAGTGTGCTAGAAAAATTGCAAGATCTGTTCTAGGAGTGCATGTTCTATCTTAAGATTGCAGTAAGGCATTCAGCAAAGTACAATGCTGGTTATAGCCACAACGCGAATTAGCAGATTATGAAGACTTGTCAGTTGTTCTGAAGGGCGGTATACAGAATTGGAATCTCAGAAATTTTTAGAAAGGTGGCTGATCTTAAAATCCATATACTTTCTTTCTTGCTGCATTTCCTTTGATGATATACTTGGTGGGTTTACTTGGCAGATGTTCCAAGCTCATCAATTAAGGTTGATAGAGAATGCTTATATTGAGGATCAATGGAAGACTCTGGCACAGGAAGCCATATCTTCAAGCTTGGTTATGTTGGGTCATCCTCAAACAGCATTTGAATGCATATTACACAAGAAGATGCACAAGGTTTTCTCCAGCAGGTGATTATGGACCTGTGGCTGGTTAGCAGCCTTCAGCCTTTCTATCCACATGGTGGAGCTGAATATAGAAATTTCAAAGATAAGAAGTAAGGACTTTGATTTGGAAGTTGCGTTATTATAGAACAACAAAAGCATATAGATTCCAATACTAGGATCGCTTAATTTGAAGACACAAGATTTTAAAGTTACTCTTTAGTATCTCGGCCCATTGAACATGCCAAGGATAGCTACTCAATCACTTAAAGTTCTATGGAGGGAGAGAGCTTCTATAGAGAAGCTATTGATTTTATATGGTAGACAAAGAATGCAACCGATTGTTAGATGCTCCATTAATTGGCCATTGATCCAAATGTATTGAGAAGAGAGTATAGTGTGATTAAGATGCATTACGTTTTAGCTAATTGACCACTCTAAAGAAAGGGAAGAAGTTTGTTTGACATGTGATCTCTTCAAGTCCGTAGTTAAGAAATGAAGCACCATTCAAAAAATAATATTATGACATTGCTAAGCAATTGTTCTAGTACAATGTACAGCAATGCAACTGTGAGAGTTTGTTTAGCCATAGAACCAATATAAAGGTGATGATGCTCAAAGTTAACAACGAGAGAGCTTGAACGATGTCTCTCATTGTTGTAAAATGGTCCCGGCCAAGCAAGGGAGAGTTTGCGGATTTTACTTAAAGCATTGAAGTATGGAAGAAGAAAGTCGATAATCGTATCGCACATCTACTTAAAGCATCCAAGTCAACATTTAGCATGAAGTTGATTTTTATAGAATTTATAAAACCAATTTAGATCTATATAATGTTTTAAGTTGTTTTTAGGAGCAAAACTACCATGTTTGCATATATTTTTGAAGGAAAATAATATTTACAAATTGTAAGATTTTGTTTGGAGGCAACAATATAAAGATCTAGTTTATATTTCCAATAACTGGCTATCACTCCTCATTCCTACAAATTTACTACATATATATAGTGAAGATTATAACACTTGCCTTTTGTAGGTATTAGAAGGCATATTCCTGTGATCTTTAGGAGAAAAAGGATTTTCAAGGTCACATCCAAAAATCCACAAATGTAAATCTGAGTAAGGCATTTCTGCTTAGCTAGCATACTACTTCGAGCCCCTCGGGTGAGGTAAGGGTGTTTTTCTTTACTGAAGTTGGAGCCATATCACTAACTGTGACAGATGTTCTAGCCACTAAGATGCTTTGACATTGAAGTTGAGTTGTGTTGGTAAGACAAGTGTTATAGTAAGTTCTATTTTGTAAGGCCAAGGCTAAACAAATACGTTATCACAAGACTCATGTTATTTCATTGAATATAAATCCATTACAAGTAGCTTGTAATGAAGTCCATTGTGGTTGGCACGCTTGATTTCTCTAATATGTGGCATATATAGTTTTAGATTTTGTCATATGTATATAGAAAACCTATTATAAATTGTATTATTTTCTAACTAGTAATGGTGCCCAAAGATTGTTGGGCATGTTGAAGTCCTAGAAATGTTTTGACCCAGTGAGAAAAAAGTTGGCAAGAACCCTTTGTTAAAATACTATCTATCTATCTATCCTTTATATCCTTTTATAATAAAATTTTAGTGTTTGTCTGCTTTAATTTGTCGCCCCTAAACCTGACTACCTAAATTTGATCTAACACGCCAGATCGGCCGAGATCACGCCCAGATTGGGTGTGGTTTTTGCGAAGGCACTGGGCTAGGAGGATCAAGGTTACAAAGCTCGCTCAGGAAAGAAGTTCTCGACGGTTTTGCTCCTTACTCATAAGCCATGGCCGCTTCATGACATCGAAGGATCCAAGCCAGGCCAAGTCTCTGCTTATGAGCTGCTTTGTAGTCCATCTGCTACAGAGGGAGACCAACGCCAATTTTATCCCGGAGGTTCAAACCTAAGTTAAGCCGGGCCGATTACAATTTCATCAGAAGGAAGGAAAAGTATACACCCATTATAGAGGAAAAGCACAGCGAACAATCATAGATAGACTTGACCGCTTCTTGTGCACGATCTCGCTTTCTTATGCCTCTACGTATGATAGCAGTGTAAAGAATCTCTCGTTTCAGAAGCATACTTTCAAACTTTTCACATGTAGAATAATTAATCTCAATAATTGTTTTGGTTTATCCTTTGGTACAGTAGGAACAAATCTAAGGTTTTTGTTTATACATGTGCAAAGCATCTATGATTGGTGATCTCAACGAGATCTATCTATTGCAATAACGAGAGTCATTTGGACTTTTCTATCAATAGTTATGCTAGAAAATGTATCCAAAGAGTTAGTTATAATAGCCGGCCGATCGGACCCGGCTGCCTCGATTTCTGATTGGTAGTTCATTTATCTTCATTTACGAAGGAGAAGCTGTTTTAAAGGCCCTTTAATCTCAAAACCCTAATAACTTATCGCTTCCAATAAGTCGTAAGCTCTTTAAGCCTTGAAAGTTGAACATAGTTTTCATTGAGGCGCATGTCTTCGGGTTAGTTGTGCCTCATATGTAGTAATAGCAAACGTAAGGTAACAAAGGGTCACCATCCTTAAGGCCTACGTTGTACATCCGTGTGATGAGCTTGACCTCCCTCCTCCTCCTTCTCCCGGTCCCCTTTTTCCGTGACGTTTAGTAATGGAATGTATAGTGTCAGATTTCCGGATAAGTATATTCATGTGCGGTTGGATATTCTTGTTGAGTTCAAACCATGTAGCCAATGTTTGTTTGCTTTTGCACTATCTCTATGGCTTGTCTTTCGTGGCCTCCTGACACATACAATGGTTGTTTGGAAGGGGTGAACAAGTAGCCTGTACGTGAAAGTTGCTATGCATCTGAATCCATATAGCCTCCACATGGCTTCAACTGCAGAGATTTATCTCATGTCAAGGTATTGTCATCTCATCCCCAATTGAATGGATGTGGATTCTCGTCTGTTTTAGTGACCTGATGGATTCTCGATCGTGCCTTGTGGATGTCCTTATAGATATATTTTATGCTATCGATGCCGAAACATCGCTTCTACATTGATTTATGCCGACTTTTCAAGTTAAGCTTACCCGATTGTAGGGAACCGCCCATCCGTCATTAACAGGCGTGTTGTCCCTCAAGAAGGCCTCGTATCCCATCTTTTGTACTGCAGATATCATGCTTGGACTTTAGATTGTCATTAAATGGCTTTGGAAATCCTTTTATGCATCTTTTGTTGGATTGCCTTTTTTGGCTTCATGCAAGGAGCATTTGGATTGAGGGCCATGCATGATCCATGGACCATATGTTTGTGACCATCTTTGCACGCTTAGTTTTTCCACCCAAGATTTCGTGCTGCTCGTGATGTCACAATGGCATCGCTTATCCCTGGGATCTTGTCTTTTGTTCGAGAATCATGAGAGGTGGCAGGCAAGCCTCGCTTTCGAACTTTATCGATAATGATATGCCTTCACCTTGCCCAAGATATAGGTTGTAAAAAAATGCTTTGAGCTTTGTATGGATACAATCAAATCTAGCCTATCATGCGGCTGTTGTCCAGGCAGCAGATGTGTCTAATCCCTATCCAATTTGGGTTGGATGTAATGTTACAAAGAGGTTGGCTTTGCCAAAAATTCCCTCCTTTCAAAATTAGCCTTAAGAATCTGACACCTCGTGGAGGATAGCCCGCAGCCCCAGTTCTCAAACCCCCTCGCCATTTAATGCCTCCTCTAAACTAGCATTGACATGGCCCCAAGCACCGCCATTCCAAATGAGTTGAAGTTCAATCCAAGAGGAACGCAAGATGGCGAGCAAACCACTCGGAAGCTTGAACAAATTCAAAGGTTCTACCCTTAGGGGTTAATTGGTTTACAAAGATTTCTATTTTGATTGTGAACCCGCACCAGCAAACTTGACATTACGTGAATGCGGTCAAATGACCATGTTCAAACTCCGGTTAAAAGCTTCAAGACATACCCGATGGAGGTCCTCACCCCCTCGCCGACGTCGTTCGCTTTGACCCTATTACGGGTAACTAATTTTTATCTTCCGGACACTTTCGTTATGTAGATTTGACCTGACGGTTGTCTATCTTTCAGGAGGAGGGTGACATGGAGCAATCCAGAAGATTTGAAGGGCAAGAAATTTTATATTATTTCTGGCAACCACAGTATTTGTGCTGCACAACTCCTTTGTTCTATTAGTTTCATGGTTCGAAGTTGAGAACAACGAGAATTTGCCAAAGTATATGCTAGAAGAAGATCGAGGGTGCTGAACGGAAATCTTACAGACAAGGAATATATAGAGTTGAGTATTCAATGCAACGAAGTAATTGCAAACACCGTGTACAGAGAGCCACTGATTGAAAAACAAGCAACAACCCGCCATCAAGCACAAGGCTTATGGTTGCCCTCCACAAGGACCTATAGGGACAGCTAAAACTTCAGCTTGAAGGTATTTATTTGTTTTCTACGCCAATTGACAAGCGATCTTGATGACCTTGAAATTGCTTTCTTAGACTTCCATGAAATTGCAACCACCACCTTGGAAAGTGCAGGAGCTTAAGGATGAAAAGCAATTCATTTTTATGGATGAGAAGGTTTTCAAGAAGTTAATGGAAGTTGCCGGTCTGTGGGTGAGTCGTAAACTCAGTGACGATCATGGTGAGTTTCCAGACAAGCCATCCAAAGACTTCTTTAACAAGACCTGCTCTAAGTTACTACGAGGTATGTCGAATCTGCAGAGTTGTCACAAATGCTCGATGAGATTATAGAAGGCAAGACCTATTTAAAGGTGCAGTCGGTTATAGCGGAGATTTGATTTTGCGCATAACGGGCAATTGACATCAGAACCCTCACTTTTTATGAGGCGCGAAATTTTGTCTTATGCCTCAAATTTGCTTTAAAAGGATTTCGATAGGCGAGGAATTGCTTCCGTGCTTTTCCTGATTTCACCGAACGAGAATAATGCGGATATATCGATAATCTGCACGTCTGTAATGCGTGAAGGCTAACTATAACAAGGATCATACACTAGGTAACCTACCAGAGCGCCTTTTTGGAGCCAATCAGAATATTCTAAAGCCGAAGAGGCTAGAAAAGAAAGGAAAAGAAAAATATTTGTCATAGCAAAGTGACAAAGGATGGCATCCCTACTTCCTCCCAAGTGTCGTAGAATGCGAGACGGATATTTATTGACATCCAGGGGATAAACAAGGTATGGGATTGCAAGAAATACAACGTGATCTATTTACAAGGATAGCTACCATGACGGATGCAAAAGTTTATCACTTGGTCATTATCATGCGCCGGTGAATTTGCCCAATTGCTTGTTCACCGGAAAAATTCAGGCGGTGGCTACCTATCTTTAGGTTCCTATGAAGAAATGGGATGGGAGAGCAAAAGAAGGGTGAAAGAACATCGCATTTTTATTAGTCATATGTGCATTAACGGAGTGATGTTAGGTGTAGCACCTCGGCAACCGTGAGTTGGAGCTTCACCTATATCCACACGGCAAGGCTCCTAAGTCAACACCATTGCCTCCAATGCCGCTAACGTGTAATGAGGATGCCGGCACGAGAAGATAAAAAAGAAATATCGGACTCTTTTTACAGCAAACCAAGATTCAAATGGGCTGCAATGGAAGGAGATCTTGTATTGAAATGCCACCTGAAAACCTCCTATGCCTACCATATTGTTGAACAGTACGGTGCCGACCGATGGTTGTGTTCTCGATTTCTTTTAATTTTGGGGCGGCTATAGGTGTTGCTCTTATGCAAGGCAAAAGAGCGTGGCTTTCAAAAGTTCGGTGTAAAGTGTGCCGCTTTCTCGAGGGCGTTCTTTTGAAACGCTTGATAAGATGGCCAATCCAAGTCCATGGGTTTGAGGGACGAGCGAAAGCAGAGAATGTTGACCCCGATCCAGCTCAACCCGACATCGGTATCACCCAAAACACAGATCTATCAAAGTTGTTCCATTTTGGAAAACCTCGATGCTAAGTCCTACTAAGAGAGAATGCAAGAAACAAAGCTTGCTTGAAGAGACCGGAAAAGATATAGAAGCCCCTGAGCCCACTTTCAAAAATTGCATGCACTTAATGAGAAGCTTGATGGGTACATGCCTTCTTGACAGCGAACATAAGTTTGAATACGCATGAGAACACATGGAAACAGACCCAAAGCACATGGAAGCAGACCAACAGCACATGGTCATTGACCAAGATGAGGTTCTTGGGTCACAGGAGCATCAGGTACACAGCAAGAAGCAGAAGCTCTATCATCCACCTCAGAATGCTACTGCTGCGGAGCTACTGCAAAACGAACTTATAGGCGGGAGCAAAGCGGATGGCTGAAGAATGGGAGCCTGATTCACATCTGGTAGCCATACGCAAACGCCATGGGTGTTCGGGATTCCGTGAGGTCACAGGTTATTCAGAGATGGACACAACACAAGCTATGGAATTGGGTAGAGAGCATGTCCATCGCATGGCCAATGAAATGGGTGTGATACCTGATCAAGTATCTGAAACACAATCAGAATAATTATCTCCTTCAATCAGTAATTATGTTGTATATTACTTCCTTCAATGAAAACTTTTGTTTCGAAAACTTTGGTTTTGTCTTTACCCATATCTTTTACCATATGTTAAATGCTAAAAATAATGCGACCACATGATCCTCTCAACAATTACATGGCTTTAAATCTTGAATTTTGTGTGATATCCTTGCTCCTCTGCACCTTCTTTTAACACAATGCTCTCATATGGTTTTAATAAAAGGCACATTCTTTGATCGTCTTTTTCAGTCGCGAAACATCGCGTTCAGCGCTTCTTAAAAGTTTTCACACTCCCTCCTACTACGTTATACTCGCGGTGAACCTTTGCATTAGCGATAAAAACTATATTTCGAATAAAGACTGAAGCATTTGTAGAATTTGTGCAAAAACGCCAACTTTTACTCAATTGGTAGTAGTTTTTGCACTATATGGCAACCACTAACCTATTTCATGCTAAACGAGAATTCCAAATTTCTCTAATTAATGAATTCGTGCTTTTTTCCCCCCCTACCATTTTTCCCTTCCACCCCCCCCCAATTTTTCCTTTTCCTTTTCCTTTTCTCTTTACCTTTCCCCATATCCCTTTTCCCCACCTTTCTTTTCTTCTCCTTTTTTCCATTTTTCTTTATTTTCGTGTCTTTTTTCCTTCCCTTTCGTCCTGCTTTGTTCTTTTCCCTTTCCTTTTTTCCGTACCTTCCCTTTTCCCCTTTTCTCGCACTTTCCCTTTTCCTTTTTTTTTTTTCCTTCTCTTTTCCCCCATTCCCTCTTCCAGTTTTTTCTATGCCCCTTTTCCTTCCCTTCCCCACTTTTCCCTCCCTTTTTCTTTTTCCTTTTGCTTTCCCTTTTTCCCTCCCTTCTCCCCTCCCTTTTTCTCTTCCTTTTTTTTTCATGTCCCTTTTCCCTTTCTTTTTCCTCCTTTCCCCACCTTTTTCCTCTTCGTCTTTCCTAGTGTCCTTTTTCGCTCCCTCCTCCTCCCTCTTTCTTTTCCCTTTCCCTTTTCCTTTTCCTTTACTTTTCCCTTCCCTCCTCTCTACCCTCATCCCCTTTTTCCCTTCCCTTTTACTCCTATCCTCATCCTTTTCCTCTTCTCCTTTTCATAGTGTCCTTTTTTTCTTTCTTTTCCCTTCCCTTTTTCGTGCTCTTTTCCCTTTCCTTTTCCCTTTTCCTAGATAAACGTCTGCAATTACTGAGCCCTCAGTAGTCATTAAGCTTGTCTAGTATCATCATTACTGCAAAGGTTTTTCCCTTGAAAACCTTTCCAGGCAGGGGTTTTTTAATCCTAGTAGTAATGATTGTACTAGCCCATTGTATGGGTCCCATGACCTATTGGTCTCCGTGGACGTTAAAAAAACTATTCAATTCTATTCTATTCCTCCTTTTTCCTTTTCCCTTTCCTCTTCAAAGATTAAAGCATGGCCAATCACAGTGGTGGGAAGTCGTCCGATAAATCTCGGCCTTTGAATGCAATCAGATGATCTCAACTGTCCAAATTAGGGTTTGCTTCATGACATACGCTAAAACTTTATAATATAAGGTATAAGTCAATAGACCCTAAACCCACCTTTTACACCATGAAGCATTGAATTCACACATATCAAAGCTCTATTTGGCCATCATTCCAGTGGTAAGATCTCGGGTTAAAAGGGTTAAAAACCTACCACGCAAAGACATGCAAGGCACGCAGCTAAGCAAAACCATCTTTAGCTGCAAGACCTGAAACCAACTTACACATATTTTTATGACAGAACTACCTATTTCATAATAATATTCTACCTAAGTCTAAAGCCTGAACTAATCTTTGTATCATAAGTTCATAGAGCGACAACTACATAGGAGCCAAGCATCTATAAAGCACAGCAAGAATATCAATACAAAATAAGATTAGATAATTACTACAGATTTCTCAGCCATGGCTATAATATCTTCTCATAAGCTTATGAGAAGCTTATGAGTTTTATGCTCATAAGGTGGTTGAACGCAACGGCAAATTCAAGGGTCAACTCGTTGCACGGATATAATTAAAATAATGTTAATCACAATTCAGATGTTGATATTTTGAGAAACAAACCTGTATATAGGAATGAATATTTGCTCCAGTTTCATCCCAATAAGCAACGAATCACATTGAGAAAAGGTTCTAGCATTAAAAGCTGATCATTGTTATCTGTACCAAACTTCTATAACAATTCGTGTGATTTTCCAGTAGAAATACCCTTGCTAACTATTCTGGGTCTATTGTTCTTGCCCACATGAATCATCTTAGTTCTTGTATCTGCCTGTTGCTTATTATATGCCAGAGCAACATAGTGGAATTCTCCTATTGTATCTCATATCCCTTCAAGAGTACAATTAGATTCTTCCATGTGATTGAGGAATTAGCCTCCACTTGAGTCCATCATATTTTTTATTTTATTCCCATCACAAAACCCCCTTATATGACAAAGTTATAAATGCCTCCAAGACCCTCTGCATCACCTGCATATCAATTCTAGATATGGTAGCATACTTTATCTCTGAGAGTTCGTTGGGCGGATGTTCAGAATTGATGGTACCTTGACTATACATCATCCAAGAATGAATAGGAAAATAGACCTAAGCAAGCACTAAGACCTCCAAGGCCTGAAGAATATGCATTTGCCATAACCTGATATATGCAGTAAGGTTAACTTTTAAGCAATTTTTCCAATACTCTACCTGCGTAGCTGAGCAAGCACTATAGACCTCCAAGGCCAGAAGCATATGCGTTTGCCATAAACTGATATATGCAGTAAGCTTTACTTTCAAGCAATTTTTCCAATACTCTACCTACATAGCTGTGCACCTTAGAGCTAAGTTTGAAATCTTGAAGCAACAGAAGGCCATGTCTGTGACGCTCCCAGAATCCATACGATGCTCCCATCATATAGACACGGGATTTCCCCTCCCATGGCGACTAAATCACCATGGCAAGGCCCTCCGTCATACTCGGACTACTTGGGATGGCCAAGTATCCGGGCGAGGAACACGGAGGTGTCATTCGTCCCACGTCCTCTATGGGAAATCCTATATAGCGGAAGCATACATATACGTTAGCATACAATCATAATGCAAAATAATATACCACCACGAAGGGTGGCCCATCCATCATCATCATGGAAAAGACAATCCATTCATAACATCATGAAATAACATAATAACAGGGCACTACCCTGGGCTCAGACTCCAAGGGATCAACTGACGGCCAGGGTCTCAAAATCTCAACAGACGGAGGTATTACATGGTGTTGGCTGGCATGAGACAATGGCTAGGGTTGTCCACTCCATCCGCCCCTCCTGTGCACACTTTGCAGATAGGCTGAATCATGCTATGACGTGCTTGTAGCCCTCCGGAGACGCAATCCCCAGGAATCACCCTTTGGGACTACTCCGGGTTACATCTCCCTGGTCTGATGAGGCAGGTCAGAGAGGCGTCTCCTCCCCGAGTATGACGGATCCTTGGGTGTGCTAGAGAACACATGCCCCCTCAGTGACCCCCGCATCCGTACCCGACTTACTCTCCTAAATCTAAAGGTCAGCTCACCAACCCGTTCGAGCCCAGGGCGGCCATATAGGCTCCCACCCTCCGGCCCAGAGAGTGTCAGACCCATACCCGGCCCATACACAGTGACCGGCTATAAGTCTAGCACACTGTAGGAGTCCTGTAGCTGCGCTAGGCAGGACCCCACCCCTGATTCACCTTCATACCCGTTGTCTGGTGCTGAACCACATCATAGCATCCACAGCCAGGTAGGTTCTTGTGCACAAGCCGCATTTATTGGGTATTAAGGGTTCTAACTAGAGACATCTCTAATTCTATGAGGCCTTTAGGTCTCTACCCTTCCCTTAATTCCCAATACACGGAAGAAGCAGAAAGAACTAATGTAAATACCATTCAAGTACAACTTTCAAAAAGAGAAGTTAATCATTCCATCTATCCACAGAAGTGTCAGCAGAAAAGAAGCTATCTATTGACTAACCAGTGTCCTGGCTGGAACCATGGTCACGGTAGGCATCCATCTCTCGAAGCTGGTGGGTAATTGTTGGCAAAACAAGCTTAGGCTGCTGGCTGCTGCTCCTCCTTAATCCCAATTCGAATTTGGGAGAGAAAATGGGGTAGGATCCCTATTCCTAGGCCCAAAATGGTAAGTCCCTTCTGGCCAGTCGATTTGGGCCAGGTGGCACCCCCTTATTGGTGATAATTAGCTAATTAGACCATAATGACTTAATTAGGTTAATTATGCCATTATAATTCATAATTATCCCTTTGGCTTTATTAACATAGCTAATAAAAACCATTGTGGGTGACCCTCACTTGGACTATTAAGCCCATTGTGTCCTGGTGACGTGTCATGGTATGGATACGTATACCGTATAGATACCTGGAACGTCACAATGTCTGAAGGAACCAAAGCAGTTGCTCACAGGATGAATCAAAGGCAAGGGGCATCGGAATAAAAAACAAGAAAGTGTTAAGGAAACAAAGCATGTTAGGGCGCATGTTAGGGCGGCGGCGGCAGCCGCCCGACCTCTGCAACTCCACCTTTTCGGAAACGAGGGCGGCTGGAAGAGCAGCGATCAGTGCTGCTATCTATCTTTCCAAAACTATGGCTTTGTCTGCATTTTCTTTCCAGGCCAGTATGGGTCTGCTGCAATGACTAGTAAGTGTACTGGGTATGGCCGCTACTTCAGAACCTTTCTTCCATGCTTGAGCCATTGGCTGGGTAAGGGGACTTACCTTTCTGCCGTTGATTTTGTGTTAGATAGATTAGAGCTGGCAGTTAGCCTGTACTTCAAAAGACCTTGGGCATCAGAGAGCCTCTTTGTTGCTCATAGATTTGTGGTGGCTTAGAGTCTCTGAGCTCTAGTTTCGTCTGAGTCTTATCTTTTCTTCTTTGCTAAGCGCATATAAACATAAGGGCTTGGTTTTCAAATCGATGCACACTCAACTGCTGCGGTGGTGTGCGCACTCATTGCTTGATTTGTGAGTGCGCACTCATTCGCGATCCGCTTGTAGTTGAATGAAATGGTATAAAGCGGGTCTTACGTAATATTGCCTATTCTTTTTTCTATGCTAGATGAACACCTTGAATATTAGGGCTATGTTCCTTTTGTATGGCTCTAGTTTGGTGGGATAACTTATGATTTCTTCTACAGCTTGGCAGTTTCAGTATCAGGTTTGTCTTTGCATTTTCATTTGGCTGGTGTTCTTCCTACTCCTGCAATAGCAAATCGGCAGAGAATCCAATGGGCTTTGAATTTATTAAGCCGGCATTTGAAGCCTCTCTATTCTATATGGATGAACTTTGTGAGAGTAATCGTTTTATGCTTGATTTACAAGAAAATATTTGATTGGGGAACTTAATATTGGAAATCATGTTTCAGATGATGGTAAGTTCTATCTAGGTGAGGATGCGGTGATGAATTTGGCACTTACACTCTACGTTGGAGTTAGATCATTAAGTTTTGCTTCTTTTCAAATGCTATGCTGAAGCAACTATTCTTTTAGAAGGATGTTCAGATAGGCCCGTGCTCTCTTGTCCCAGCCAAGAGAAGCTTTATGTGGCATTTCCATAACCTATTGTCCCAAGAATGGCTACCTGCAGTATTAGGAGACGGGAGGCCCCTGATATATGCGCACATGGTTCTAGGGGAGACAAGGCCACTAGGGCTAGATGTTATGGGTCAGTTTTGGCACTTCGATTCTAGGGCAGTTTCGCATGGAGTGATGGTTGGAGAAGAGGTAGATCAAGGCTCCCATAGTATCCGCTGTCACTTGAAGCTGCTATTTTCGGGGAGAAGCTTCATCGGGATCATGGGTCAGAATTGATGGCTTGCAAAGGCTGTTCTGGTGCCACTAGTGATTGGAATTGTCTCATAGAGTTTGGACTTTAAGTGCTAGAACTTAGGGCCAGTTTTTTTTTTTAGGTTAGTGGGGCGGGATGGTTACATAAGCAGCTAACTGCAGGAAATTGAGGAATTATCTTCCATAGTACTTGGTTGTCGAGAAGAGGCTGTGGCTATTGCTATAGTATTTTTTGGAAAAGCAGTGGCCCCCATAGTACTAATGAGCAAGGAAGAGGTTGAGAGACCTCCAATAGAGTACTGCAGTGGCTGGGTATATATCTTACTATGCTCTTCACTAATTGGGTGAATAAGGGCTTTGTACCAATTTTATATTAATAAAAATAAAAATCTTACCCTAAAAAAAAATAAAAAAAATAAAAAAAATAAAAAACAAAGGATTCCAAAATGCCGGAGTGCAAAGGAGGGATACCAAAATGCTCTTCTCCAAATTTTGTGAAAGGTTTTCTCTTAAATCCGCAAGAATAGTGTTGCATATGCCAAATCTGCTACCTTCAATCATCCTGTATCCTATATCCAGACGCATCTGCACCAGCTCCAACGGACCTCTACTGCCACCGAGAAAAAAAGGAGGGAGGGTTAAAAAAAAAATAGAGTTTTGTTTTGTAACGTTCCTAACCGACATGCCCTTAACCAACTGGGCAAAATCGTCTAGACGTTTATGAGTAGTTGCTTCTACCCATTTATGCCGGTGTCTCGGAAACGCCCCACAGGCACATTCAAGGTTCGAATACTCGAGCGGTCTACCATGGGCCCGTTACAGTCTCTCCCACTAGAACTATGCTCGTCCTCGAGCATCCAAGACTATATTATGTCACAATAATTACCAAGTCTTTGCAAATTACCCATGCATATAGGCACCCATGGAGACTTCGAACTTCGAGACTGCTCGATGCCAACCCCAGCGTTCCTAACCGACATGCCCTTAACCAATTAGGCAAAACCGTCTAGACGTTTATGAGTAGTTACTTCTACCCATTTATGCTGGTGTCTCGGGAACGCCCCACAGGCACATTCAAGGTTCGAATACTCGAGCGGTCTACCATGGGCCCGTTACATGTTTCGACAGCCGATCTCCTCAAACAAATTCTAGACCGCACGATCTCCTCAAACAAATTCTAGACCACACGATCGAGGGTGAGATTCACAATGGACACGCTGAATAACGTTATAATATAGAAGGATCCTATTTTGGTCGATTTTCAATAGATTGTAACATAGCGGTTTGATGCGTGCTAACGAGGGTAATAGATGAAATAGGCTGCAAAAAACTATAAACTCCAAATGTGGTTTGTAAATACTACTTCAAATATCATTTATAAATGCTACTTCTACTTAACTATAAATTTGCTCACCTGTCAATTTTCTCTTTAATCTGGAATGTCCCTTGCTATATCTCTTTTCTGTTTTCTTCTATAGAGAATTCAAAAAGATTATTATTCATCACCATTCGAGCAATTCTATATAAAAAATCCACTCTTATTTGCTTCTCGACAAATCGACAAACACGACAATAAATGCGGGCGCATGTGGGACCACACTACTATCTTGTCTTTGTAATATATAAAAATACGTGCCTTCCCAAAAAAGAGAAGAAGAAGAAAAAGGGGGGGAGGGTGGGAGAAGAAGAAAATGGTTCAACTTGAATATGTCAGTATAGAAATTCAGCTTGCAGATGTGCTTACAAAAGCACTCCAAAAACCAGATTTGTGGAATTTAGAATTTCCATGAATTGTTCAAGCATGATATAATTACAACATGAAGGGGAAATGAAGGAGTTTGTCATGTTATAATGACCAATCTAATCATACCTGAGGACTGTGAATATGTTGAATGATTGCTTAGAGTCATGCATGCTCAAGCTGAAGAGGAAAATTCATTTTCCATAATTTGCCCTAGGATATTTCCATGGTTAAATTTACATGGGAAATATCTGTTAAAAGGATAAGTATTTAACATAGTGATCATAGTAGTTCTAGAATGAAATGTGGACTTATTCTACATGACATGTTAGACAATTAAAATTTGAAAAACTATGAATAATGGTCGGTGCATAGGAACCAAAAAAAAAAAATAAAAAAAAATGGAGCATTTCAGAGATTTAGATGATCGGAACACCGGCAGAAATGATGTGAAATAGTTCCTGGTTTTTTCTGTTGATGTTTTATTTGGGAGCAGTTTGTGGCGGTTCTTTCCATGGTATGCTACCAAGCCACTAACATGGTCATTCAACTCTGTGCTTCTTATGGAGCATTTTGTTTTCTGCTTAGATAGATGCAATAATCTTCCAGCATGTTGGGAGATGCAGCCGCCTTTTATGCAGAAACACACTGAAAGGGCAAATTATGGCTTATAAGGTGGAGTAGAATCTTTGCAATCTTGGTAGGAAAAGCAGTTCTTGAATTTAGCATTATAGTCTTAATTCTCCAGATCTTTCTAGCAGATGGATTTTCCCACTTCTCTTGCTTTATTTTGCTAGCAGAAAGGAATAGAGGTTGATTCTTGAAAAAGCAGCAAGAATTTTTTTCATTTTCTACAGATATAGCAACAATATGTGAGACTAATTTAGATTGCCGAGCTAGGGATTATCTAGGCAAGAAGACGCTTATACATCTTGAACCAGACTTTTTGGGAGAAGTTTGGCGGCTGGGCTTTGTGTCTAGCCAGGCTTGGTGATTACTCTGAGTCCCGAACAATGCAAAGATCTTTTCTGGTCTCATACCTTTGTCTTCAAAATTACTGGTTGCTTAATCTGTATTGTTGATCAGAATTTGGGAGCAGTGGCAGCTTCTTTGAACATTATAGCAGAACGTTCATGTTTTTTGCATTTCTTTTTCTATTCACCTCTTTCTTATATGCATTCAGGGATTATTTGAATCTTTTGGAAAGTTGGTACTTGTCTCCTCTAGTACTCTTTCTAGCTGGGAAGATGGTGATTTTCCCTGTAGTTCTAGTTATATTGAAGAAGAGGTTGAGAGAGGCCTCTAAGTATCAAAGATTCAGATAAGATATTTGATCCGTGTGGGATCTTATGTACTTAATTTTCTATTTGATACATGAGGGATCTACATGTTGTAATACTTCCATCTAATGAATAAAATATCTTCTTCCTTTCAAAAAAAAAAAAAAACTGAAAATTGTATATGCAAAATTTCAATCAAATAAGTGTTTACAGCATTCCAAACCTTAGAAAGACTTGAGAAAATTTATCATATCTTGCAGAGATAGAAGAACAGAGAAAATAGAATAGAATGAACATGCAAACATAGAGAGTAGACTGTATGGAGAATGGGATTGATTCAGGCCATCGGCATTCTAGGGAGAAGGGAGTCATCTATAAGTGATATCATTTTGTTTGGCCAGTTGGGGAAGTATTGTTCTCTCTACTTCATTTTCCCTCTTATTTTCGTGGTTTCTGCTGCATACTTGTCAACAACTCAAATTCGCCAAATTTGCTTACATATCATTTGTTTTGGGGGTGTTTTGTCTTCTCTTCAACTCCAATTTATCTTGGCATCTAGATAACTCTTGCATGCAATTCTTATTTATTGATTTTCTATTCTAGGGTAGTTGTTTTTAGGTTTCTTCTATTTTTTGAACGATCTCTCTGTTTCTTTTCTTCCCATCATCTGTCTTCTTCGTTTGGGCGTGCCAGTGACAACGAAACAATCTTAACATGCAATTCATGAAGGCGAACCCGAAGGTAGGGAACTCCGCTAATTGATCCAGAGCTTGTTGGCTTCACTGTTACAAGCCTCGCATGCCACAATCTGTGCAACTTATAATTCTTCATTTATTATTTTTATTAGACTTCAAACTAGAGTAAGTTTATATGGATCTCTAGAACAAGTTGTGTCCTCTAAACTTCTAGACACAGGCTCTAGTTTTGGTTTATGCACCTTTTCCTCTGAATTTTGTATATGTTTAGGTTCTACCCAATTTTGCCATCCAGATTACCTAATTAAAATTCAATGAGGGCGGAATACTGTTAGCAATAATTCTCATAGATACAAAGGAATGATTGAGATTGCCACTTTGATTAGATGGCTAATAAAAAATATAAGACATGTCAATGAAAATATGTTGAATAGTCCAAGTTAGAGATTGATCCTATAAAACACTCTTACTCAATTTCTGCAAGGAATGTTATTTTCTACAAAAAGAGAAAGGCTCATTTTCTTAGAATTGAAATGGTGAATGGGTATCATCCACGAAGACTAAAAGACTTATTGGACCCAAAGGCCAATAAAGCAGAAATTGAAGAGAAAGGATGGAGAAATAGTAGAGGATGTAAAAAAGGGGCACTCTGTTCACCTCATGCCAAGCAATTTAGATATATACCTAGTTTGATTAGGTTAGGCACTTACTGAACCTAGCCAAGATGAAAACAAACTTGGACCAGAGAATAATTGGATGGTAGGTTCAACACTGGATGTCAAAGTGGAATAGGAGGGAAGAAAACAAGTGAAAAGGAAGCTTTTGAAGATTGTTGGGAGAAGACTTGAAGTTTGGAGTGAGAAAGTAAGTTGTATACTCCGGTCTTATGCACCACCAAGAGGAAAAGACATCATATCCACATGGGCACATAAGATTTCTAAAGTACATGCAAGGAAAACAAAGTTTAACCTAAGTGTGAGATGTTCCTATTTGTTCTCATTACTTTTGTTATGCACAATACTCCAAATCTTTTGTTTAAATTTGGTTTTCTCAGCAAGTGGAGCAAGTTAGTATTCGAAGGTTGTGGGGGGAGCAAGTTAGTTTTCGAAGATTGTGGGGATTTTTGCGGACGAAATTTTTTCCCAGTGTTTCAAAAATCAGGTTGCGGTCATGATTTCGAAATTCAATTATGATTTCGAAATTCGATTATGGGGGCTCTCATGTTATCTCATGTTATCCGTCCCCAATTTTTGGCGACATGCGCACAGCGTGAGAGCCACTTTTTGTCATCACAACTTCAAAAAAACATAAAACTTACGTGAAAAGCAAGAGATATAGAATGGCCTTAAGGTCCCAAAAGATCTTTTCGAGTCCCTTGTTATAATGTTCTAATTATTTCGTTTGGTATTTGGGGAGGGTATCTCACGCATGGTTTTCCCTAGATTTCGGGGGTGTATTGTATGCGAAATCGTAGTTAAAGTGTATATTTTGAGTGATTTGAGCTGCTTGCTGGCCAGTGAAATGAGCATTCCAAAATGGGCTTGGATGTAATTTTTCTTTGCTTTGGTTCTATGAATGGTACAAGAATGGAAGGATAAGGTCGGATGCCTCTTTCTTCTTTCGGCAGCGATCCGGATGGGGCGGCCTTCCAGGCACAGTTTCCGGCTAAAGCTGCTTCACAGGTAGATCAGATAGATAGGAGTATTAGATCAGATAGGGCTTGTTCGTCATAATACAGGGTTGTGATCGCTGTTGGGAAGGAAGGCAGTCTGGCAAGGTAAGGCGAGGCGAGGCAAGGCCTGGGCAGGCAGGGGTTTCGGCAGGCAGGGTTTTGTGAATGATAGCGCTTAGGGCCGGAGTAGACTGGGAGCAGAGATTGGAGACTTGATGAAGGCGTGGAGCAGAGATTGGAGCAGAGATTGGCTCCGAGTTCATGCGCAATCAGGTGCCATCAGATCAGCAATCTGCAATCGATGGCATCAGAGGCGTTGCTATCTGCAATCGATGCCAGCAGAGGCACGCCTACTTTTTTTTTTTTAATCTTCTAAACATGTGTGGCGTTTGGACCATTGGAAGTGGTGGGCATTTTTTTGGCAAAAAACTTAATGGCCTTTGATTTGGCACACAAGAGAGAATATTCCAAAAATCAATGGTCAAAAATCAAAGCTGAGGAAAAACGCGATAAGGAATGGAATGTTTTGGGGGTTGTTTAATATTTCTTGGGTTTGTTTATTTCATTTTCAAAGGTTTATTTTAAGGAGCACACGTGTGCACATGGACTTGCTTTTTCGGCCAAGCCTAATTCTCTTGCACAGCGATGGCGGCAGCAGCGAACTTGTTGAAGCCGAGCAACGATGGCAGCAATGGCGAATGGATCTTCTGTAGAGCCAGTTTTTTTCCTTGGCTGTTCGGATTTTCTATTCCTCTTCCATTTCTGGTTTTCGCTTCGCATTTTTATTAGCGATGGCAGCGCACTTGGTGAGGAGCGATGAAGCGAATCTATCCTGGTGTTGGCAGATTGAATACTGGAACAAATTTGTTTGTACATACTGCTTTGGGTTTGCCGAGGTTCAACTCCCTGTCCAGTAGATCTCCTGTAGAGATTTTTGTGCTTAGAGATTTTTGTGCTTAGAGACGGTTTTCTTTTCTTGGTATTCCAATTTTCTGTTCTTGCACCTTAACGCACTGGTCCTCGGGTTTACACGGTCGGATCTAATCTGGACCGTTCATTTGACAGCTGTTATCAGCTAGTAACACGCATGTTCTTGAAAATTTATGGAGCAGGTCGAAGTAGCCTAGGGGTTTTCTCGCGCCTTTCTCTGCATCGCCATAACACCCTAGGATTTTCTCTGCCCGGTAGGGGGTGAGGTGCGGCTATGGCGATTCTGCGGATCTACCATGGCCCGGGATCTTATTTTACGAGCGAGGTTGCGGATCTCATTTTTTGAGCGGCTTCAAGATCTTTGGATCTACCGACTTCATTCTTTTTTCAGTCTTCAAGATCGGATCTACCATTGCACCGCGGGATCTTAATAGGTTGTTTCTGAGAGGAACAATTCCTTCACCGGGGATATGTTCTATCATCACAAGGGCTTGCGGGATGCACATGGAGAAAAGTTGCTATTACGTTTGGTAACAACGCACCATTATGGTTTTTGCTTTCCCTCGAATGGGGATGAAATAGGGCGGCAAAGCTGACCCGGTGTACTTGATCGGGTGGTCATAGAAGATGGCGATGAGGAGCTGGACCCGGATCTCTTTTTGATA
Source organism: Isoetes taiwanensis (assembly GCA_021234155.1). Lineage (NCBI taxonomy): Eukaryota > Viridiplantae > Streptophyta > Lycopodiopsida > Isoetales > Isoetaceae > Isoetes > Isoetes taiwanensis. The sequence goes on along the minus strand of JAJEKV010000002.1, from coordinate 27,846,450 downwards.
GGCATACGGGAATGAAAGCAAGTGTATATAAAAAAATTTTGTTGCTCATGTAATCTGAAATGTTTAATAGAAATCACGGCTTGTAATCTGAAATGTAACCTTATGTAATCATTTTATATGTTTAATATAAATCTTCACTCCTCAATCTCTCAACATGTTTAATTGTGAGGGTGAAAGTGACACCTGAAAAAATTACATTAAGGATGAAACAGAATGGGATGGAGAATCATTGGAAATCTGTCACATCAAATGCAAGGTCAATCATTCAAAAGGCTGGGCATGCGGGGAAGCATTGGGGAAATCCTAAATCTAGTTTTGCATCGGAGACATTGGCTTATCCCAATCCAAAATATGGCGGAAGAAAAGAAGGAGAACACGAGCACAAACAATTTCGCCCGGTTCAAATGCGATCGCATCTGTCGGGACCTATCTTTGGAGCAAATAAACCCGGGGAACAAAGCGGATATTAGAGGCGGAGGATCCATGAATTCGAGGTATTCTAGGCTTAAAACATAGGTTAATTCACGATGGGCTTAAAAATTAGAAAGCCAAAGCGATGATAAGTTGCCTGCCTTTCTTTGTAGTAGATGTTGTTTTACGGATGATGTTGTTTACCGGATCGGTCGGGGAGACTTAAGGCTGGTGCAGCAAACGGGGGTTCACAGGGGTGGCGTATGATTCGAGGATGAGTTCGCGGCTCTCTCCATGCTTGAGAAAGAGGATATGTTCATCCAACTAAAGCGAGGAAATGATCCATGCTTCACCATTAAAAAGTGCTCAACGGGGCCGGATGCATGGAGACACAACAACTGAGACAATACTTTATGAATCTGTATCATAAGTGGGAGGCGAAAACGAAAGCTCATGTTTTAGTGTTCTTTGGATTACACCAACTATTCAGCAGAAAAACTTGATGAAATCTTGAACATACTTGGAAGAAAAAGAGTTCACGAATCTCACAATCGGGGATCTGATTGAGGCCCGATAAGCTGTATGTCATCATTAACCTCTTCAAAACAGCTATTATTATATCTCTAATGCATTTTGATAATACTAGAAGCTTCGGGGTTATAGTTTTCCACGATTTTTACGCATACTTCATTTCATAAGAAGTATGAACTATTCTCTAGGGTATGGTAGATTTCCATATGTATTTTTCTCCCTTTGAAATATAAAAACAACGTTTGCATCACCACAGCTTCACCATATTTTTCACCACATTTTTCACCGGGCTTTCACCACAGATTTCACCATAATCGGCCGGGGGGCATTGACCATTTTTGACCGGTCGAGAAAATGGAATGGCTCTCAATTCACGATAGTATCTTGGCTAATTTTGGTGACCGCAATATATGGATCCCAAATTAGGTTCACGAATTGATATGAGGCCAAAATTCATTAAGCTCTGCTTTGTGCAAAGATTCTTGCAAGGCCACTAACTTTTGCTTGAGGGGAATTACGTGTTTTCTTTTAGGTTTCTTTTGAACTCTATTTCTTTTGAACCCGAGCCACCCATCTCATATTTTTTCCTATTTCTTTGAGTTGGTTACCATATTTTGTTAGTGTATGCGGATCATAGATTACGCACCTTCAAATTCCTTGTTTGCATTTTAGAATTAATGACAAAAAGTTCACTAATGGAGCAGTTCAAATAAGCTTGAAAGAGCGATGGAAACTTCGGGAGAAACGATTTAAAGCAAAACAAGTTCTATTGCAAAACAAGGACTATTGCAAAACAAGTTACGTCATTAATGAAAAGCCTTTACAAAAGAATAGTCACAAGGACTATTGCCAAAAAAAATTGAAACCGGGGATTACAATACAAATCTAAACTAATCGGGTGGGGGCCATCTTGAGCTCTATATGGAGGTGGTCCTCATGAGCATACATCTTCATTTCTGAGGTGGCTCCTGCGTCATCATAACCTGCATGCACCCACTTTCGAGCACCCGCGCTCCAGCGGCGGCCCTGTGCATCCATGATGAGCCTCTCCACCTCACGGTGAAGTGAACTTGGCCACCAGCATGGCAGGGGCGGCCTCCTCAGGTGGAGGAAGACAGCGATCCTCCTTGAGGAAGAGCGAGGGGATTGGCCGTCTTGGCTCTGAAGGAGGCGCGGAACCTACAATGGCGGGGATAGTGTTCTGGAGTGTAGTCTTGAACTTGGCCATGGCGGAAGTGAAGGAGATGGGCCGGAATGGGAAAGGAGTGAAGGAGATGGCCGGAATAGGCGATGGGGGGCGGAATGGGCGAGAATGAAAGGCTGGCAAGAATTTTGGGAATAAAAAGGGATGCAAATCGTGAAGCATGCATCGATTTTGGGAATGAAGCGAGAAAGAGGAAAGGGGCGTTTGCATGCATGCCACCTAGAAGTTTCTGTTTTGCATTCTCATTTTTTATGCTTCAGTTACAGAAATTTGTACTTGAATGTTGAATGAATTCCAAGGTATAACTAGATTAAACTGAATTAAACTTGCACAAGGCTGGATTAAACTGAAGGCATAATAAAAGATATTACAAAACCAATTGATTAAAACAGAAAATAGAATACTTGAGCGAATACTTGAAATTACAACACGAAAAACTTGAGAAGGCACAAGGCTGTATATACAAAAAAAAGGCACTAAGGCCATCATATATTACAAGGCACTAAGGCACGTGTTTCAAGTTTAAGGCACTAAGGCACATCGGACATATGGGTGAGATCAAAGAAAGGCACTAAGGCACTGGTATCTGTTTTTCAAAAAAATAACAAAGGCACAAAAAGGCACTGCGGTTGAACTTGATCATAACAAAAAAAAAAAACAATAGTGGCTTCCTCAGCTCCGGGACTTCAAGCTTCATCGTAAGAAAAAAGTAAAGAAAGTTAAAAGCCTTAAAAAAGATTGCAAAAAATTGAATTGCATGCTACTTAGTACTTACTCTCCGATAATTGTGAAATTACGCAAACATTTCTTCATCTTGAGGGGTCTTCTTCTTAGGGTCTTCTCCTTATTTGGTCTCTTCTTCTTAGCTCGGATGTTGTCTTCGAAATCAACCTCCTCCTCTGAAGAATCTGCATCAGATGAATGAAAATTGGAGGAATCTTCTGAAAGCTCTGAAAGCTCTGAAAGAGAGTATTCAGAGCTTTCAGAAGAGGAGCTTTCAGAAGAGGAGCTCTCCTCTGAATTGGGGACATAATCGTGTGGCAGTTTGACATCATCCTGCAAAGGAATCGTCCATGATCCTATGCCATAACTGGCTAGGACCTCTGCCAAAGGCAAGGTAAAGCAAGGCGGCAGCTTGGGCGGGCGGAGGAAAGCGCGAGGCGGGGAAGGAGAAACGGCGGCCTTGGCGTGTTTGGGAGAATGGGCGATATTTCTCCCTCACGACCATAGCCTATAAAGGCTGGCGTGAAATTAATTTAAATGAAGCTACGATTTTAGGATTTAAATTACCATTAGTATCTTAATCGTAATGATTTAGTAGGATACGAATAATTACCTCGTAATGACCATAATTTTATTTTCTAAAAAAAAAAAAAAATATCTATCCTGAAATGGCCATTCTTTTTTGGACACCAATCATATTATGTTGGCTTGGCACTTGTTTAGTAATTTTAGTTATAATTAGCTAGTGTAAATTGATTGTTGACTTCAATTGTTGACTTACGCTTCACCAAACATGTTGGTCAATGAAAGTCAAACATGTAACAAAGGTCATGTAAAGGCTCAAGCATGCCAAGGTGGCTCAAATATGCCACCTAGGCTCCAACATGCCAAGGTGGCTCCAACATGCCACCTAGGCTCCAACATGCCACGTAAGCTCCAACATGCCACCTATGATTCACCACATGATTCACCACATGCACCACATGATTCACCACATGCACCAGTTGCATCACCACATCTATCACGACATGTATCACCACATTGTCATGAATCTTTGAATACATCAATTTCTTCTGGAGATTTGAACTCCACCAAAGTGTTGCTCACAGTCAAGCCCGAAAAAAGTCTATTGTATACAATAGTATACAACAATGTACATTAGAGTGTCAATGAAAGAATAGGTTACAAGAATAACCTCTTTGGTTACAATAATACAAACATGTGATTACAAGTAAAGATCTATTGATCTGTCAACCTCAGCTTCATTACTAGAGCAACTGTGCTTCACAATATCAATCATCATTATGTGCGTGTCCAACAGCTCGCCACTAGAAATTGGTACACCCTGCAACAAACATATCAGGCCTCACATTGGATGAGTAATACCTTCAAATTCTGAAACTCACCTTGCATTGGGATAGGATGTCCAAGTCTCGCATTCTTTGCAGCCATAACTTTCTTTGCAAAGACACATATAGCGAGGACCACCACGACCGACAATCGGTGAGTGGGGGAACTTGTAATTTTCTTGTGGTAGCGGACTTTATGGTGCTTGGGAATTTTGTGTTTGCATCCTCAACAAAACTCATGACAGGGCTCCGGAGCCCTTGTACATTTCTAAAACGTGTCAAAATGGTACACACACAGGCCGACATTTAAGCGGCTGACCTCCAAGACCTACAATGACATACAACGTCCGATCTTGATAACATCTTTGGCGAATGGTACATTCGAAATTGCAAGTTGAGGGTTCAACGGTTTGTCCTTTGAAGCAAGCTCGTTCGACGGTAATGTGTAAATGGCGGATCCATGAAATGGAACCTACGTTCCATGTCATGCTTGATGCGAAATTGGTGCATACACACTTAAAGTCCAAGATGCGGTAAAACAAGATGATTTAAGAATCAGCGAGAAGACTTCAAATCTGAGTTGTTTATATTAAATTACTAACCTCATGAAGAAATGGACTATCATCAGAACCAATCCCTACTTTTCTCCAATATTCTGATTGCCTCTTGATCAAGCACAAGAGGTTCTGGCTGTTCTTTAAACACTTCAAGTGGCAAGTGTTACGGTGGGATGTGGCTCTCTTAACAACTGCGGTCCTCGTCTTTGGTGGTGTAAGTTTACATTCAGCAAATGGAAGATCATTGAAAACCTTGAGGAACATTGAAATAGCCAAGAAATGAACAATTGAAGTGAAACTTTGTTTATATTAAAAAGTCAAGAGGGTTACATCATATACACAATAATACTATTTCTAGGCTTTAGTTCTATGTTTTTCATCATATTAATACAAATTTGACTCTTAGTGTCAAACATATTGACATTTTGTTACTTTTCGACATAACTTTGCACATTCCACACCTTGACAACCCACGAAGCCAAACCTTTAGATCATTCATGAGGAAATTGCCATCTATTATGGCTCCAGCTGTTTGGACAGATCATGGTGTTTGGCTCATTGAGGTACCCTTTGTATCTGCTGTCATCAATGAGAAGCACGTTCTCTTTTGTGAAACACGGAAATTAGCCGTAGACCTTTTTGAGGTGCTTCAAAAATTGGCTTTCCAACTTGTTAAATAAATTTGTGTTGGTACAGCGATCCACGATTCCATATGAACTTGAATTTGTCCTTGTGTTTCATCAATGCTCCCTTAACTATGATTCTCAAGTTTTGAGCTGCAGGGCTGGACCAAAGTGCTATATGAAAATTACATTTGCACCAATCTATGAACTTCGGCCCGGCTGGTCTAGTTACTACCCACTTGGTTACGTTAAGTGTGATCAACAACACCAACTTCTTTGGCGATGGGTAGTAACGGACTCTTCAATCATAACTTCTACCGAACTCCATTGTAGTAAAAACAAGCGAGGATTGGGCTTAACCTTGTAGTCTTACATGGACCGAGTTGGTGCGGGGCTAAAAACGTCTGCTTGGCATTTCTTGGTGCGATCTTGGAAACTTACGCTTCACATCTCTTAGTCTGCGGGGCTAGAAACTTACGCTTCGAGAATGTCTTGGAGGTGTCTTTTACTTGGAATTACGCTTTTGCTTTTCTCACGAGACACTTCCGGTACAAAAATTTAACAGATTCGGTAACTATATGGGTCAAATTAAAAAGAAAACGAGGCACAAAAGGTTGGAAGTTACCTTGTGACTTACATTCACCTAACGATTTGTTCGGATCATAACGATGCATCTGGCGGTTTGGCGATTGGTGTGGAGCATGACTTAATGCATCTGGCGATCGGCGGTTGTTGTCGGTTAGCACCCCTCTTGGAGCTTGACTTGATGCACCCTCTTGATTTGTTGACATCTAGTGATTTGTCAGGAGTTCTGTAACGATGCATCTTCGATTTGCGAGAATCTATCGTGTCTAATGCTTTTGAAGGGGTGTGAGTGTCTTGTCCCCTACGACCACATTGTACCTCTATATCTACAAAGTAGGGATGAAGAAGTAAGCTACATATCCCAATTGCATCAAACAAGACTTGGTTACCTTTGAGGGTAGAAAATAATTCCCTTTTTGGTGTGCTATATGGACTCACAAAGTCATTGCCACCCGGTATGAGCGATTAGACCTGAATTAGTAAAAGCGGCACCATGCTTTCTGCAAACACGGAATTGAATCACAATTGATTGTAACTATGCTTTGGTTTTTTAACTAAGCTCGGACTTTTTACTCTCTTTACGATGTTCTGTTTATATATATCTAAAGTGCCCCCTAAAATGGCGGCGATCTCATCCCGAGGGACACTTTAGATACAATAAACAGGACAAACAAAAGACTAAGCCGACCGGGATGGAAGAGACTAAGCCGGGATGAAAGATTATTATCTTGTTTTATGTTGGGCTTACTCCCTTTTCGAGTTTCACCTTGATGTATCTAATTAGCCATCTAAAATGAGTGGCGACCTTATCCTAGGGGCAAATTAGATACATCAAAAGCGGGACAAAGCGAAAGAGACTAAGCCGGGATGAAAGATTAGGAAGTCCACTAATCCCTAATTGGCATCGTCCCTTACATCAGGCCCTTAGCATGTAAACTAAGCTACCTATAAGTGCTCACACCTAAAGTGCCTCGGTAGCTTGAAGTTGCTTTTGATCCTCCCTACTCACACCTAAGGCTTGTACCCATCTTTGTAGAAAATTCATGACATCAATTCTCAATGCAGCGGTGATTACAAATCACGCAAAGTGAGCATAAATTTGTCAATGAGAATACTGTTATACTAAGCACTTCAGAATTTTGTTATGAAGTACCTCAAAAGGGCGGCGGACATGGAAGATGGTATTGGTATTTGCATTCGACAATCAAAGTTGGTAGTGGTTTCCCCATCCAGCGGAGGATCTTGCCACCGCAGAATGGACAGCACTACCATAATCTTGACCTTATCAAGATGCGGAAGTAGTGGATCAAGACAAATAAAGGAAGGCGGTCCTTGCAAGGCGAAACCTCTCTAACCTTGGTTCCGGCACTTTCAATCTTTGTTGTGTGCCTTCCACGGGTGACGGCAAATTAAGCTCCTCAATTTTTATGCGCTCAAGTTACGGTAATAGTTCCTTCATTTCGACCTCGTATCTTGGCATATAGCCGCGAATACCGTCTGCGCGCGACTTGGTTTATCCTTAATCATTCCTTCCCATTTTTTTAAATCTTTATTCATCTTCTCGATGCGGAACTCAAGTTCTTTGAACCTTCATTTGTAGCACTGCGGGCTTTGATCCGCGAGTTTGCAACCTTGCCTTACTTTGAATCACTTCCGATCTTGTAGAGTTGATCCATTCTCCCGTGTCTGTTGAATTCAAGCTGGAAAGTAATCAAAGGTTAGTACCACATGACACAACAGGCACCACTTTACACACCACAAATTCCATCATGACGGACTTTGCACCACAAATGGCGTCATATTCACCACATGTGGTGTGGCATGTGGCCCAAGCTGGTGCCACATGCCACCTATATATTTCTAATGCACCCAAGGCACCACATATGGCAATCCATTACTTCACACCACAAATGGCGTCAAAGACACCAACATGTGGTGCAATATGTGGATCCATAGTGGTGCCACATTAGACACCCACATGTGGCACCACAATGCCTGAAGGCACCACATCCGTGGCATCCACCACCCCATATGTGGCGGATAGTGTGGTGCAATATTTAAGCGTAGCGATTGGCACCACATATGGCGGACAATCCACCATTCACAAGTATCACCATATCTAACATCACATATGACACTAAATATAGAAACATATGGAAGCCAATTCACTATTAGGATAAGGTACCACGTTTGGTACTATATGTGACACTACATATGCTACAAACTACATTATTAACATATAATTGGCACCATATGACTGTCTGTAACACATTTGGAGCTACATACTCTTTGTGAACTGAAATTATCCACCACAACTTCGAAACTAGCGGCACAAATTTCCTACACATAACTTACAACACACCCAAATGAAGAAGTAAGTGGTGTACACGATTGTTCAAGCTTGCTAGACCTTCTTTGGAAAATAATTGAGTTCAATATTAAATTGCATCATATGGTGGTTCGGAAGAAGAGGTTGAAAAGTACCTATTTTTTTGTGATTTTCCCAGAGATTCTTCTTCTACGACTTGAGGAGGCTTGAATTGTGGCCTAGTCATTTCAAGAGAGGAAGCATCATCGTGGCATGTTGCTCTTCCTCACTATTTGCTTCCTCTTCGTTGGGGCGGAGAGGCTTGGATCCTTTTTCTCTTAAGCTTGTTGCGAAAACTCAACGGGTTTATTTCTTTTTCTTTTGTGTGAGGCCATGCCTCCCCGGGCCATGCCTCCCCAGGGCACACTTCACACTTGATTTTTTGTAAAGGCACATATATTCATTATACCTCTCCTTGCTCGGGATTCTTCAACTTTTGCATGATGAAACAAAACAATATTCTAAACAACGAGAGAATCATGGGCATCCCCAGAATCTAGAATGCAACTCACGTAAAGTGGATTTTCCTAATACTTTTCGGTCCCCAAAAGCAGGACTCGATTTCTTCTTGTGTGGCGTAATGCTTTTCTTGCACAGTACATTTCCTTGTAGGTGTATCCGTGGCATTCAAGTCGGTATGATCGAGAACCATTTAAGTGATCGATCTTCTTGCTAGAAATCGAAATGGTCTTCTTGGGATTAAGGGAGGGTGATCGAGTTTTTGAGGAAAATGAAAATTCAGAATCGAAAATGGTCTTGCCGGATTAAGGAAGCGTGATCGAGTTTTGAGGAAAATGAAAATTCAGAATCAGAAATGGTCTTGCCGGATTAAGGGAGCGTGATCAGAGTTTTTGAGGGAAAATGATCGTGTACATTGCTGAATAAGACCGAATAAGACTGAAAGGACAAAATTTTGAATAAGTAATCATGTGTATATTTGAAAAAATAACTGCCTCTCCCACTACAAATTCGGTAGTTCCCACCACACTTAGCACCCAAAAATGTGGTGCTAAAATGCACGTTTTTGTTCCACTACAACATGCTTTCACCCAATAGTAATACTCGTTTGGACATATACACGCGAATATGATGTTGAGTATGAAATAATGCTCCCTCTTGTTGGCATGGTTTAAAGAGAACAATTGTATAGAAGCACAATGTTGGCAGCACAAGAAACCAATTCATTTTAGCACTGGAAATGCAATTGAGGCAGTGAAGAGCTCATACTCGGACAACTCTTTCCTTCTCAAATGGCAGAATGGGAAGAAGCCAAATCTTAGAAAGGCAGCAGCTCTGCATGACTGCATTCAAATGCCATTGAGCTTTTACAAAGAACTAGACAAGAGATTACAACAATTGAGGACAATGCAAGACTGAGAGATGCAAAAGTATGTGATATTCATACACGGATAAGTGCAGTACTAAACCATGTATGTGAGGTTGGCAACAAAGATGCAAGGTCTAATATAGAGAAGTAGCTGAGCAAACTGCTTGCTTTGATTTTCATAGTCTATGGGCGAAAAAGATCAAGTGCATCGTCAGTGTTTGTTGGCGAGAACAGCTATCCAAGTTGGCTGAAAGACGCGGATATAAAATTGCTGCAATAATGGGATTATTCTTCACAGTTAGTAGCAGATGCAATCGTAGCAAAGGATGGGAGTGGAAATTTTTCCAGCATAGAAGCAGCAATTGCAGCAGCTCCTGCGATGAGCAATAGAAGGTATGTCATTTACACAAGACAAGGAACTTACCAGGAGAGTTTTGACATGGCCAGCAACAAGCCCTTCATCATGTTGGTCGGAGATAGTGCTGGCAAAACAGTAATAATTGCAAGAAGAAGCATCCAAGACCTTAGCATCACGACCTTTACCTTAGCAACAGTAGGTATGTATAACTTGATTTTTACCCTTTAATCTTTCTATTCCAAAATATGTCTTCGATTCTTGACATAAAGAATTGATCTTATGCAGCAATAGATGTAGAAAGATTTCTGGCCAGAGATCTGACAATTGCAAACAAGGTAGACCAAGAGCGCATCAGGCAGTGGCATTGCGAGTTGTTGCAGACAGAGCAGCTTTCTTTTGGTGTGCTTTTGAAGGTTATCAGGACACATTGTATGTTCATTCATTTCGTCAATTCTTCAGAGATTGCAGCATACATGGCACACTGGATTTTGCTTTTGGAAATGCATCAGCTCTGTTCTAGGATAGCAGCCTGATAGCCAGAGTTCCCCTTAATTATCAAAAGAACACCATGACTGTTCAAGGACAGACTGAACTGACCCAAATCAGAATACATGCCTGGTTTTTCAAGGGTGCACTTTGAAGGAAGTTCCGGAGCTTCAAAGCAAGATCCCAACGTATCTAGGCGGACCTTCCATTATCCTAATCCAAAAAAATGGCTGCCTTGGAATGGAGACAATAGCAAAACGTGAAACAACGCCATAATAAAGCAAAACGTAGATGGCGTTGTCTACAGGTTTATAATGAGCTATAGATGTGAAAGCAAGGTGAATCAATTGCTCAACTCCAAAATAGATAAACTTATATGATGCAAAACTTACCTATTTTAGAGAAATCCTTGATGTCAGTTTTCAATGCGCAATCTTGGAAGAAAATTACAATAGTCTGGTCTTATTTTCCAAAGACCTGAAAGATATGAATACCTCTTCTATTACACGATTCTATTGCTTGCTCAATAAAGCCCTAATCCAGGATTCGCATTCCAGTTTTCCCTTTTACAAATGCTACCATGCATACAGGGATACACAAGCGTTGGTGCAATACAAGCCTGCTAAAGAACCAAGAACACATCTTTTCGTACTTGAGGCCCATCTGCATTAGAATTGGAAGAAAGCTCTCTTGAGGCCCATCTGCAATACAACCGGAATATAAGATATAGAAGGACCTGGACGGTTCAATAGCAGCGATGACTTGCGCCAGAGGCCGGAGCTCGAAGAAGAAGAACCTAAATTGAAGTCTCGATGCACAAAAATGTGGCATGCCACGACTACGAGGGACTGAGATACTGAATTACCTGGAATTTCTAGAATATTCATGACCGTTAGATTGCTAAATATGAAATCCGACGGATGTTAATTATTTTGGCTGACGTGGCAGGACACGTGGCATAGCTAGGAATGCAGGAAATCGGGGAGGGGGGGGTTAGACAACCCTGCTAAAAAATGTAATAAGCTGTAATTACTTGAATTATGTGCACGTGGCAGTCTAAGATTGCGGATATTTCAGAATTGCAACAAACCAACTTTACGTAAAAAGAAAAGAAAATGGACGGTTTTCAAAATTCGATGGCCCTTCTGTACCGTCGCCTCTATTGGTATTTGCGGCCTTCAGAAATAGGGCACGGTAGCTTTCGCCCAAGGTATGACAAATCTAAAGGCCACAGGAACAAGCTTTGCAAAGGTAAGAACTTCTCAAACTCGTTTCCTTTTTATGTTCAGAAAGCTTGCAATCGAAGATGATATTGTTTGTAGGGATGTTGGCCTTCGCCCTAGAATGGAAGCGAGACAAACGGAAGCAAGGCAGACAATGGAAACAAGACATCATTTTTGAGTACCCAGAAACCTAGCAGAGGCAAGGTAGAGCTGGCGTGGCACAGCTGCTCAGGGCCAACTGGTTATTTTGCATTTGGGATATTCTAGAAGTTGTATATATCATTCTCATTTTTGTCCAATTTCGTTTCAGATGCTTGGAAGCATGCTCCAGTATAATCCAGTGGAATGACCAAGTCTTTAAGTTCGTTATGATCTCAAGTTACTAATGAGTAAGTACTTTAAGCATTTACTTAAGAAGCATAATACATACGCTATTGACAATTAATTGGTGCAAACAAACTCATCTTCACAATCCCTAAACAGTAAGTCTGCATCTATTTACAGCTTGCAAAGAAAATTGCGTAAGCCATGCAAAATTGTTTTTATTTTTAGTGTATACTAATAGCCACAAGCCAATGCCTCCTTGGATGCTACATGATTTGGCTATTGTAAACATAAGTTTGAAACGAGTGGCTGTACGCTATATCAGAGACCCTACCAACTATTCTATTGAAGTAGCATTACTTGCTTTCAGAGATCTAGGTTTTAAGCACGTTGTAACAGAGGATCCTCGATCCCTACCTGTTTCCTAGCATAAGGTCAGCATATCTTCCTTTGATTTTGCTTAGCATAGTTCTCTCTAACTTCTTACTCTCATGCTGGGTCCATTGTAAGGTATTAAGGCATGGAGCTATTAGAAGGAGCTAAGCATTACTGTAACAAACAAACAACAAGATGACGTAGTATATAGAATTCACAAAGTTTATAGAATTTACTGGAGAGTAGAGAGAGCCGGTAGACCATTTAGGCACAATCCTTCTCGCACTCACTTCTAGGGGTCCGCAGATCATTAAGCATAATCTTTCTAGGATGACCAATGTGAGACATTGACACTTTTAGAGGACCAACATGATAATCTATGAGATTCCTTACAGTTACATGCACATGAGGAAACAAAATCATAAGCAACCATTATTTCATTGACAGATATAGGAACGATTGTGACAAACGGTCTTTTCTTTTAATTCTGGACTTTCGACGACTGCATTCCTGCATGCATATGCATAGCAGCTTTTAGTTTTCACTTTTGCTTCAACAATTAGGTAATGCTCGCCAATAGTCGCAATCCATAATCATCTCATCTTGACAGTCCAAACACCTGATTGATGCAAGATTTAATGCGATTCGACGAAACTTGACTTCCGCTTGTTGTGGTTTCTCTGCACTTGGTTTGATGATTTCCTAGATTGCAATCTCTTCTTGCTTCTTTGTAATGGTTTCTTTTGTCCATCTGATTAGATAGGTCTTCATACAGAGTTGGCTCCTAGTTTTCTTTGGTTCTTTCTTAAGCTAAAAAACTCAAGTGCCAATATTCGTCATTTAAACATTTTTTCTAATGCTGGATGCATCTTCTAAGCGTCTATTCCCTCTGCTTGATAAAAACCATTAGCAAGAGTTGTATAAGATTAAGATGTCATGTCACTAATATAAGTTAAAGCATCTGCATATACCTCCTACCATTCCTGAGATACTTAAGAGCCGCGCCGCCATTGTACCATTTTCACTTGGCTTTACAATTGATGTACTGTATGAGACAAGCACTAATCAGTTACATACAAGATTAATCTTTCTATCATATGGAAGAAGTTTGACACCATAGATATAACAAGTCCTAAACTAAAAAGCCGGACTCTCACTTTAATGTAGAGACATTGCAGTCAAAGGAAATAAGGAATTGCCTGCTCATGTACACAACAGACCTTTGTCTTGAAGGTCTTCCCTGATTAACTTCTTATACTTGCAGTGGCACATCTTCTTCGACATCCAGGAATTTGAATTGAGAGAAAGTTTACGTCAAAATTTTTCACATCTCAGGATGCAGGCGAAGCAAGCTGTTGCATTCATACAGGAGCTGAAATAGGGCCTAATTTACATTTGTGGCTGGTCAGCAATGCAGAAGGGTCCTGGCGGGCCCAAATTATCAGCAAACCAGCTGCCAGGAATACAGAAGTCTTTTGGAGGTCCTAGCATATCATCAACAAATTTGCCAACCAGTGGACAACCACAAAACAGGTCAATTGGCAATCCAAATTCATATGGGCAGCAACCATCTTTGGCTGCTGGTACTAGTAGAACAGCACCTATATTGCAAAGGCCTGGAGGCTTGGCACCGCTGCAAAATCATGGAATGCAAAACAGTAGCTCTATTCCACCAGATTCTGCATCAAGTCCTGGTGTATTTCAACGCCAAAGTCCACTACAAGGACAGAAAACAGCTTCTCCAATGGGATTGGTCCCTGCTCAATCTGGATTTGGGCCCTTGCCAACTAATAATGCTTCTGGAAGAAAGACCTCAAGTACAACAAACCCATTAGGTATGCCACCAAGGCCAATAGGTTCATCACCTGGTTTACGTACCCCCATTCCATCGTCTTTGCCTCATCAATCGGGTTCAGATACTGTGCCATTGGATGCGACTCAATCACATCAAAGAGTTCTAAAACCTTTACCTGCTGTTACTGCATCTTTACATCCACCAAATACAACCCCACTGCCACCAAGGGTCTCAACTCCTCTACAACCATCAATTTCCGGCCAGCATGGAGTTTCTCTACATCCTTCAAACACAACCGTGTTACCACAGGTTTCAACACCTACACAACCACCAGTTGTACGCCAGTCACGGCCACAGGTATCAATGCCTTCACAACGACCAGCTGCACGCTCATCAAACATAAACCAATTACGGGCCCCAGTCCCAATGCCTCTACTTGATGGTGCCCCATCTTTGAACCCATCAGACACGACCCAATTACCATCACAGACATCAATGCCTTCACAACGACCAGCTGCACGCTTATCAGGCACAAACCAATTACGGGTTCCAGTCTCAACGCCTCTACTTAATGCTCCATCTTTGAATCCGTTAGATACAACCCAATTACGACCACAAGTTTCAGTAGCTTTACAACAAGGCCATCATCATCTACAAATTCCAGGTTCAGCTCCTTTACGCTCCCCAGCACGAGCTTCAACACCTTCGCATCCACCAGGAACAATTTCATCTTCTTTACTCTCTCCATCTGGACTTGCAACACCATTACAACAACCACTGGCATCTCCTTCAACGCGCGTGTCTTTGAAAGCTCCATTAGCCCCACCTGCTATTAGACCACCTATGGGATTGTCTATACAACCACCATCACTTGCAGGAACAATTCTGCCAAGGCATAGTGTTGCTGGGAAGCAACAGATTTTGGTTTCTCCCCCAACATATCCATCACATCAAACCCCAGCACATTCTTCTCAGTCCTCTTCACTCAAGGTCCCTTTTCAAGGGGATGATCAGTCTTTGGCAGCACTTAATCTTCTTAGACACGTGTTTGATGTGGTCGCTTCAAATTGGCAACAACAGCAACCTGCTAGACATAAACATATAGGACCTGAACATTCTAAGACACATAAACAGGGGAAGCCTATGCATGCCCAACCCCATCATGAAAGACCTCTTAATGTCAAGTCAAATGCACAATATGCCGTTCCTCCTAGCACAAGTGCCATGCCAGCTGGTGTCATTAGCCCGGTTGATGAACTAGATGGTGAACTGGCAAAGATGTTTGATGAAAGCGTGGATGAAGCTACTAGAAAAGAAATACGGAAAAGTCTGCAGTTAAAAATGTTTGATGAAAGCGTGGATGAAGCTACTAGAAAAGAAATACGGAAAAGTCTGCAGTTAGACGGTGAACTGGCAAACATGTTTGATGAACGCATGGAGGAAGCTACTAGAAACGAGATACGGAAAAGTCTGCAGCAACAAGCAGTGCCCCCCTACATACAGCAAGAAATCCTCCGAAGGATCAGCAGCAGACAATCTGGCGCAATTGCTGATCTAGATGGTGAACTGGCAAAGTTGTTTGATGAAAGCGTGGATGAAGCTACTAGAAAAGAAATACGGAAAAGTCTGCAGTTAGACGGTGAACTGGCAAAAATGTTTGATGAAAGCATGGAGGAAGCTACTAGAAAAGAAATACGGAAAAGTCTGCAGCAACAAGCAGTGCCCCCTAACATACAGCAAGAAATCCTCCGAAGGATCAGTAGCAGACAATCTGGCGCAATTGCTGATCTAGATGGTGAACTGGCAAAGTTGTTTGATGAAAGCGTGGATGAAGCTACTAGAAAAGAAATACGGAAAAGTCTGCAGTTAGACGGTGAACTGGCAAAAATGTTTGATGAAAGCATGGAGGAAGCTACTAGAAAAGAGATACGGAAAAGTCTGCAGCAACACGCAGTGCCCCCCTACATACAGCAAGAAATCCTCCGAAGGATCAGCAGCAGACAATCTGGCGCAATTGCTGATCTAGATGGTGAACTGGCAAAGTTGTTTGATGAAAGCGTGGATGAAGCTACTAGAAAAGAAATACGGAAAAGTCTGCAGTTAGACGGTGAACTGGCAAACATGTTTGATGAAAGCATGGAGGAAGCTACTAGAAAAGAGATACGGAAAAGTCTGCAGCAACACGCAGTGCCCCCCTACATACAGCAAGAAATCCTCCGAAGGATCAGCAGCAGACAATCTGGCGCAATTGCTGATCTAGATGGTGAACTGGCAAAGTTGTTTGATGAAAGCGTGGATGAAGCTACTAGAAAAGAAATACGGAAAAGTCTGCAGTTAGACGGTGAACTGGCAAACATGTTTGATGAAAGCATGGAGGAAGCTACTAGAAAAGAAATACGGAAAAGTCTGCAGCAACAAGCAGTGCCCCCTAACATACAGCAAGAAATCCTCCGAAGGATCAGTAGCAGACAATCTGGCGCAATTGCTGATCTAGATGGTGAACCAACAGGCACGTTTGATGAAAGTATGGATGAAACTGCTAGAAAAGAAATGCGGAAGAGTCTGCAACAACAAGCAGTGGCCCCTACATACAACCGCAAGAAATCCTCCGAAGGATTAGCAGCAGACAATTTGGCACAATTGATGATCTAGGTGGTGAACTGGCGAAGATGTTTGATGAAAATGTGGATGCAGCCACTAGACAAGAATTACGGAAGAGTCTACAGCATCAGGCAGTGGAATTCTATACACATCCATCTCCTGAAATACTTCAAGGGATCAGCAATAGCCAATCTGGGGCTGTTGATAATCTAGATGGTGAACTGGAAAAGATGTTTGATGAAACTGTTGATGAAGGCACTAGAAAAGAAATACGAAAAAGTCTGCAGCAACAAGGAGATGCTTCAGGGCAAAAGTCCGAAAGTAGTGATTCAGAATATTCCGAAGCACATGCTCTTCATGAAAATGTATTGTCTGATTTGCTCCTTCCTGATCGTACTGAACTTCATTCAAGCTCATCTTCAGATGATGAGCATCTTGCACATGATGATGTAAGGTTTCCAACTACTGACAAATATGAAGAAGTTGATCATAGACATGAGGAAACACCATTGATTCAAGGCACAGGTATCAGAAAATCATTGCTAATTCCAGTAGGTGAACCGAGGTCCTCAATGGTTAGTTCGTTGGCGCCTCGCCAGTCAATGCTCGGCCAGCAACCAAGAGCTTCAATTTCCTTAGGTCCACAACCAAGGGGATCTATTCCTTCTCAAAAAGGTGCTTTTGAAAGGGAGCCTGCTAATGCAAGCCTTTTTCAAGGAGCAGATGTGGATGCACCATCAAGCCCACAATTGCAGGGAAATTATGATCTAGATAGAGAAGTGGCTGCCCGATCAGACCAACGACCAAGCAGGACGTCTCTGCTTCGAGACTCTTCTGAAATGCCACAGTCAAGCAAAGCTATGGATGCCGCTCATCAAAAGAAAGAAATTTTGAATCAAATTTTGCCTAGACCGAGTATCTCACCTTATACTCCAAGCCTGGCTAAAGAAGATGATGCTGATCGTCAAAGGAAAAAGTCATTGGACCGGATTTTGCCTAGGCCATCTTATCATGTAAGCCTAGGTGCTGAAGGAATGTCCCAATCTAGGCCCGACATCGAACCCAGGACCTCCTCCATTGATCCTCCAAGTGGATACAAAATACAACTAGCCGGTAAGGGGCCTGCTTTTTGTTCAGATCCTTACAGACGGTTCAGCTGCCCTCCAACTTGCTTTCGACCAAGTTACTTAACGGCTGAAATGTTGCGTTATATAAAAGCATATCAACATGCAAACTTTGATGCTTTAGATTCAAATTCCTCGCATCCTCATTACAAAGGATTTTAATGGAGAGGTCTGGAGAGTTGCTAATGGCAGCATATGAATGCATCAGGGTGCTTCAGATTGCGGTTCATTACATCAAAAAGATTGCGGTTTCGGAGGATGACAAGACCCTGAATAGTCTTTCATAAGGTACATGAATAAAAATACGGTGTCATCAAATAAGTTGTGACTTGATTATTCATGATATCTCCTTGATGTTTTGTGTAGATATGCGATTTGGCGAACAGTCTTGCAATGCCTAATGAGCTTGAGGATTTTTCCCGATGTTTGCAACGATCTTGTTAAGGTTGCCTGGAAGGACTTACACTTTGTCTTTTGTGGCTACAAGAGAATATAAGAATTTAGTTATGATTAATCATGTATTGTTCTTAACAGGGATTGTCTGGTGGATCAATCTAGTTCATGCATGGCGAAGACCATCTTTAAGGAGTCGAAAGCTAAGGATGGCCAACAGTGTAAGCATGCTATTGCTTTATTTTTTGGAAGCTGTGATATAATGTTGCCTTTAGTTTATCTGATACATTTGTTTTGTTTTGTTGCTCCTCTCTTTAGCTGTCTGATTGGGTACTTAAGAATTTACAAGCGCAAATCAGTATTGGCACGAGTAAACTACTCAAAGATTGCAAACGAGCCTTTCTGGTATCTTTTGATTCCATTATTATATATTATTATTGGGTCCACCTGACTGTAAGGCTACAACAATACATATCTAAAATGGTGTTATTGCATCTATTGGAGATTATATTAATGGGCTCAAACATGGCCGTTAACTCAATAGCAGAGCAACCAGCAGGTCTTCGGTTCAATACCAGCCAGTTCGTCCTTAGATTGTAACATGGTATCAGAGCCAAGGTTGGCTGGTCTTAGGAATGTGCAAGTGCATCAAGATAGATAGCTTGACTGATGTGTTTTAATCAAAGCGGGACATTGGAAAATACGAGATGTTAGCTTAATGTGGCTTGCAAGTTGAAGAACTCGAGTTTAATACCCAGCCCAGTTCCTAACCAAATTCTAGATGCTCAATCACCGTTTGGAGTGACTATTTACCTAAAATCATGGTGGAGTTATTTGCGCCCTTAGCCAGAACTTAAGAAAATGCTTGACCTGAAATTATTTCTAAGACGGTCTTGCTTAAGCAAAAGGGTAGGGTTGGGAACATCCACGCACATGGGTTTTCTGACTATTTCACGTCCACCTTACAAATTGTTCTTCTTTTACTATTACCTCATAATAGAAGGATCGTCTACCTTTTTATTCACATTCACAGTTTTTATGCTACAGTTTACTTTCTGTACTGCCTGATAGAGTAACATTCAATGTGCTTGACAGGATGGAAGTCGGTGACAGGATCTTCTTTACAGTCATGTTTGACATGATCCCTCTTGGCCATACTACCAGGTAAAGGCTATTATCATTTCAGGTGCCTACCAAGATTTTAATCAAGCTAACCAACAAAACATTTTAACATAGTTCTTACGTTTGTGATTGGGTTAAGTGGGGAATTAGACTGAGTGGAAATTATCCATCTTCAAATGTGCTTCCACCACATATAGAAGGAACTTGCCAGCTTTTACTCAAATCCGTTAAAAGAACCTTTTCCCATATCTCTGCATGATGAGAGATTGTTGAGGCTATGGCGGTTAAATAGTGTTTGAACATGGGTCTTCGGAGGATGTAAAGATAGTAATGTTTTGTCGTCTTTTTTCATGAAACTATAAGTATGCCATTGGAATCTAATTATTACTTAAATTGTCCATGGCAGGTGCAGATAAAGATCCAGGTCTTTCAAATCAAAGTAATTTGAAGGCATAAATTAAACCTTCCAACGGAGCATGTCGTAGATTAAACCTTCCAACTGTAAATAGTCAAAGAATGTTATACATTACATATCATCATTTGAATAGCTTAAACACACATTTAAATTGTCTCGGGGCTCTTGAGTCGTCTCTTCCTTTTTTAGTAGCCGAGGACAAATATTTATATAAAGCCATCAAAATGAATTCATTGAACGATCATATACAAATAATAACAACTAGAAACGTGTGCCCGGCGATGCCGGGCATTATTAGTGGGCGTGTTCACTGAGTAGACATAATAGAGTTTATAGGTAGAATAAAGAGTTGTAAATTTAATTGTGTTCGTAGATGTAGTGGAGTGCCGAGCATAAAGGGTTTTTCAATTGGTGCTTGTGATTCGTAGGAGATAGTAGATCTAATGTTTAGTCAACACAATTGCAATTGGAGTGTAGTGGAAGATTGGATATTGGCATTGTAGGCACATGTGTATGTGGTAGAATCGAAGGTGAAAAATAGCTGCATGTGCACACGTACTTTCTTGGATTGATGGTGTTTCTGGATTGATCATGGACAATGTGCTTGCAAACATCATATTGGCCCAAGATCTTCGTTTGCTAATGTAGTTAAATTGGTTAAAAGCCTTAAATTAACGTCATGGAATTGAGAATGTTCAGCAAATGTGTCAATACTTTAAAAGACATTAAAAATTTGTGTGAAAATCTCTAATGAATATGCAAAACCATAACATTGACCAACGTTTTGCTTGCAAGAGGTGGAGCACTCTAGATTATGTAGCTTCCTTCTTAAAATGGCAAATTGAGTTAGAAATGATAAAATCATTGTATCAAGCACATTGTGGACCCTAAATCTCAAAATGGTGGTGGCCAAGTCAACCAGTAGATCTAGCACCAATAGTCCATCAATTCAAACTCATCCATCAATCCAGCTCTTTGTCTTAACCTTGTTAATGATTCTATTGGGTTTTTCTAGTAGCAGTCCCAATATCTTTAAATTAAAATATCCTTAGTAGAGAGGATGGATCTTTTGACACGCACGCACTATGCATGGTGATTCAAAGCCGAGCGCCAGATATGAAACACGAATTCTCTCTTTGGGACGCAATTATTAAAGACAATACAGGAATTGTGCAAAGGGCAAAATGGACCTGCAGATAGATAGACACAAAGGCTAACAAAGGAACTTTCAGCATCCTTATCCAATAATTCAACAATTGACTCGTCATGTCTTATCCGGTGATCCCTTTACTGGCAGGACTGGATCCCACCCAGATTCACAAAGGAAGTGTTATTCAGGAAATACTGAACACTGCGATGGTAACTGCACATGAAAAGTTAAGTATGAAGCTTGGCAGAAGTCTAGAATGCAATTATTTTTTTCACTTCCTGAACCTTTGCGAAGCAATTTCAAATATCAAAAAGTAAAAAAGAAATATATATGACTTAGAAAACCTGGAGATGTCAACAGAAGTTATATTTGTTTGGTAAGCTATGCTTCGGCCCTGTTCTTTAAATTCTTAATTTAAAGGTCTCCCCCTTTTTTTCCCTTTTAAGTACAAAAGCATGCACATTTTAGACTTGTCATATATTGTGAGTGGTGCACATTTAAACAGTTGCAATAGCGTTCAGATCATATGCAAAGGTTTGTCTTCTTTTAACCCAAGTTTTCCATCGATTGCAATCACTTGTAGATACCTCATATCCTACACGTGCTCTAAGCGAGTTCTCTTACATGTAGGCTAAGTGAGAAATGATATAACTTTATTGTAACAATACAACTTTATTACATCATAAGTCCTATATATACATAAATAGTAGACCTCTTGTCCCATTGAGCACACCTTGTGGCTTCATTACTGACATCAATATCAAAAGCATATTCGAAACCAATATTTTTTTTTTCATGAAATTGCAATGCAGAGAACAATGTGGCAAGATAAAACCACCTTTGAAAATTTGTGCCAAATTGCAATGCACAACCACCTTGACCATACCCAAAAAAATTAATTTACATTTACATTATCAATCCTTGAGCTCCTTAAGACTTAACAATGCATCTCTAAGCAAAATGTCCATGAATAAAATAACTGGAAAACCAAAGATGAAAATAAGAAAACTCTTGATGGCAGCATGCCCTTTGCCACAATGATTCTCTGTTGAAACTTAAATAGAAGTAGTATTTTCAAGCAGGGCCTATTATGCTAGCTCTTTTCCCCTTTAAGCCGTCGTTTGTGGGTTTCGATACAAACTGCTACTCATAAGAGGATCCCTTGGGCAGATTGTTGCAAACTTGGACATGATCATTGCAAGCTTGGAGGTGATCAGTAAGAACAATATATATAGCCTAATTTGAGAATATGCAAGTATCTGTAAGGTAATCTAAAATAATCACAATCTCAGATCTTGTTCTAGGTTGTGATATGCAGCTACCCAACGTAGGATTAGAGTCGCATCTCTGATTCTAGTAGCTCTGATCAAAGATGAGAGATATTAGACTATATAATCCCCAGAAACAATCAGTCAAATCAATTTTAATGAAATGTAAGCATAGGACTTCTCTTCAGATTTCTCTTTGGAAATGTTCGGTCTTTTACAAATATTCGTACATTATTTGGGTAGCATTTGCAGCTCCTCCAAATATTACCAACCAATCTGCATTCATAATCCATGATAGACCTTGTTAAACTGTACAAAGAAAAAAATTGAATACATGGTTATAGGCAAAGTCCAATCGGACATGAAATCAAAGCAAGCCTGTCTACACCTTTCCTCGACTCAATGCCCATTATGCTCCTTGCACCTGCCCTCTGTCCAAATATCAACCATATAATTTACTCAAAGCATGAAACCATTCAAAATAATGAGATAATGTTACCATTATAAAAAGCATAAGTATATAACTATACCTAGCTTTTATGTATTGCACAATGAAGAAATGGCACAAACTCTCGAGGATGTTTAATTGAAGACCAAAAACTGTAGAAGCCAAGGAAATGTCTCCACAATATTTCATATTGGAAAACACATTCCAAACTTATGCTGATGCCTGCAGAAAGAAAGACACATTTAATCAATGTTAAAATGAGAAGCAAAATGATCAATCAACATATTTTGGCGTAATATAACCAGTACATGGAAGATGGAAATGTTTGATTACATCCTATACAACACTTTTTATTGGAATCACATCAGTCTAGTGTAGTCTTTTTCAGTTGCTCATTGCTCATTGCTCATTGCCTACAAAAGCATCAGAATTGTCTATGATCAGAGCACCATTTGCTAACAAAAATTCTTCATGAGTTACGATTAGATTGTACATCCCATGTGTTACTATTAATGGATGAGAGATACACTTAAGGGCAAAGACTCTCAATTTGAATTGAAGAGATGCGAAAGGGGATAAATATCATTCAACAAACAATGTAACTGTCATATCCAATAATGTACCTATATTGAATTTGTAGCTAAAAGGCTTTGCATGGGACTTGTGCGCAACTCCATTAATTTGTCTCATTCTAGTGGCCTGTACAAATGAATAAGATTATTAGACATCTTAGAAGGAAGCCAGATAAATTTACTTTGAGTGCATGTTTAAAACGAAATTCTGCAAAGTAGTACTTGGAAAGATCTTGGTGAAATGAATTTGAAATTGAAAAATGAACTATTTGCAGCTGGACACACAATGGCACATTTTGAATAAGTAAATAAGCAAGAACTCTGTAATACAAAAGTTCAACTTAAGGAAGGAAGGAAGGAAGGAAGTAAATTTCCTGCTGCTAAAATCTATATATGCCCTGATGAAGCAAGAACTCTGTAATACAAAAGCTCAACTGAAGAGGAGGAGACAACAATAGAAAATGGCTTTTCTAGCTTCAGCCATGGCCGCTCCAAAGCTCCACAGAGAAAAAAAACCATAAATGTTTTGTGCCATACTGCATAAAGTGATTCGAAAAAATAAAATTTAGAAGGATTGCAGTGCTCACAAAATGTCAAATTTGCTCAACCTTCCATGAATGGATTTGAAGAGTCGGATTTACTCGCCAAGATGCACAAACTTAAAAATAAGTTTGTGCTACAATGTGCCTTAGACTTTGCTGGAACATGACCTCTGCTGCATTTTAACCAAGAACTCTAAGCCTAACAAATCAGCCTCAATTATCTCTCATTTTTTGAACGCAGAGCACAAACCCTAAGCATACAGGCTTTTGACTTTTGACGTGAAATCCAAAGCTGAAGCTCTTCAATCGATTCAAAAATTGCAAGAGCTGGATTAACTTGCATAGAGAAAGAAAAATGTTTTACAGTCTAAGAAGTCTATCGATTGTCCTGCATGACATATAGAAGAAGCATGGAAAATAAAATATGATTTAGGTGGGTTCTACCTGCTCAACCGATTCTTCTAGAAAAACAAAATCCCTGATGAATCCGGCAATGGATCAACGCTTTGAAAATGCTTTGAAGATTCTCTCTGCTCCTGCAATTTATTAGCTAGAAACAAATGATGGGAGGGAAGGAGAATCCTCGGCCAGAAAAATGCTTCTTTGCCTAAAAAACTTAACTCTGTATGCTCGAAACTGAAAATGCATCACATTTTATTCAATTACAGTTTTACCATTTCAATAGTTTCAAATAAAGCACATGACCCAGCTCAAGCTTAAGCATCCAAAATCGTGGGCGCCAAATAGAAGCGCAGGAAGGAAGACAATTCGTATCAAGTTCTTGGAGGTCGCAACATTCAAAAAGCTCCGCCAGTTCAAAACCTAGCAATCAATGCTGCCAGCCAGCGTCCCGCAAGGGGAGCTGCAAGCGGGAAGGGAACGCTGCATGCGGCGTAACATGCGGCATGCCCTCGCACGCAACCCAACCACATCCCAAAATAAAAAGAAGATGAATATACACCAAAATGTGCAAATACATGCACAGGGCACTCATTCACGCACAACTCACTGGCGAAGCACATGAAGCTAAATCACATGCAATGACAGCTAAGCCTAAAGCACATGCAGTGGCCATAGCTCAACAGATCCGATGAAAACAAATACGGAAGAAAATCTGGAATAAAAAAGTGAAGCAAGAACCGAAATGGGGTAGATAACGCCCTGGGCCGAGGGCGTTACCAAAAAAAAAATTTGAGGCATGGCCAAAATGGCGAGGGCGTGCTACCATTTTGGCCATGCCGAAATTTTTTTTTAATGGTAACGCCCGAGGCCCAGGGCGTTATCTTAACACTCTGGTCCGAGGGTTTGCACCTTGGGCCAGAAGCAAGGGCGCCAGATCGAGGAAGCAGGGGCCCGAAGCAGCACCGAATCGTGGAAGCAGGGCCGGAAGCAAGGGCGCTGGTGTTTTCTTTGAAGATCGTGGCAGTAGTACTGGATCTTGGAAGCAGGGGTCAGGTGTGGCTTTCAGCAGGGGCAGACGCAGTTCGTAATGGAGTTTGCAGGAAAGCCCTATTTGAGAGTTTTTAGTAGCTTGCTTGCAAGGGAAGCCCAGCCCTGTTCCGGCAAAGCTGCAGCGAAGCCCTGTTCTGTCTAGCGTAAAGGTTTGGTAGCCATTAAGCAGAAAAGGTTTCAACCTTTGCAGATCCTGGTCAATAGTAGGAGGAATAGGCCAAAGATGCTGGTGTGTAAAAATTTCAGTGGAAGCAGAGAAAGTTGAGAGATCTGGGAGGTTTAGTGTACAATTCATCCTCCTGGTGAGAGCTTTCAACATTTCTGTGGTCATATTCTCATCCGGTGAATAGAGAAATTTTTGTTGCCTGAGAATGTCCATCCATTCTGCATGGGTGAAAATCGGGACAGAACGCCTAGGTATCATGGGCTCTTCTTCTCTGGTGACATTGTCCCATTCCGGCACTCTATCATTTTGCAGGATCCAAGAGGTGAAGTTGGCCATGTCTGGCGAAGTAGGCTGCGAAGTAAGAACCAGTAAACTTCGATTCGGAGCAAGAAGAATGGCACCTCGGGCCTTTTGGGTTGCCCGAGGTCATTAATTTTGCCATCCCATAATGATTTTTAGAATGCACGGCCGTCCAAAAGGATGATGAGAGGAATTGATGGGACCGAGAGAATTTAAGGAAAAGGAAAGCATTTCAGTGGAAAAGCTGTTCAGAAGGATCTCTGTCTCGGGAAAGTGAAACACGTGGTGAAACATGTGGTGACACATGTGGTGAAATTTATGGCGAATTTTCCCAAAAAAAATAAACTTTTACATGGCCCGTCAGCCCTAAATTCAAATTCTCTTTCGCTCCTTCACAATTTCATGCTCCTTCCTGCTGCTCAAAGGGACGCTCTACTCTCACAGTTAAGTGCATTCCATCTCGATCCCAAGATCCTCTGTCAAAAGATATGAACCACTTCAGCTACTTTGCTCCAAACTGGGATACACTCTCTCTGGATCAAAGAGGATCTCAAACTCTGCCAAGATTGGATGCTAATGGTGTACCAGTTCCTCTATTTCCGAGACCAGCTGGGCCGAGCATCTCGGACGAGCAATTTGCCTCAGATTTTGAATACCAACAATCCAGAGTCCCCACAAACATACAGCTATTCAGAGATTACATGAGGAACCTTAGCAGAGACATTGGAACTTCAGTGGAACCTGCAGAATATAGATTGTTCCCAGGGCAGAGATTGGTACACGATATTCAATACACTCATGACATGTGGACAGGCACAGTTAGGGGCATCACAGATATAGATATAATTGATATCCCTGATGATGAACTAGAATGGGCTATAGAATTCTGCAGAGGCACATATCTTATGCATCAAATATGGTGGTTCATGGAAAGCAACAACAGAAGAATGACAGATCAGCAGTTTGAGTACTACAGGGAATGCTATTATCATCACAGAAGCCTGGCAGATGCATATGGCACTTTGATAATTTTGATGTCCACTACCAATGCAGACAGGCTGATTACTGAGCGAAACTGGGAAAATGGCAACACTCTTATACTTCAGCCTAATTTCCGAGCTCACCATGAATTCCTAAACACCTACCATTTCCACACAAATCACCCCACTCTTTCACATCATTGACTTGCACCTCTCCCTTTTTTGACAAGAAACAGGTCTGCGTATAACTTCTGCATCTTATTAACATCTACATCTTTTCTGCAGGAATTGGTCTGCTCACTCTGTTGCAGCATAACACATATCACAACTACTACTGTTATTATAAAACATTGCTATGTGCTTTCAACAGCACCTACTTCATTTGTATTTATTTGCATGCTTTATCATGAGTAGCCTACCTATAAAGGCTCACTCACTATGTTGTACCTTTTTCTATAATTAATGAAAAAAACCCCATTCACTCAAAAAAAAAAAAAAAAAAAAAAAAATACAAATGAGCATGGAATTGAGTTTCTTATATTATTCCCAAACAAGGCAAGACACAACAACATATATTCAAAATTTCTGAATCATTTCCTAAACTGTAAGAATGTGTTCAACTATTCTTCACCAGACATGCTATCTTCATCAGATAAAACCTCGCAAGTTTTTTCTAGAATCTTTTCCTCATCCACTTTGGTCTAGCACATAAACAGTTCGAGCACCTTTCTTGATCTCTTTGCATGGGAACTCGAATAGCACAAATTTGAGTAGAGAATACAAGTCACTTTGGCTCGTTTGTCAACAACTCATACATCACCTTTGACCGAGGCTTCTTTCTATAGTAAATGCCCTCCACAACGGTTTCACCTCTCATAAACAAGTTTCCGTTCTGCTTGAAGTCATTTTCAACTTCAAATTTTGGCCAAAATACAGAATCCTCCTCATTCCCTTTAGGTGCAGCAACTGCAAAGCTGTCTCCTTCTCTAAGTGCTTCTGCAAGTACATTTGCCAAGGTTGAGTATAGTGGCCTGGTAGACTTGCGGGTCTCTTCCACATCCGCATGAACATTGGAGGATGGTTCAACGACTACAAGGTTCCATTCATCTATATACAATTTGTTCTCACACATGTCCCATTTTCCATCCAAACAATTGCTTTGCCAAAAACATGATAGCTTTTACGGTATGTAGGCGTGTTGGATTTCATGTCTTGAATCCATGGACCTGAATGAATTTGCACTGGTTTCGGAATTGTCTCTCGCACCCCAAGCCTTTTTCCCTGTTGATATCCTCGGGTTTTATTTCCCAAGTATCTCCGAACTTTTCTTCCAATTTCAGTCCACTTTCGGATGTACCACATTGAAATTGTTTCTCTCGCAATTTTCACCACATCATGGGCATTATCTAGTTTAATGTCGGGGATGTTTAAGTTTTAGACCTCGTATCCATCTTTTCAATTCTGCTGCCTTCCCATCATGTTCACCTTTTCCATGGTTTGATCCAAAGAAGTTCCACATCATGTTGACCTCTGTATCACAACTGTACCTTCCAACAAAATAAAATGATCTGGCTGCTTTGAATTGTGATGCAGCACCATCTGAAAATACATAGTGCTGTTTGGGAACATTGCCTTTCTGCTTTAAGTACTCAAAATGTTTCATAAAACAATGTTGAACAAAAAGTGTGTCATGTTCCCTATCATCCGACACATAGTAGTGTGTTTTCTTCTCAATGGTGTCTGTCTGTGGATCAACCTGATAGGTTATTTGAACAAATATAGTTATCCGTTTGTTGACCCCGGCAAATGGCATGGATGAACTTCATTCTGCTCCTTAAAAGTATAACTCTGCGAAGTCAACCACGGATAGGTAAGCATCTCCAGGCAAGTTATCAAGGAGTTCTTTGTACTGGCCTGCCTGCCACTTATATCTGAAGTTGTGTAAAGGAAATTTTGGAAGCTTCTTCAACATTTTGTTCACCAGTGGAAGACTTGTAGTTTCATTGTGTTGGTGAACGAGCTTAGACTTCTTGCTGCCATCTCTGAATACAGTTTTTTCATAGTCTAGGTATTCCCACTTCACCATGCCACTATCACTAGATTGTTCATGTGGGCAGATAGGGAACTTCTTAATCCCACACTCTTTACACTCACCCAGAATGCATTCCCTCTTATGGTAAGGTTGGAAGATAGTTTTCTCACATAGGATTCCCTGCCACGGACTTCTTGTGCTACTTATTTTGTATTCAGGGCCACGCATTCACCATATATATGTCCGACACCAAGGCCCAGCCGACAAGTCACATTTTGCAGCTTTTTGGGTGCTTAGTTCTCATACTATTGAAGCCATCTATTAGCATCGCATTCTAACATGGTATATCAAAGAAAGAACTATTGAAGTCCTTTAATTTTACAACAAACCATGGTTTTGACTTTTCAAACATCCTCTGTTTGATCATAACACTAGGATGTTTAGCCTTGAATTTCTTGAACAATTGCAACCGCAAGGGAAGATAACAAGGTGATCAGATATTTATTGCACACTACATTTTCCACCACACTAGGCACCACATAGCATATATTACAGGACATTCATCTTACACCTCGTTATTCAGCCACACTAGGCACCACAAAGCATATAATACATAATTTATTGTACATCATATTTTTCACCACACTAGGCACCACATAGCATATATTACAGACATTCATCTTACACCTCGTTATTCACCACACTAGGCACCACAAAGCATATAATACATAATTTATTGCACACCATATTTTTCACCACACTAGGCACCACATAGAATATATTACAGCATTTATTTTACACCATGTTATTCACCACACTAGGCACCACATAGCATATATTACAGCATTTATTTTACATCATGTTATTCACCACACTAGGCACCACAAAGCATATATTTAGAGCATTTATTTTTCACCATATTTTTCACCACACTAGGCACCACATAGCATATATTACAACATGTATTTTACACCATGTTATTCACCACACTAGGCACCACAAGGCGTATATTTAGAGCATTTATTTTTCACCATATTTTTCACCACACTAGGCACCACATAGCATATATTATAGCATGTATTTTACACCATGTTATTCACCACACTAGGCACCACAAAGCATATATTTACAGCATTTATTTTACACCACGTGCCTCACCACACTAGGCAACACATATCATATATCACAGCATTAATAGGCACCACACACCACGAGCAATCACTAACCACACCAACCACATATCACAAGCAATCACTAACCACATACAACATACCACATTAACAATAAAAAATGTGGTGAAGATGAAGAAATGAAATAACCTGTGATTCTTCCAGATAGTGAGTGGCATGATCCTCTCTTACATTTCGTTCCAATCTTCTGAACTTAACATCCTTTGCATTTGGAGAGACCCTCATCAAGCTGGTCCAAAATTGCTGCACAAGTTCTATGACAGAATTGGGAATTGCATCTGCTCTTCTAACTCTTTTGTACAAAACCCATTTCCCCCTTTGCAATCTATCTCTTCCCTCTTCAATTTTGCTTTGGTAAGATTCCTAGGATGAACACCCAGCAGTTTACCAAAACCCCGAGCACTGACAGGATTAGCACTTTCGGTATTAATGCTTCCTCTTACGGCCATAGCCAGGCAACTACTCTTGGCTGCTAAACTGTCATTGCTGTTAGACTTCTTCACAAGTTGAATGGAAGCCCTGAGGTTGCTGACCACAATGCTCTTGGCTTGCAAATCTTTCAGCTCTTCACCAAGTACGATGTCCATTGTGTCATCTTCCAGAAAATCTCATAAAACCTCTTTCTTATCACTGTCAGCCAAGCCTTTAGTGGTGCTATGAAATGAAGATAATAATTTCAACACCATCCGACGCCTAGTAGAGGCCGTTCTGGTGGATCCTCCCTCTGCTGATGCAATTTTTGCTAATTCTTCTTTAGCTTCCTTTTTTCTTTTCCTTTGGCGTCTTTTATGATCCCGTTCTTGTTCTGGAGTTCTCTTTCTCTTACATGTGCTCCGGTTTGAGATTTTAGGCAGATTTGCTTCCAAATTAAATGATTCAAAGTATGAACCGGATTGATCCACAACCGGATTAAGCGCCATAGCCGTGTGCTTCAGGAAAGGCGCGGGTGGGTCGTGGGTTTAGGAATCGGTTAGGTGGAGATTGGAATGGGACGGATGGCGTAGGAAATTGGAATGGGACGGGTGGCATAGGAATCGGGTTGTTGCAGTTCAAGAAATGATTGAATCCGGGCAGTACATGCACTAGGTGCCAAACAAACATTTAAAATCGCACCACAAATTTGATATCTCCCACCACATTTTTAGGGGGGACAGGGGGGACACCCAGGGTGTTCCACTACAATATGCTTTCACCCTATTTTGCTTTAATCCTTTTATAGGCAAAGCCTATTTCTAAGTTTCCCATATTCCCCCATATGGGTCAACCTACCAAAGAAACAAATTGGATTTTATTCTCGTCTTTTATTTTAGATTAAGTGCAAATGTAATAGTGTGGAGAAAGAAACTACGTTGCCTTAGACTTGCCTTAGAATACAGACAAGAAATGTACAGAGTGACAGTGGAATATAGATGTAGAAGTCTTATGTGATTAAAATGACTAATTTCAGGAGGAGGATCATTGTTAGGGACTCTCCATTCCATAGCGTAACCAAAAAGCGTAAACAAGTAAACAAAAAAAACACTAACGGGATATTAGTTTTGGACAATGTCATGTTTGTGATGGGTTCCCTAAAGATTGATTAGCAGTCTTGCCTAACTAGAGGTGCAAGTTTTTCTGCAATTCTAAGCTATCCACATGCACTGCCCAATTCCCTGATCTTAATGATGCATTGCTCTCAGAAATTTTTTATCTCCTTGTTATGCAGCTTCAGGACGTAACCCGACTGGCTAACCTTCTTCCCAACCCTGCAGTTCTGCTAGTTTAAAATTAGTTACATTCTTGTTACATTCTTAAGTTTCATATTTTTTACGGAACATTCTGATGTTAGTTACTTACAAAATGAAGCATACATAGTTTTAACTAAACATTATACGGTCTTAAAATTTTAAACAAAATTACAATGATCAAGAAATAGGTTCACATATACAAATCATGGAATTACACAGATGATCGATTCATACAATTACACAGATGATTATGGAATTACACAGATTATCAAAAGATCATGGAATTACAAAGATCATGATGGAATTACACAGTTTCACGTGAAAAAAGGTTCAAAAACAAGATTTCTTTTGAGGAATCAGAAACAAGATTCGAAATGTCGCTCAAAGAAGCTTTGCTCCCATCAAGAACTACTGTGTGCTTCAGATTAAGGTTAAAGCTCGGCATGTCTTCCATTCCTAAAGACTTAACCATGCCATTTTGGGTTAAAGCATGTTAGGGTGTACCACTTTTGGAACCTACCTAAAATATCCACTGGGTACTCACATATGGTGATATTGCTTCATGCTCATGATAATGGGTGATATGAAAAGTGCTCTAAGACATCATGCTTCTATTACTCTCAATCATGAAGCAAAAATATTGACTATTAGCTTTGATTTAAGTACTTTTAATATCAATTAGGTACCTGCAGAAAAAGTACTCAAAAACTACCTTTTAGATACTTTTTTTGGCACACCCTAACATGCTCTCACCCATAACCAGTTAACCTTGACAGATGAACCATGCTTAAGCTAATAATTGCATAAAGGAACATGTACTTCCAGACGTCGCAAGAACAACTTGCAAGATGTCAAACATGAGATTAGAACGGAATAAGCATATTAGAAAAAAAACATGCGCTCACCTTACAGCCTATGCCTCACCCACCTCAACCAACACCTGGTGCGGCCCCCGCCGAACTTCAGGAACAGAGACGCAGGAGCCGCAATGTGGTAGTGCGAGGCCTGACGGAGGAGTCGGGAGAACATCTCACTTCCCGACTCCAGACACAGATCTTGGACCGGATGATGTTCCCAGCACCTGTGACCATTGGAAAGGCGAGTCGTCATGGAATTCGGGCCACGATGGCCCCCGGTGGTCATCTTCACCGCTTGAGAGCGTGCGAGGCGGGTGGCCATCCCGTCGTAGGCGCCGAAGTTGAAGGGGACGGCTGCAGACGTTGACCGACTTGACCCCAAAGACAAAGAAGAGACCGAAGGCGTGAGCTGGCCAAAGTCAGGGACTGCCGCAGACATGGAGGGGCAGCGGGGCTGGTCCGGGAAGGATCTTGCCAATCGTGCAGCCAAACGGGGATGCAGGGCACTCCGCCCCTCGAAGTCCCCTCTCGAGGGGCCCCAACCACACAGCATCCACATCTTCCGCTCCCCCTGGGACCACCACCACCACCGGACCTGAAGTGGCGATGCATGCCACTAAATAGGGATCATGCCTCAGTGGTATCCCGGAATTGTCGTGGCTTTCCATGGCGTAAGGGGACATCTCAATTCCGCCGCCATGGACATGGACCTTATCTTCCTCATGGAAACATGGGAACATGCCGGTCACAAAGCTACCTGATTTGCCGTGATACCAGCGCTACTCCGCCTTCAATGAGTGCACCGAAACGAGGACACGGAGGAATTGGCGTGTTATTACCGCATTGCCCTTGGCCCAATCGGTCTCCCGGTAAGGCGCATGTGCACAACAGATACCTGTGGGTACGAAAAGTGCGAAACGGCGATGGCAGCCCTCTTTTGTGGTGGCTTGCTACTTCCCACATGTCGAGAGCAACTTTTACCACACGCACTTGATGTGGGATGTGCAGAGCCCTATGTCGATCTATATGATGACATACAAAGCAGCATGCATAATTGGGCAAGGTCATGTTGCTTGGAGATTTCAATCGCGCCACAAGGGCAGAAAGGCATCCTAAAATTCGCACCTCTAGCCGAGGATGTGTTGCAAATGGACCCCGCAGAGATGGTTTGGCCAAGGGCGCCGATGACAGCCGTGTGACACTGCGGTATGGCGGCACCAAGCTTCTTTGGCAAGATCTTTGACCGGTCATTTGCAATGGGTCGGGCATTACGGTGGGTCAGCCCTCCAGCCGCTTCACTTGTAGACGAGAACGTGGGGGCGGCACCAGGTGTGGTGGATTACGTGCTAGCGACGAGCAATGCCTACACTTGATCACTGCTTGGTGTCGGGGCAGTGGTCGGGACGAGGAAGTAGACTCACCATCAGCCCCTTTCTGCGTGCATAGATTGGCAGCCAACCGAAGCACCCATTGCCCCAACACCCCATGTACCACGGTTTAGGCCGGACTATGATCATCGCGGGCGGTCTATGCGAGGATGCTTGAGCATGAGCTGCCGGGAGTGCTGCAACTCCCCACACTTCAACAACAGACGGCCCAGCTGAACCAGCTCCTTCTGAGGGTAGGGGACAGATGCTTTGGGAGAGACCGCTCTTGACGATCCACAGGGGCTGCAACCACCTTCCCCCGCAATCACTTGTTCGATGACGAATGTCGGGAGCTGAAACGATGGCTCCGCCAAGTGCTGGACCCCACCATTCGCCCGCAGGCCGTCCGTCAATACCGCTCCTTCCTCAAGACCAAGAAAGCCAGGTACCTTGCGGAGCACCAACAACAGATGTTTGGTCTTCTAGACCGCCACCCTAGGGCCTTCTGGAGAAAGGTCTTGAGTAAGCCTGCACAGCCCACAGGAAATATTACCCCTAACAATAGATGAGATACTTGCGGCGGTTTGTATGACCCAATGGGAAGCCGGGCACCGCATACCTCCATGAGCAGGGCCTAGCACCGGGTCATTACCGAAGGGGATGTCATAATGGGCCTGCAACGCCTAATCGGAAGGCAGCCAGATTTGGATGGTATGCAAAGTGAGAAGCTTCTCAAGTGGGCGGGCCCCAATGGTGCGGTTCTCAAAGACTCTTCAACGAGGGCATTGCAAGAAGGCTTCCCCGCGACCGGACTACCGGTAGAGTTGTGCCCATATACAAAGCGGGGGACCCCACAGCCCGCCAACTATCGCACCATTATGGTCGGTTCGCTTTTGCCAAGTTGCTTGCCGGGATTCTTGAGCGATTGACACTTTGGGCGAGGATGGAGAAGTGCGGGCTCGACGCCTTGGCAAAGCTTCCGCCCGGCATTCTACTATTGACCATATCTTCACTCTGCGAACACTCATAGAGGATAGCCGGAATCGGCGCCAGAATCTGCATCTTGTTGCTTTGTGGATTTCGCAAAGGCTTTTGACACAAAGCTGCCTCGATAAGTTGTGGGACCATTGAGACGACTAGGGACCCCCGACTTACGACTGCGAATGCTATATACGCACTATCATAATGCAGGCTTGCTCCGTTAGTCTCCACACCGCCGGGGAGCCCGTTGTTAGTAGCATTGGGGTGCGCCTGTGGCTGCCCTCTATCCCCGACTCTTCGGCTTGTACATTGACCAGCTAGAAGAATGGCTAGCCGAAAGCACCTGGGAGGCGCTTCAGTTGATGCACCACATAATCCGCAACTCATATATGCCGATGATGTTGACATGCTCGCATATACCCCCGAGGACATGCAACGCCACCTGATGCTTTGGACACTTCACGCCCATTCACCGACATGAGAGTTAACTTGACCAAGACAAGGGTGCTGCTGGTCCCATCATCCCGCACCCACGTCTTCCCTCATTCACTTACCAGGGGCGTGTAGTGGAGGTGGCTCGATCTTATAAGTATTTGGGCATTGAGTTTTCTACTACCACACACCGGGATGCATCCATCGTTACGGGTCACTGCAGTCGAAAGCCCTCAGTATGCAATGCAAAACAACAGTGATCCAAGGCGTAGTGTATGCATGGGGTCACCAGGCACACTTGTTCGGGGGCCTTGGTTGAACCGGTCCTCCTCTATGGGGCGTAGTGTGGGGGCCGATATCCCTCACCACTTGGAACGATCTAGAGCAGTACGTAGGCTTTCTTGGCCCGCACCGGGAGTGAAATCCACGGTCCCATATCGATCTTGCTCCAAGAGACAAGGGCTTCCTTCCATTACGAGGGCTGCTACTTGAACGTCACATTATTTACTTCCGTAAGGTGGTGGCTATGGATGAAGCCCGGCTGCCCAACCTTGCTTTGGCGGTGGCGATGGGCCCGCAATGACTCAAAGCTTCTTTGGAAAGACAAGCAAGCCCAGTGGTTCTCGCTATGGAATGTGCGAGCACACCGATGTGGACCCAAAGCATACACCGGCGGAACGCTTGTGCCTTGAAGCAAGATTGGATGCTTGCTTCATGGCCAAGCTTTGGGATCTGAGAGGCCCCGTCACATGTCAAGGTGGCAAATTATCGACAAAGAAGTTAATCCCATGCTCACGAGGGGCCCACACCACTACCTGCGCACCCATCTACCCATGAAAAAGCGCTAGGTGATTTCTTCCATTCGCGACAAAAGCACCACCTCCGCATTGAGACAGGGGAGATGGATTCGGGGCCGCGTGAGGATAGAGTCCATCGATCTTTGTCCACCGTGGCCATTGAGGATGAAAGTCACGCCCTCCAGGCCTGTCCAGCGTACGAGCATATCCGGGCTCGGTATGCTCGGTTAGTTGTGCCCCATCAGGCCTTGCATGAGCTACTGAGCACGGCCTCTGTAGGCTTGTTGGGATCATACCTCCGGGAGGTAATGGATACTGCGGACTTCGATTATGCCCCCCGTCCGGCATTAACCTCACCGTACTTGTGATCATGTATATAATCATGCGGTATGTCAAAGATCCTTATTGCTACTAAGGTTTTTCCCCCGAAAACCCTTCGGGGGCAGGGGTTTTTTAATCCTGGTAGTAATACGCCTGCTGCTCTCTCTTTGTACTTGGGTCCCATAGGCCAGTTGGTCTCCGTGGACGATAAAATCATATTCTATTCTATTCTATTCTTCAAAAAAACTTTGGAATCCAGAACTATAGGCGTCTTTACAAGCTGCATACAGCAAAAATCAAGAAAAACACGAGTTCTTGGCGATCTTTGGCTGATCTTGCAAACACAGGAGTAAAAATCCAAAGTTAGTAGAAGAAAAAAAAAAAAAAAATGAGTCAGAGCCGTCCTAGGCACCATATTTTACCTTAGAATGCCACAGAAATACGAGCGCCAGCAAAAACCTTCTGAATCCAGAATTATCAGCGTCTATACAAGTCGGAAACACAAAAAAATGCAGAAAACCACGAGTTCTTGGCGACCCCTTTGCCGATCTTGCAAAAACAACAATAAAATGCAAGGTTAATCGAAAAAATACAGAAAAAGTGAAGAAAAATCAATGACATAGCTTAGGCGCCAGCAAAAACACCTTAAAAGACCGCCAAGAACATGAGTGCCATCGCGGCGGCTAAGGCAACGCCATAGCCGGAAGGAAAAGAAGCCAGAAGGAAAGAGAAAAAAAAATGACAGTATTTTCTTTTTAAACTGCCACGTCAGAATTGCAACAAAACCCAACTTCACGTTACAAGAACGTCCCTTTAGGGGACACTCCGGCGAGTCAGCCACGCCTCCGCGCTGACGAGCGTCGGCGTGGCTTCCACGCCGAAATGTCCCCTAAAGGGACATTCTTGTATACGTAAAAATAAGGTGCCAACGATTCAACTCTATCTGCAAATCATGATATGCCATGTGTCACATCTCTTTTCCATGAATGTTTCACTATACGGGGGATTCTTGATTCAACCTAGCGTTCCAAAGATTTCACCCGGCATTCCAACGATTTTATCCGACATTAGAGTGATTTCATCTGACATTCTAGTGATTTTACCCAGCTCAATCAGTTGTCTCCCTTTTTTCACGTTGCGGGAAACTACACCCCGATCTAAGTTCCAAGGTGCGTCGACACTATTGACACCCCGGAATTAACATAATCTTATATTTGCTTTTTCTTCTAATTGTGAGACTTTCTGACTCAATGCTTGAGATCTCATCTGATGTGAATTAAAAGTTCAATAGAATTAAGCAATTTCTAACCAGTCGAAGAAAAAAAATGGCAATTGTTTGAAAAACTCCCCATGGGAACTTTTTATCAGACTTCTTCACCAAAAACTTTACTCGTCAGATACCGTTGACTATCCAGATTTGTCTAGAATATGCCTCAATATGATAAAGCTAACCCTCAATTTAATGAATTGCCCCTTATCAAGGGTAGTCCAAATATGTTCTATGGTTTTCATGTTCTTTCTATTGAAATTCCATGACATGGATTGCATTTTCTACCATAGTGACAAGATCTTTAGGTGCTTATATCATGGCGACATTACCTCATATATACGGTCCTCTTGGCATCTTACTCACATGGGCTCTCCTTCTTAGAATCAGAGCTTGGGATTCGAACCCAAGTATGCCAAAACTCTGTCTCCTTCACAATCTCGTCCACCAACTCCGTCTGATCAGCAGAAACTACTTTCTCTGGTGTCTCTTCTCAATTTCAATCTTCTCGTTTGTAGTTTATTTCCACTGACATGCATATTAAATGACAGGTGTCCAACAAGATAAACCATTAATGCATCTTATACCATTGCCTATGGCATGATAAATCTAACACTTCCCCTTCATGCGGTATCCCCTTCACCAGATATTCCAAGAATTTCTTTGAATAAGTTAAGCTTACGTTCTGTCATTGCCTTGGTAAACAAGTCTGCTGCTTGATATGAGGTCTCCACATATTGCATAACTAGCTCATTTTTCGCAATAAGATACCTTATGAAATGAATATGTAATTCTATATGTTTGGTTCTTTCATGATGCACAGGATTCTTTGCTATAGCAATACAACTTAGACTATCCGTTAACAGCACAGTCGGATTTGGCTGAGGTATACCTACTTCAGTTAATAGTCTTCTTACCCATGCAATTTCTTTAGCTGCTGAAGACGCTGCCGAGTATTCAGCTTCTGCAGAGGACATTGCAATAGATGATTGTTTTTTACTTCTCCATGATATCAAACCTCCTGCAAGTACCAAGGTATAGCCAGATGTAGATCTTCTAGCATCTAGATCTCCTGCCCAATCTGCATCTGAATATGCAAATAAGACCAAATTATCAGAATTAAAAGTGATTCCATGATCTTTAGTGCCCTTTAAATATCTTAAGATCCTTTTGGCTGCAATCCAATATCCTCTGCCTGGATTGTTGTTATATCTGCTTAATAGATTTACTGCAAAAGCAATATCTGGACGTGTACTATTAGCAACATATAGCAGACATCCTATGAGTTCCCTGTATGGAATGTTTTCCATTTCCCTTTTCTCATGTTCTGATGATGGACATAAAGCTGTTGAAATTTTATAACCTGCTACAAGTGGAGTACTCACTGCGTTTGCATTTTCTGATCCAAACCTTTTTATCATATTTTCAATGTTTCTTGTCTGACTAAGTCTGAGTATTTTATTTTCCTTATCTCTATTCATCTCAATACCCAGAAACTGTTTCAGTTCTCCAAGATCTGTCATTTTAAATCTTTTCTTCAAAATATCTTTGCATCTATCTAGATGTTTCATGCAATTTGAAACCATCACACAATCATCTACATACAGAGAAATAATACAAAATTTATCTCCCTCTTTGAGCATGTAAAGATTTCCATCATTTTTAAGTTTTTCAAATTCTTGTTCTCTCAGATACTTATCCATGCATTTGTACCATTCTCTAGGCGCTTGTCTTAGACCATACACCACTCGTTTTAATTTCCAAACCATGCCAGTACCTGTTTCAAAGCCTGGAGCTTGCTTCATATAGATCTCTTCTTGTAAGCTGGCATTCAGAAATGCAGTTTTCACATCCATATGGTGTACATCAAGTTTGAGAGCATTTGCTACTGCTAATACAAGTCTTACACTTGTTAATTTGACAGTATGTTTCTTCATAATCAATTCCCTTTTTTTGAGAAAAACCCTGAGCAACCAACCTAGCTTTATATCTTTTTGATCCATCAGCATTTGTTTTTATTCTATAAATCCATTTATTCATTAACAGTAGGAACATTCATTTATTCTATAATTCATTAACCTTAGGAACGTTGCGGGCGTATTGGCTGGCCCAAAAAGGCATAGCGATGGCGATGGCGATGGCGGAAGCGGAAGCGGAAGAGGGGGGGAGATAGCGTTATGCAAAAAGTGATCTGTGATTTGTGTTCCAATTCGTGTTTTTCAACAGTATAAGTATAATTAGGCCACCGGAATTAGTCAATGGTAATCGGGAATCCAAATAGTTACTTGCTTTGATTAAAAATGTTAAAGAATTGTTGCCGGATCCGTAAAAGCTGCGGCAACCGGGAGTTTTAGTGTGTTAGTCTTAGTCTTTTTAGGGGACGAGGTTTATAGAACAGAAGCAGGAAGGATACCAATCGACACACCATATCTAGCATAGCTATAGGTCGGGCCGGGTTGGAGAACGGAAGCATATTCGCCAACGGATACCCAACGGTCGTGAAAAATTCAAAAATTCGAATCGGTGAATTAGGATAGGTACTGTACGCAGAGCAGGACTAGAAAACCCTAGGGAGGTATACGACTACCAACTGGACCTACCCGGCACTACGTGGTCACTCACATAGGATGACTAGACTAGAAAAGGGGCATTGAAGGAAGGCACGTAAGGCAGAAGGACATGTAAGGGAGGCATAACAAGTTGTGGACGACACGTATGGAAAAGAATGCAAATATACATACATGTCAATAACCAACGTAACATGGGGTAGAAATTCAGAAATTCCAATAGGGATTAACTTATGGCAGTATGATGTGATAGGACAGTGGTGCAGGAATATAAAGTAGAAGGGCACGTACACGGCATTAATAACTCACGGCATATCTACAGAATAGATTTATATTTAAGAAAATAACAATAATAATAATAAATAATAATAAAAGAAAATATGGAAAGATAAGACAGATATTAAAGATGGACGGGAGGGATAGTACGAAAATACGTGAGAGCAAAGGATATTCCACATATAAACAGAATATACCGGTGGTGCTTAATTACGAAATTAATTGAACTCTGCGGACGGGACCGGTCGTAAGACTACAGCGTGTCCGAGAAGATGGCGGGAATTTCACTAAACCCTAATTGCACATACGTCTATAAAAAGCAACAGAAGCTAAAACTCCGAGCGGAGAAGGAAGCGCCTGGAGGATTCCGGTAGTTTAATTTCTTAGCTCTAGAAGATAGATAAGGGTGCAGCACCGAACATCCGCATGGACAAAGGCAAGAAAGTTGTGGAACAGGATGGGGCCACTCCACGAAAGCGCCGAAGATCTGGAGCTCCCGGCAACGTTACATTGCCATGGAACCCTGAGCTTGAGGAGCTCGGACCATGGTGCATATGCGAGGATAACTGCAAGTGCCTGGAAAAAGGGTTGGGGTCGTGTATAAGCTGCGGGCGGGTGCACTGTCTATTCTGTGATCGGGTACATCACATGCAGACCATGAAAGATATGGGATACAACCTGAAATTGCTGGAAGTTATGGGGGTCTTGGCGGACAGGGATGATGAAACCAGGAAAGCGGATAGGCTGAGGGTTCTCCGATGCTTCAACCGGCTGCAGATGGAAGGGGAAATGCAGAAATCAACAAGTTATCAGCATGACCTGATTATCACGGATTTTGGTAAGGTATGCATCAATTGCGCTGAAAAAAACCCAACGGGATATCTTTGTAGGGCTCTTATGGCCAGGAATGTAGAAAAAAGGATTATGGGGGAGACATCGGCAACAATGAAGAAAAACTAACCTGTGCTACACAAAAAGGGCATGATACGGGTACAGCAGCAGGAATAGTTGGTTACAGTCCCAGCCGCTGGTTTTCTAAGTTTTAACTGCTTCTTTATGTTTAAACTCAGATCGCAAATAGTCTTAGG
Source organism: Isoetes taiwanensis (assembly GCA_021234155.1). Classification (NCBI taxonomy): domain Eukaryota; kingdom Viridiplantae; phylum Streptophyta; class Lycopodiopsida; order Isoetales; family Isoetaceae; genus Isoetes; species Isoetes taiwanensis. The sequence goes on along the minus strand of JAJEKV010000002.1, from coordinate 27,804,776 downwards.
ATTAGTTTTAGTTCAAAGAAAAAGGTATTACTGGGTGAACAGCTACAGACTGCATGACGGGTTATATATGGGGAAAAACAGAGGAAATTTAGAAAGAAGGGAGATACACCGAACAGAAGTGATCATAGGATAAAAGCAGAATTGATACTGCTTTAAAATTTTGTAAAAATTTTGTAAGAATGTAAGGCAAGGTTTTGGAAATGAATGGAAGCAATCTTGTTACATATACGGAACAGAAAAGTAAATACATAACACAGACGGGAGTAAAGGGTGGCTATATGAAATAAAGGGGATACATAGAACAACTTACAGGAAATATGGACGAAAAACATATAGGATGGATAAAGGATGGCGCAACATCTTAGGCGGGTGGCGAATACGCTTAATAAATGAATAAAGTAATAAGTGAATAAAAATATAAATAAGTAAAAATATTAATATAGTGTACGGCATGGAAAGTACATGAGCAGGGCCCAAATAAGGGGTCTCTCCACAGAACTTCCAGTTAAAAGCGGCTAAAATCCGGTCTCCAAGTTATATGCCGGAAATTTACGTTTACGGTTAAAATTCTGTAAATTAATTGCTAAACCCGGCAATTTAGAAGGTATTTTTCTAAAAAAGACCAGGTAATTCGCAATAAAATAAAATACATCATTTTACGGATACAAGAAAAATCTAATCTGAGGGATCGGTAAGGAATCGAACATATGCAGGATAAAGGAAACGTTAGGTATAGAAAAGGGACGCATGTGTAAACTGAGAAAAAAAAAAAAAAAAAAAAAAAAAAAAGGACTTTTAACTACAGCGGAGCACTAAAAGATACAGGTAAAGGTAGGACAAATAGAAAATATGTAGTAGAAAGGTATATATGCTGTACGTGAGTGTAGGTACAACAACCGCAAAGGAGGAACGAAGACGAATAAACAAGGGTAATAGGAGTAGATGGTGCAAATGGGGGGAGGCAAAGCTATGGGACAGTGGGACGGACGTCTCCACCATACACCAGGACAGTGTGGGAAATAGCCCACCGGCTGGTGCCTACCTCTAAACAACAGACACCAACCTCTCCGACCCCATAAAATGAAAGTGAAAAAATGGAGGTTGCCAAGTACAGGATAGTGGGAGACATCTCCCCAACCGTACACCAAGACAGTGAGGATCTAATCCTCCGATTGGTGCACCAAAGTTATACGCCCACTACTAAAAGGATACAACAAAAACGAGATACTACATATATGTGGCAATGGCGGAAAATCATGGAAATACATACAAACCGGTCGCAATAAAACAGACGCTGATAGAAAGGGGCATAAACGAGCAGCCGTTAACCATAACTGGGATGGAGAATTTTGAAATTTAAAATTCAAATCATGAAAGGTGGTGAAGGGAAACGCCAGAACGGATAAATGACGAAGCATAATATAACAAGCCCGCGGAAGAGAGGCAAGATACAGGAAAACACAGAAGAAAGCAAGCGGCGGGAAAAAGGGTTCGGCGAAGCGGTATAGCCACAGCAAGGAAGGGAGGAATGGCTAGCCCAGCAGGAACGGTAAAAGCCAGCAGGCAGGAACTCCAACGGGATCTGCAAGACTTCCTAGCACAGATGGAAGCAAGATTGGAGTCCAGGGTGCCGAGGATGGATGCGCTGAATGGCGGGTGCGGTGCAACAAAACAAAGAGGCGATAGGGAAAGTGGAGGATCGGGTGCAGGTGACGGAGGAGGCGGGAGTGGAAATTCGGAAGAGGATGGACGAGGTGGAGAAAGAAAAAGCGGAAATCATACAAAGGTTGGTGACATTAGAAAAGAAGCAAATAGATTTAGATGCGTGGCAGAGTTTTGATAGGATAAAACCTCACATACTGGAATTCAAGGAACAGGAAAGGATAAAGCATGACGTAAGATTGATAGGGGTTGCCGAAAGGCCTAACGAGGACACGTTCCGTGTCACTGCAGAAATACTAGAGAATGTTTTCCAGGAACACAGGAATGTGATGGTGAAAGCGGTACGGGCGGGTGCATGGAGAGGAAGGGCGAGGCACATAAATATAACTCTGAGGGACATGGCAGCCAAGGAAAGAATCATCCGCGCAGGGTTCAAGCTCAGGAACGGACTCAAAGTACAAGAGGTTCTAACGGCCATGCAAAGACAAGGTTTACACAGGGAACTGGCGAAAGTCAGAGAACTGAGTCGGGCGGGAATACAAGGACGAGAGAGCATATCACAGGAACAAACAACGCAAGGAGACGTGATGGACCCACAGGAACTGAAGAAGGATGGGAATCTCCAAGTGGAAGCAACGAGGGGACAGGGACAGCAGATACAGATAAGGGAAAGAGTACCATCGGGACCAGTGGACCGGGAAGCAGCCCCCAAGATCCTAACGCAAACACAGCTAGGGTGGGGAAGCGGAAAAGAGGCCGGAAGAGACCCAGACCAAAGCATAACCCCGACAAAGGAGACAGTGGGGGACCAGGGAACAAGGACGAGGAGACAGGTAAAGAAGGGACACGAACTAGACCACCAGGGGGGCAGGGGGGCACAAAAGGAAGGAAGAAATAGCGATCTGGTACTGAAACTGCACGGGATATCCTTGGGATGACGGAGAACGCTCAGGATATCATATGCCTAGTGGAGACGTGGGAACACAGAGCTAAGAGGCTACCAGACGAACCAGGGTACACACTGTTTACATGCTGGAGGGAAAATAACTACAAAGCAGGAAGAGGAAGTGCAGGGCTAGCCTGCTACATTAGGAATAGAAGTGTCAGAAAAGCATGTATTCTAGAAACAGACATTAATAAAAGATATATGCTTATGAATATTGTAATGCTTGACTATAGGAAATTATATTTACTAATAGTGTATTATCCACCTCAATGTGACAAGCTGTAATTACTAGGCATGGGGGAAGTGGTCATGAAACACAGGGATAAGGGACCGTTGATCATAGTAGGAGATATCAATGCAAGGACGGGGCAAGAACAAGCACAGAAAGCAGGGATATGTTGAGAAATGAGCTTTCTATGATTAGGTGGACAGGCTGGGGATCGAACCCAGGACCTCTTGCTTGCAAGCCAAGTACTCTACCACTGAGCTACCGACCCATTAATGGGCTTTCGGCACTCTTCCACTGAGTCATTCTTCATGTGTGCCCATTACACATGCTCCAACATTCCAACATTCCCTAATGGGTACACCAATCCATTCCAGCCTTCACCACAATCCACATGCTCCCCTCCTCGGGCAACTCCACCACTGCGGGAGTTGGGCTTTCCACTGGCCAAGCTTTGCTCATTCTCACCCCTACACCACTGGGGACTATCCCGGTGCGGTTAAGCACCCTCCACTTGGGACCATGGCTATGATACCATGTTGAGAAATGAGCTTTCTATGATTGGGTGGACAGGCTGGGGATCGGACCCAGGACCTCTTGCTTGCAAGCCAAGTACTCTACCACTGAGCTACCGGCCCATTAATGGGCTTTCGGCACTCTTCCACTGAGTCATTCTTCATGTGTGCCCATTACACATGCTCCAACATTCCAACAGGATAGACAATGAGGATGGACAGTGGAAACCGATCAGAAGGGAGAACGAATGGCAAAGGAACACAGTAGATGAAATGGAGGTGACAGCGAGAGGGGAAACCCTGATAGAGGTCTGTACAGCTACAGATATGGTTATATGCAATGGTCTAAGAAGGTGGCAAGCCTCGGGCCAGTTCACAAGTACAAATGCCCACGGGAACAGTATAGTAGACTATGTGATAGCAAATGAGGAAGCAATAAGGGAGATTGGTAGCATGGAGTTAGGAGAATGGCCGCTAGGAGGAAGGGATAGCCACAGACCCATCACGCTCAAAATAAGTGCGACAAGTGGAAGAGCAGAAGACAAGCAAAGAAGAGGTAAACAGAACAAACTGGTAGTCAAATTCAGAGAAACGAGAGTGGGAGCATTCATAAGCACGGTGAAGAAGAAAATGAGAGTCAAAGAGTGGGGAGAGGAACTGAAGGACAGAGGGAACGACATGAATGACCTCTTGGAAGAAGCAGCAAAAACAGCATTCGGGAGGAAAGAAAGAGGGAAAATGGCTATAGCATTTCGAAGGTCAGTATGGTTCGACGAGGCATGCGTGGAACAGAGAAAGAAAGTCAAACAGGCAAGAGGAACTGAGGTATACCCAGAAGAAAGGAACAAATATGTAAAGGTACTGAAAAGGAAGAAAGCTCAGGACCTGAAAACCCACCAATGGGGACTAGCCGAGGACTTGAAAAAACGGCCTAAGAAATTCTGGAACAATATGAAAAAAGGTTCAAAGACGAAAGCAGGGGCACCTGCAGGAGAGGAGGGGGGAGAAACAGAAACAGAAATAGACTGGACAAGATACCTGGAACGTCTATACAAGACAAGGGCTGCACCAATCATGGCTCCAGAAGGTAGGCACAAACCCTCCTTCTCCAAAGAAGAGGTTACATGGGCACTAAACAGGATGGCAAATAACAAAGCACCGGATTTATATGGACTAACAGCGGAGATGTTGAAAAGTGTACAAACACAGATAGTATGGATCATAACAGAAATATTCAATGAGGTAATACACTCAGGCCTCCCTGAGAGATGGCAGTTCAATAAGGTAATTCCGCTCCATAAAGGGGGAAACAGAGAAGAACCAAGTAATTGTAGGACCATCATGGTCAGTTCAGTATTCGCGAAATGGTTCGGGAAAACACTAGATCAGAAACTGAAGAGTTGGGCAGAAACAGGAAAACTCAGAGCACAAGGCCAGGCTGGTTTCCGACCGGAGTACTCGACCACGGACCATCTAGTGACTCTAAGGATAATGATAGAACATGCAAAGGAGAGCAACAAGAAGATCATATGCTGCTTCGTGGACTTTAAAAAAGCCTTCGATACAGTACCCAGAGATAAGCTCCTACTTAGACTAATAGGACTAAGAGCACCAGAGGGGTTAGTAGGGTCAATTGCAAGGCTATATCAAGAGGTATATGCCAAAATGGAGGGGGAAGGGGAAGCAATAGATTGTGACACAGGAGTAAAGCAAGGATGCCCACTATCACCCACACTTTTTGGGATATACATAGATGCTCTACAGGAATTTTTCGAGGAGAGAGAGGGAGACAGGGAGGCACCAATGGTAGGGAGAACAAAAGTCCCAATAATGCTATAAGCGGACGACCTAGGTATGATGGCGACCAAAGCCAAAGGAATGCACAGGATGCTAGAGATACTAGAAGAGTTTTGTTTGGAGACAGGATTGACAGTCAACCTGGACAAAACAAAAATAGTGACCTTCGGTACAAAGACAAAGCACAAGCCCTTTAAATACAAGGGACAAGAACTAGAGGAAACCACAGGATACAGGTATCTGGGATATGACACAAATGGCGGGGGAAAGTGGTCAAAAGGGGCAGACAACAGATTCCAGGCAGCGATAGGTAATTATTACATCATGATGAATTATTGTAATAACAGCAGGATCACCAATTGGGAAATCAAAACATACCTATTTAGCACATTAGTAGCATCGACACAGCTGTACGGATGTGAAACATGGGGACCAGGTCTATCAGAGAAGAAATGGAAAAAACAGGAAGGAATACTGAGGCAATGGCACAGACAGGAATTCCAGGTGAAAACAGGTACAGCATTAGCAACAATCATATATGAAACAGGGGAAAAGCCAATGGAGGTGAGAGCATGGGAAAGAACAATCAGGTATCTTGAAGGACAACAGTTATGGGAAAGAGGACAAACTATCGCCATTGGCAATAGAGGAGTCAGCAAAACAACACATAGTAAAAGGAAAGGGATGGTTTAACGACGTGGCAAGGTGGACGGCAAGCATGGGGATGCAACTAAACCATATTATACAGGCAGGTGGATGGGACGAAGAATGGACAGACAGGGCAATGAGAAGCTGGCTAGCACAACACACAGGGCCCAAAGCGGAATGGTTATTGGGAACCTTCAATCCAGGGGGACAGATAGGACATATTACATACAAAAGCAACCTGTTGAGTAGGAGCAACAGAGGAACGCTGGCTAGGTTCAGAATGGGAGCCACGATCTCCGAATTGAGAAAGATAGGTGGAGAAAAATAGACAGAGCAGAGCGAATATGCCGACTATGTAATACAGGAAAAATAGAAGACGAGGTACATATGGTCAAAGATTGCCCGGTCTACACAGACATAAGGTCCAAATTTAACAAGGTCAGGTGGGATCTCCCACTCCCAGCTCTGATGGACAAAGAAGAGACACTCACAGATGTAGCGAAAGCTATAAAAGAGATGATAATAAGATACCGGGGGGTGCACAAAGAGAAAGGGCTAATAATCTGAGAAGCACTATTGAGGCGAATCAGAGAGGCCCACAGAGTACAGTTCAAAACTGTTGATAACGATGCATTGTGTATGGCCTAGAAGCCAGTTATAAGCACGATGCGGGTATTGAAAAGAACAAGAGAAGCCCGCTAGAAGGCTACATAGTCCTATGCGTCTGTTTGTTGGCAGCACCCACTTTTGGGAGCTCGCAGGATGCTACAAAAGTCCGGGGGCCTCACGGCCTGAGGGACGTTAATGTATATTCTATTCTATTCTATTCTATTCTATTCTATTCTATTCTATTCTATTCTATTCTATTCTATTCTATTCTATTCTATTCTATTCTATTCTATTTCCAACCAGATTCTTACTTGTAGGATATTCTACTAACTCGTACGTACCAGTTTCCTTGAAGGAGTCCATCTCTTCTTGCATTGCCCTCACCCATTCAGATGCCTTTTCTGAATTGATTGCTTCATCAAAAGATGTTGGAACATCAGGTTCAAACACAGCCATTAACGAGGGAAATCTAACTGGAGGTTTCCCAATTCTTCTGGTTTTCCCTATGCCATATCTGCCATACATTTCAGGATTATAGTCTATACCTGTATCTTTAAGCTTTTCCACCTCAGTCTTCCTTTTTCTTTGCCTTGCTTCTGCTTCTGGTATAGGTGGTGCTGATCCAGCTCCATTGATGTCTTCGCTTTCCTCATCACCTGTTCTGTACATGTTATCTTCATTCTCTTCATCAGAGTCAAAGTCATTAGCGAAGTCAACTTTACTATCATGAGCAATGGGTCTTTCAAATGTCTATCTTTATAAAATTTGCTTTCATCAAACACGACATCTCTGCTAGTTACTATTTTCTTTGTTTCGGGTATAAAAATTCTATAACCCTTTGATTCCTCATCATAACCGACTACAAATCCTATTTCTGCTCTATTATCCAATTTAAGTCTTATTTCTTCAGGAACATGATCATATGCCAAACAACCATAAGCTTTAAAACCATCATGTGAGCGATTTAGTTTAGTACCTGACCATATCTCGTCTGGAATACCTCCATCTAAGCTGCTTGATGGCAATCTATTCTGTATAAAAAATGTTGTTTTGACTGCTTCTTCCCAAAGATAATTTGGTAAACCTGCAAACTTTATCATAGATCTTACAGCATCTAAAACTGTTCTATTTTTTCTTTCACGCAACACCGCTTTTGTTATTGTTCGGAGTATATCTACATGTGAGTTGTCTTTTTATTCCATGCTCAAGACAAAAATATTTAAACTTTCTTGAAAGATATTCACCACCTCTATCTGATCTAATGCATTTAACTTTACGTCCTGTTTCCCTTTCCTTTTCATTTACGTACATCTTTAATGCATCAAGGGCTTTGTCTTTAGTTGACAACAAATAGCATTTTTCCCTTCTACTAAAATCATCAATAAAAGATATATAATACCTTTTACCCGTTCTTCCTTGCACATTCAATGGACCACAAAGATCTGTATGTACGAGATCAAGAGGACCCATGGCTCTTTTCTTTGATCTGGTAAAAGGCAATCTGGTTAGTTTCCCTAACATACAACCTTGACAGATGAATTTCCCAACAGTATCATCTTCCCCATGAATATAGCCATTTTTAATCATGTATCTGATATTGTTCATATGCGTATGAGCAAGCCTATTGTGCCATGTTGAGGATTTAGTAACTTCCAGCACATTCACACTTTCCAAGACATTATTTGAGAACTGAAACAGATTGCCAACCCGCTTTGCAAGAAACTTCAATTCATCATCAAGCAAAACCCTACAGCCTTTTTTGTTAAACCTTAATTCATATCCCAAATCAACTAATTGATAGACAGAAATCAAATTTTTGTGCAAACCCGGAACACACAAAACATTACCAATATTAACACTATTTCCATGGAGATCAAATAACTGCAACATTCCTTTGCCAGTTACTTCCTGCAAGTCTCCATTTCCCAACTGCACATGGCTCATGTATTTACTGGGACAAACATTAGTTAAAAACTTAGCAGAGTTAACTACTAATCGTTCAGCACCGCTGTCAATTATGAATTCATTAACCTTATGATTAGAAAAACATTCATTAATCTCATAAGTTGATAAAATAGATGATTTTACTGCTTGATTATCTTTTTGCTTCTCAAAATTTTGTTCTGCATCCATCTCTTCAGCTATATCAACGCCCCTTGATAGTTGACGTCCACATTGTTCAATTTTTTTAGAACTAGAGCATCTAACAAAGGTATGTCCCAATCCTCCGCAATTATAACAGGATATCTCTTTCAATTTTGGACAATTAGTTTTCTTATGTCCAGCTTTATGACAATAATAACATAGTGCACAACTGGCTGCCATACTACTTCAAGATTTCAGCAAGCAAAGTTTCTTATAGTCTAATTGTAATACCTAATTGCCTTTGTATGCTCCAGGTTTTGTACTCAAGAAATCATAAATCGGAGGTCGGCGTTTTATTGCTGCATCTAGCCAACCCGCCCACTTTATTGGCTCCCGAAACTAACTTGTCAGGCCAAACGGGTTCGCCCAGGCGAACCCCGAAAATTCGCCCAAGCGTCTTCTAGAGCTCGTCCTGCAGCGGCAATTGGTCTAATTGTAGAGAATCTTCAGCGCCCAACAAGGAATCGAGAGGATTTTCCATTTCTATGGTAGTGGCAGAGTCTAAGAAATCCATAGATGTAATGCCATGGCTGTCGTAAGAATGAAAACTTGCAGAATATGAATCCGAAAATACATCTTCGATCGAATCCATGGTCGGAATGACCAAATTCGAATCGCCTAAACTACTCAGGTCGAATCTATCGCCGGGAACAAGTAATGGGTCCTCTTTTTTCACCTTCGAACCACATGAAATAAGCTCGATTTCTGGCACCAAACCACAATGTTCAACCCGGCTATTCAATTCCGAGTGCAAATTTGGATGCAAATCTGGAACTGGATCAGAAAGCAAATTCAAATTTAAAACTGGCTGTAGCCGTTCAAAATGAAGCAAGTCCTGATTAATCATGTCAAACTGAGGAATTTCGGCTCTCAATCGATCAAAATGAGCAAGATTGGCCTTAAACCGATCAAAATTGGGCAAATAAGGCTTGATATTGGAATCCCCTTCCGAAATCAAATCCTGCTGCTTCAGATTAGTAAAAGCAGGGCCCCGCTGTTGGGTTTGCTTGGGCGAACCCGGCAGGGCGAATCTGACGACCTGACTAATAATGGCCCCCGCCGGTGGGTTCGCCTGGGCGAACCCGGCAGGGCAGCCATAGCCAGTACAATCAATGCCATCACACGGGCGGCCGAACCGGGGTTTGGCTTGGGCGAACCCGGTAGCTGTTGCCACGCAAAATCTTACCCCCGCGACGCTCCCGCCACGTCAGGGGCTTGGGTTCGCTTGGGCGAATCCGGCGGGTTCGCCTGGGCAAATTCTTGGGGTTCGCCTGGGCGAACCCGGTTGGCTCCTGGAGTTAATTTCGGAAGCCGATCGAAGCACCGTAGCCAACCTGCTCTCCCATACACAAGCTCCAACAACTTAAATAATTTCACACACTTCTTAAACTCAAACCTTCAACTAGCAGAAGTTTAATAAGCGATTCGCTGCAGCATGGAACCTTCTGGCTAGAAAAAGCCAGAGCACCAAACACCAACAAACAATAACAGCAACTTACAGATTATAAAGTCAGCAACAATTACTCTGTAAGCTCTGTATACAAGTCCAGTTCCGGATCACAAAATCAAAGATGGCTGGAACTTTAATCACCAGATCTCCTCCAACAAATCTGGCTTTGCTAGTGCTGTATCACAGACCAGGCACTCCTTCAAATCAAGATGCTTTAAGGTTTCAGTGCTGAACGTAGCTTCTTCCAGAAATTTGAGTTGCATCTCCTCCTTCAGGTAATCTCAAATAGAGCTAAGCTTTCTCCTTCAATCAAACATCTCTGTTTCAACAGATACAAACCTGTATCCTACCTTTGCTGACAGTAAGAACAAAACCGTTTAATGTTGCGGAACCTGCAGCTGGATCCAGCTTTTCCAGAGTTCAAACTCTTTTTAAATTCAATTGCTTATACAACCCATCAATCAAAAACTGAATTGCAGTCTGTCTTACCTCTATAAGATTTTACTATCTAATCAAAATCACAGCAACATCTCACCTCTTTGCGATTCTGCAGTCCGGTGCTGGCTCCTGCTACTTCGGAATTGATTCTTAGATGAGTGTCCTCCTATCACAGATTTTGGCAGTCTGCAAGCTTGTTCTGGCTCACCGTAACCACTGCAGCTTGCCCTCCTTTAAGAAATTTCGGCAGTCTACAAACCCTTCCGGCCCGCGCACTTTATTGGCTCCCGAATCCGAGTTCGAAAACCAATCGGGTTCGCCCAGGCGAACCCGAAAAATTCGCCCGGGCGAACCCGTCGGATTCGCCCAGGCGAACCCGCGGACGACGTGGCGGGGGCGTCGCCGGCGAGCTCGGTCTGCGTGGCATTCCTACCGGGTTCGCCTGGGCGAACCCGAACCCGGGTTTGTGGCAGACGGGGCAGGCGCATCGCGAGTCGAAATCGCATGGCAGACATCACATCAGGTCGAAATCACCGGGTTCGCTTGGGTGAACCCCCGCCGGCACAGTCAGCGGCGGCAAAGTTGCAGCAAAGACCATGGCGCAGTTGCACGGCCGCGTGTTTGTAGGGTCCTACCGGTTTCGCGCTGGCGAACCCCGGGTCAGACCTGATGGCAGGTTGGCACGCGGGCCATCACCCCAGGTTCCGATGACATAGCCCGTGAGCGCCCAGGGATCTGGATTCGCACAAGATTCGCAGGCCCAGGGATGCGCGCAGGTTCACGGGTGTAAAGAACTTCGTTTCGGGGGGCCATTCGAAGCCTCAGGAAGTGCTTATAAAATCTCATTGAGCCTTAAGCGAACCCGCCTTCGCTCGAGTCCGTTCTTACGCCGGGCGCCAAAAGTCGAAGTCGGCGAAGAAGGTTTTTAAAGCTCCTGAACTTTTTTTTATTTGTTGAAAGTCTCGGACATTCTAAGTCCCGAATAGGAATGTCCCCGGTAATCGGAAAAGGAACATTCAACATTAGAGTTTTTGAAATTTGAAACCAGTTAATTTTGGCATTCTCTTTGTAGAAGGTTCAATGCGGAACACTTAGAATTGAAAATTGTTTCTTAGAAAATGACTAATAGATGAAGATGTGAAAAAATTCCATAGTTAGTCTCAAAACACTAGGAGATTTAAAGCATAGTTTTAGATCTCTAATTCCAACACATAATTACTTCATCCCACCATTATGACAGGCTAGTGCGGCTTTTGCTCTCTTCAGAATTGATGATGATGTAATATTTTCCATGTCCTCATCTTCTTGTGACTCATAATCCACGTAATGAGCATGTGCATCCAATTTCATGATGGTGTGGATCAATCAATGTAAGCAATCATAGATGGTGTTTACGATGTAAAAAATAAGAAATAATAAGGGAAGCATATGTACATTAATCATTAAAGAACTAGAATGAACCATTGGTTATTTAAATGAAAATTCAAATACAAGGCTTATGTTAGTTCTCTTGTTCACCTGTAATTCAGATATCTATTTGAGAGCACTCTACATTTATCCTCCAGCGACCATGTCTTACTCAGAGGCAGTTCCCCCAGTCGGCATGGCTGAGTGTCCCTTGCCGTTTGGCCTGCAGAGCGGCGCTGATGTTCTCGGATGCATCGGTAGCATTGTAGACTGGTACCCCAACTGACATTGTCTTAACCCACTACATCTGTTTTGTGTGCTTGTTAACCGTATCTGTTTTGTGACAGGGAATACCATGGCATTTGGTGCCTCGTCCGCAGGGTCACGTCGGTTGAGAGCGGTCGGGCCCCCACCGTTGCCCAGCGGTGGATTTGCACAGCACCTGGGTGTACACACTTTGTGGACAAGATTCGCCGTGACCCCGGATTTCCGGGATTGACGCGCGATGGAGCTTGGGGCCACCATCAGAGCCACCATGCAGATCAATGGTGGCCCACCGACAGACATTCCGGGCCACGGTCCGCAACCCCGCGAATTGCAGAGAGAGTGGTGTCCGAGCGGGAGAGGGCTGCAAAACGTCGAGAAGATCCTGCGAAAGCCGCACGTATGATGGAGGCCGCGGCCAGACATAGAGAGGCGAGGAGACAAGGCGCAACAACAATGCGCCTACAGCATGTCCTAACCCCTGAGGCGGCCCTCGATGCCTTCCCTGAGGGGCCGGACGCCATGTTCTATGAGGCCAGCACACAGCACAGGCGGGAGCGCGAGAGGATGCAGCCCTTTCATGAAGGTTGCATCAGAGTCAGAGCTAGTGCCATAGGTGGCGTTCGGCAGGAAGACTGGACCGCACATGCTATGCTCAATGACTGGGCCATTGCACAGAGGATGGGTGGCCATTTGCCCACAGAGGAGGAGTTGCTAGGCCGAGCTCCCGCAGATACTCGAGGAGTCTCAGCCAGGTTATGATGCGGAGTCATCTTTGGATATGAGCATCCACACTCCAACTGATCCCTCCTTCGCCCGGGAGGTGAGTGGTTTGCAGGCCGACAGGGAAGAGTTCCAGTCAGAGGTAGGGACCAGGTCAGAATCAGCCCCCACTCATGAGACATGTCCGCTGCCGGCCGATCTCTACATGGCCACCCCTCCTTCCATAGGGCGCTTGCGCGGTGACAGGGCTGACCCGCCCGGTCGCCAGGTCTTCGATGATATAATGAGGATGGTGATGCCGGCACGGGCATGGCACACACCTTGACATCGCCATTTCCGCCTGATCGCAATGTCGAGGGAGCAGAGGCATGGATGAGAGACCGAGCACGCGGTTTCTTCATGTACCACGCTGGAGAGTTCGACAGGCACACCATCTGGAGCTACCTGGTGTGTGTACCCATTCGAGGATGGTCTCAGGCCCCGACGGGCGGTCGGCCGCGGTTCACGAGCACTTTACGATCCCGCCAAAGTTACATCTTCAGTCCCTTTTCGGAAAGAGGTTAGGGTGTTCACGCGCTTTTACAACGGCAGATCCGCAGAACACCTTGCCATGGTTTGCGGCGGGCGCCGATGGTGGGCCACTTGGATATTGCAGGAGGGCGCCGCCAAGATATCAGCGCATGCATAACTCACATCCGACCTCATCGAGGCGTGCACCCCCGATGGGCAAGGGAGGAGGGGGGCACATTCGAAAGTTGTTGATGAGGTACGTGTCGAGTTTATGTTTAGTTTGTATGGATCGTCGAAATCTACGTTTAGGTTCAAATCTAACCACTGGACGTCGATGTATGTAGCGTCTTGCGGCAGATGCTTGGAGAGGCAGAGCGTCGCGAGCTGTTGATGATAGACCCCATTACTATCACGACTATGTTCAGTCGGAGTCAGGAAACGTCCCTCCCGAGGAGTGCGTCTCCCACCTTCTTCCCGCTGAGCATCCTAACTGGGGTACACTCCGTCTGGTCCTCTGGCCCATTGTCACAAGGTAAGTACGCGATTCTTTGCTTCAGTTTCAATTCCAGATGCCATCCTCTGGCTTGAAGGAGCTGAAAGTCATACATCTTTGGCGTACAGTGGTCATTGGATGCTTGTTGCTCTCATACGAGGACGCGACCTGCGCGCCGCCTAGGCCTCGGGAGATGGCGATCCGTGGGGGCTGGTGGTGCCCGACAACTGCCCGGGGTCTCAGGAGTACATCAACCTACCCGGCGCTTGGCTCGTGGTGTTTGTAGTCCCCTTGTCTTAGCCATTGTGCGCGGCACTTTCGTGATCTCACGCACTCTCTTTATGCAGTAGCGACCGCTTGGGTCTTGGCGGCTGGGGGCACCCGTGAGTTCGTCCGATGGGAGTGCGGCAACATCTTGGCGGCCCGCATTGTGCCGCTGCGGTGCGACAACAATACACCGTGGCATGCATTGGATTCATTATCGCCCCCATTTCGTCTGCGAGATGTGTGGCAAACCGGCCGGGCTGTTGTCCCAGATAGCGGGGGGGGCTGGTACCGCAGTGGCGATGTCGCGACTGGATTCGGCAAGGCGGGCAGGTAGAGTGGTCGAACGCCGCGCCATCGATTTTGCCGCCATAATGTCGGCGTGGGGCCACGCCTGCGGATTCGCTTAGCCGAACCGGTAGGGTGGTCGGTGCACCGCCATGCAGGTACGCCCACGCCATCCGCCGACTTCTCCATGCGATAACCACGGTTAGGGGTTTACTTGGCTAAACCGGCAGCAATGCCGACCTTCGCCAGACGGCGCCCCATGCGTCTTCGGCCGGGTTCGCTGGGGCGAATCCGGCCGGTTCGCCTAAGCGAATTCGGGGGTTAAACAGGCGAACCCCGTTGGACCTTAACCGTTTGGGGGCCATTCGGCACCGCTTCCGCCCATCCGTCCGCCTTGTAACCTTCAACAAGGCTCCGTTGAACCCACCTGCACAAAAAAACACCAACTAGGATTGCATAATTGTCTGCCCCCGTCTGCCGATTCATGAATTCACAGCTGAGTCCAAAAGCAGCACACAAGAACTCCACGATGCCTTGATTCTCCCAAGCTTTTTTTCTCCGTCTGCCTCCGTCTGGCTCTGATACCAATCTTAGAATCAGAGCTTGGGATTCGAACCCAAGTATGCCAAAACTCTGTCTCCTTCACAATCTCCTCCACCAACTCCGTCTGATCAGCAGAAACTACTTTCTCTGGTGTCTCTTCTCAATTTCGATCTTCTCTTTTGTAGTTTATTTCCACCGACATGCATATTAAATGATAGGTGTCCAACAAGATAAACTATTAATGCATCTTATACCATTGCCTATGGCATGATAAATCACACTCCTTCCACGACACATCCAGTATGATGGGTCTAATGTGGATTGGATGACATTGGAGATGCTAATTCTAGTCCTTGTTGTCTGGGACCTAGTCAATGGACAGCGAAAAATATATGTTAGGATGGATGGATGGATGGATAGACAGAAATTTTAGTATCTACGGAGACCATAAAAGGCCATGAGATGGACAGAGCATAGGCAAAAATCCCAAGCAATAGAATATAACCACAATTCCGTTATTTTGAAATTATTCCACTGTTCATTTTTTTCAACTTGCATTTTTAACCTATGTTTTGAGACTACAAATGTTTTATAGATAGAAATTTTAATGTCTACAAAGAAACCATAAGAAAGATAGAGCATAGGCAAGAATTCCAAACAATAGAACATAGCCATGATTCCGTTATTTTGAAATTATTCCACTTTTCATTTTTTTTCAACTTGCATTTTTAATCTATATTTTGGGTTAAAAATTGCGGCCTATAGTTTTTTTGGATTTGAATTGATGGGCTTATTGCACACTTTATTATGTCCTAGAAATAATAGACGATTTTCAGGCACATAATAACACATAATAATTATATGAGGTGGAAAACCAAAAACCATGTTATAGTGGATCATTAGTAGAATCGTAAACTCAATTCAACCCATATAATGTGCAACAAAATTGAAAATTATCAGGTCCTAGAAGATTAGGATCTAGATGAAGACGAGAGTTTGCGAACTAAAACTTTAGTTTTAGACTTAGAAAGGATGACCCATTCTGTCAGAACAGTGCTGGCTAAATTGAAATTCTTTCTTTTTGAAATACAGATCCTTCAATGTACTGGGTTGTTCTAGCAAATGAATGGTGTCGTGCACTCCCTATCATTTTCATCATTTGGTCGTATTTAATGTCACTTACATGTCGTTACCTTCTTGAGTCTAGAACAACCATTTTCTTTGTCATTTCTATAACTAAACCGAAGTTCATGGTATATGGATGTGTGAGAAATAGTGGAATCACAATATTTTGCAAATGCAGCATAATTGATGTATTGCATATGAAGTCTAGAGCAGCAAGAATACTATTTGATGTATTGCATGTTAAGTCCACAACAACAAAAATATGGCAACAATAAAATGTATGTTTTTCAAAATTTGGGTTGTGGCAATTTCTTATGAAGCACCAAAGGCCACATCAACAAAACAATTCAACAATAAAATACAATCTCATTCTTTGGTGCTATTCATTTTCAAAGCAGAACCTTTTGGTTCACATCTATCCTGAGGTGGTCCTAAATATACGTCATAAGCAGGGAAGAGAAACGTTCGCGGCGGCCACCGCGATAAATTTTTTGTTTTAATATAAGGTACGTACATGTATAATATATATCACAAATATGAGTACATAATCATTGACAATAAGTTTTTTTACAACCAGATTGACATCTAGGGCATATGCTTTTCTTTGCAATTCTGAACTGCTTCTTAAAAAAGCAGGCACTGTGGGGGCTGATATATGTGAACCAAATATTGATATGAGTGAATCAAATATTTTTAGTATTTCTGCTGATACCCAATGCTCTTCATCTTCATCCTTTGGGTGCCAAGATGGAGGATTTATGTTGTTCTCTACATTCAAGCAACACTTGATGGGGTCATCATCTACCAAACATATCTGGTCTTTCTAAAATCCTTCTATTGCCTCCAAAGCTTCGTGTATGCTTTTGACGTTCTGGGCGGCGAACAACTCCACAATTTCTTTGATCTAGAATGACGTGAAAATCAGAGTCGTTCAGCTCAGGAACAACTGATCTAACATCGAGTATGTTAAGACATATACCAATGCTTGCTCTGTCCTTCAAATAGCTTAACAATTTTTGGATATTAAGTCTTGTATAAACCCATTTGGTCTTTGTCTCTAGACCCCCTTCTGGAAAAGGAGGTGCAACACGGTACTCTACCTTGGAGAAAGTCTTTAGAATGACTCCATTCAAGTTGAAGAGAATTTATTTTTTGTTATTCGAGGTGGTTTCTTCTCTGCACATTACATAGTTTAGGTTATCACTTTCAAACAAAGTCGCGCATAGCGTGAGATAGCTTAACTACGTTTCAAAATATATTTAACAAACTCACGCTACGCTAAATTTTCATAAATGAAAAATACAATAAACTTGTGCTGCGCATGAGACACTACAAGAGGAATGGGTTATTAGCGTCAGCCATAGAGTCAGAGGGCTACTTTTGGTGATTTTTGAGGTAAAAGTGGCATTCTGCAGTTAATAGCAACAGATATGAATCAATTAACTCTCATCTGCTCATTTTGCCACTATGGCTGACTCTATGGATGATATTAAATCATTTTAACCAAGCTAACTATATAGGTGACGATATATCTGATGCTATGGTGATGTACTATAAGTCAAAATTAGCTTCATCTTTAGCGTCAACCACAAGCATACATGTCATCTGACTCTAGTGCAGATGCTATGCCTAAAGTTATGGATGACTCTAATGCTGACGCTGATGCTAACTCTTAGTTTGACTCTATATCTGACTCTAATGCTACTTCCAATTGTGTTTTTGTATTTGACGCCAATAATGACTATGTCTGACATTACCATTGACCTCAGCTTGACTCTATTATTGACTCTACATTTGATGCTCTACATCTAAACTCTAAGTTTGATGCTACCATTGACTCAAATATTACAAACTCTGCTACTAGTGTTGGCATGTCGATTAGCTTTAGTATTGACACTACCTTTAAATGTATGTGTGACTCTAATGTTGATGCTAACCTTGATTTTAAGTTTACTCTACTTTTAACCCTAATGCTTGCTTCTAATGCTGGCCATATGTTTAACAACATCGTGTGTCTACAGTCGACTCTACTTATGATGCTTCTAACTCTACGTATGATACTACCCTTTCCATCTAACAATAGCCTCTGTGAATGAGCCATTTCTACTGAGGAAGAGAACCTGCGGCTAAAATATATAGAGGTAGCTCCATGTTCATGGCCATATCATGCCATTCAAATGAAACAAACTGCAACAAATCCACTGGCCCAAAATGCGAATCAAACTTCAGAACATGGCTCAGATGTGAGAAAAGCTTACAATTTCAACCACAAAATATCCGAGAGATATCACCTGTAAACAAATAAGCATACAGAGTTACATCACTCGCAGTGCGTCTGGATGCCATTATCGGGCCGGAATGCTTTGAAAAAAAGAATAAAATTTTGGTTTGTAACTTCATATGAAAAATAATTGTGGCAAGCATGCCGATCAGCCAGGATAAGAAATCTTGGGGACGGATATACACAAGCCACAAAATCCCAAAGCCCCAAAATTATTACGAATTAATTTTCTGCAATTTTTACTTTATCGGAATTCTTTCCCGCGTCCAAACACCCTAAAATCTTAGAAAAATCATGCTAAAAAAAAATTCCAAAAAAGTCAAACCTGAAAATCCCAAATTAACAAGATTGATATATGGTGCATTTGAATAGGGCTAGTTTGACAAGTGCACGCCTCGCCTCTGTCTTTTGATCTTCCATAAATAATGTGGACTATATCCAAGTGGGAATATATTCAAGGTGCATACGTGAATTTGTTTGCTGCAATTTTTTTTCTTTTTTAAAGCATGTGCATTTTGGGTCTAAAAATATCTTATGATTTGAAGTTGGGATTTTGCTAGGTTCATAAATAGATTCATAAGCGCTCTTGAAGGTGTTAAGAGTTGAGACTTTAGAGGGAGGGGGGAGTTCATGGGCACTATTGAAGGTGTTTAAAAACTTCAGAGATGGGGGAGTCATACAAGTTTTTAAAGATGTTTAAAAGCGTTTTTAAAGTAGTTTGGATTCTCATCGTTGGAAGTTTCAAGTAGATAACTTGTCCGAAATAAGAAACAATATATTAATACAATACTAGTTATGGTGCCCGGCGTTGCCGGGCTTAGTAACAATTTGAAGACGTAGCCATTTGATTGTTGCTAGAATAGACAATGTGGCTTGAAGGGGCAAGGGTAAAATAGAAGTTTTTAAGATTCATTAACATATTTGCGTATAGGTATTTGAGACCTAAACTTTATTATGTTATGTTGGACCAAGTACAAATATTCACAACCCTGAATGTACTATAGAAAAACTTTTGTGGTTCCTCAACACATGCCTATAATTTGTGCATGTAGTTATATAACTGCTTCATATAGTTGATCCTTTATTTTCGTAAGGACAATAATATAGGATAAGACTATAGTTCAAAAATTGCAATAAGGAGGATGGTAATGCAAACTAAGTATAATAGATAAGTATCAAATGTCCAAATATCTTTTCTATATGCAGAATGAACCCAAAATATAGATAATAGCTTAATTTAAGCACTTCTTTAGATAGATCGAAGACTACCCATGTATGCGCGCACTCACTTTTCTCACCCTATGGTAGTCGATGAGTGTTTGTGCCTTAATGTGGTTGCCTCTGTGGTATCGGTATTTTCCCATATAGAGGAGATATTTTAAGATAGGCTTTGTAATGTTACGTGATAAATGTTTATTATGTTGCTAGACTCCACTTTGCTATTGATTTATACAAAATTACACTATATTGACAGCCTACACTCCCAATAATGCCTGTAGTAGCAGCATGAGCATAGAAGCTCTGGGGTTAACGTAGGCAAAACAGGGATTTAAGATTAAGCAAGATGAAATCCAAATATGCAGTTGTACATGCTTTAAGGCTGATGTACATCCATCCACATCATATTAAAAGGAACACAAGAGAAATATCTATATGAAGGAGAGAATTTGTATATACTTGAAATGGTGGCATGATATATGGTACTTATATATTTAAGAAACACAACCATTTGGGTCAAAATGGTAACATGATAGGCACAATATAGATACGATATGAATGGCGATGTTCATTTCGACACGATGTGTAGTGAGAGGTAATAAATTTATGAAGTAAGAAAACAGTGAACTAAAGATATACCATTGCTTCTTTTTTTTTTCTTGTTTTTGAATGAGGGTTGAACACTTCAAAAGTTATTAACATGTATTAAATTGAGAAATGGAAAATGGAAGGGAGACATAAAGAACTGTTTTTATTTGAAGATGGGGTTTTTAGTCTCGTTTTATAAAAGAGAGGTCAGGGTGAGGGAGCATATGGTGTCATTTGTGCCAATAGCTAGTGGATCATGTATGTGGAGAGCAAAGAAAATATAACTTTTACTGCAACCATGTGTGATCTCGCTCATTAATTGCATATAAACTTCGACAGCTTTTGATTGGAATATAAGCTCATAAACACATCATACAGAGTATGCTCCTTTTAAAGCACATAGAGGTTTTAAAATTTTAAGCTTTTAAAATTCTGCCACTTCAAGAGGGTTGGGCCTGATTAAGAAGGAAAATATAAGGTAAGAAAATCAGGTTGAGCAAGAGCCTCCGTCTAACATCTTCATAGACATACAGCAACATAGCTCCTTGGGATATACCATTTTATTTGTGTTTAATCATAGCTGTCACTGAGAAGCCATTCTAATCTTTGTTGCATTGCACTTTAGTATATAGGCAATGGAGTTGTTTCGGTCTGAATGGAGCTTGCATACATGCCTTCCACAAATAATGTCCACAGACCTTAAACACATCAACAATGACAACGGACCTTTACCTGAGAAACGCAGATGTATGAAATTGCAGTTATGAATGCTCATGAAAGAATTCTAGGATCTGTAGTACAGACCATTAGATAAGAGCTCCAACGTTGCATATTGGTGTCTAGGAAGATAGAGATGTCAAAGTTATCTTACTAATACTTTGTGCATTATAAAAATAAGGACGACTTCATCCTTTCCAACTGAGTAAACTGGGATATGAATTTCATGTTCTGAAAGCTCGTCCATTGTGAATCTCTATTGCAATAGATAGCTAGCGATCCAAAGGCCTCTGCTTTTGAAGTATTTCACCCATGCTAGGGTGAAAATATGGAGTCTGATTGATGTCACTTCTTATATAGAAGGAAGAGATACATGTAAACCATTTAAATTCCCTGACATGTTTGTTGATGGAAGCAACGGTACTCCTGACTGCAGTGTGCATAGTCTCAATCCAGAATGGTAAGATCTCTCCACTTCTATATATGGTCCTACTAATCGTATAGTCATAGGCAGTAAAATCATACTACTCACCTTTTTAAGTAGTTGAAACAGAAATAGGACTCGCCACTGCCACACTTGTCATAGGAGATATCGTTGAAGGATAATCTTAGCAATGCTTCAAGAATCAAGTTGAAGTACCATGCGATTGGACATTGAAGAATTAAAAGAGAAGAAAGAGTGAATGGTCATCTTTTGCATTAGAAGTCGCCCTGGCAATAATTGCATGGAATATTTAGTGGGGCAGTTGAGTAGAATGCATGTGCATCTTACATCTAAAATAAATCTACCAGCACGTATACCTGAAAAGTCAACTTTGAGCCATCATTAAGCACTTGAGAATGTAAAATGCATGATCAAGCAAGACTTCTTTCATGTTATATGTGGACAGTAATGGATGAGAAATCAAAGGAAAGGTACAAACATAAAGTATTCATGACTATAAAACATGAATTGTGGAGTTTTAACGTCTTTTGCTCTATGGTGGATGAAATGTCAATATTGCAACATGAAGCCAGCAAAGGGTATTACCTCTACAATCGGAGGCACCTCAGTAGCTCCCTAATGCATTTGCAAAACACGTGAGGACATTCACCAAATTGCATATAAATCCTATAGACACGAACATTTGCTAAAATTCATTGCCAGCTTTGCCAGCGGAGGCAACAATGTATGCTGATTGAATACCAATAGTTAGCAGTTTGCATATGATATTTTGTGGCAAAAACCATAAAGATTAATGCAACTTCATTACCTGGTATCAGTCAGTGTAAGATGCTCCAGTAATGTCAACAGTCTAAGCATGTGCCCATCATCTAGATGCTCCAATAATGACAATAGTCTAAGCATGTGTCCATCATCTATACTCAATGTACAAAATACAGATGCACCACTGATCACAAACATGTGAAGCCACAACAGAAATCAGTATAGAAATAGCAGTACAGAAATCAGTAGCAAAAATAGAAATGAGAAAGGAGTGACAATAAGGCACTTATCCAAATATGATAAATCTGCACTCAAATTGCTTTTCTGAAATGCATAGATCAAATTGGGTATATTAACCCCTGTATAATTTTGCAAAAATGGCTCCATACCTTGAAAAAGACAGGATCGATGAGAAAGAAATTGTGTCTAGTACTCTTTCGGAAGTCCCCAAGCTTCAGAAACACAGAAGGCTTAACTCTTTAAGAGTAAATGTTGTTGATTGGACAAAGCCGCTCTCCATGCTATAGCCTGCACGAATCAAATAAAAATGGACCATATTATTAGAATATCTGCACAGTGGCATACTTGCAACAACGTCTTGCAAACCAAATTTCCAGCATCAAAGAGCCTCTTACATGCAATTGGAGAAAGAATGTCCTTGACAAATAATGGAGTAGCAAAATGGTTTTTATCTAGAGGAGATATAAAAAATGGAGTGGCAAAAAGATCAATGTGTCTGGAGGTGATGCAACTAACATCTTAAAGCTTCGTGCCTTTACTTGTAAAACATTGGTATGCAGAATGAAAATTATGCAAATTCCTAATCATTTTACTATGGAAAGTACATGCATCAACAGATAGTAGCCTTGATCTTGAGCTATCGTTTAGAAAAAGGGTCTGCCTCAAGCTAAACCTAGACTGCAACAATAGATTGCTTCTACAATATCAAAGCTTAAAATTACTGGAAGCATAAGATTCACCTGCAAGTAAATCCCCTTCCCATCCCGTTGGCGTAACTCTCCCTAGTAATGTACACATCTCTGGATCTGTACTCTGGAAATTTATCAAACATCCCAAGAGAAAAGCCAGTGAATCTCTCGATGCAATCAGCAAATCCTTGGTTTAATGCACAACATTTCATTCAACCTAAGCAAATACCGCAGTGCCTATACGAATCAACCCTGTCAGACTTTATATCGTACCTGTTGCATCGTTACATCCTCATAATCGGTAGAAGTATTAGAGTATGACCACTCAACTCCGGCAGGTGTTCTCTCAGATTTTTTTTCCCTGTAATACACAACGGAACTCAATAAGAAATCGAAGTACCTTCTGATTTTTTGCTACCTCTTGATGCCCTTGCGGCTCCAAGCTCCAAGTGAAGGCTCTAAGGCTCCAGCCGGTGAAAGCTCCAGAAGACGATTTTTCCCTCTTATAAACCTAAAACCCTCTATGTTGGCCTTTCTGAAACCCTCTATATTTTCCTTTCGACCAGATAAGAGTGGAAATAACTTAGAAGAAGAAAAAATGAGTAATAGAATTCTCTACGATTTTTGTAAATCGTTAAGTTTTTCCGGCGGCAAAAATACCTCAAAATCATAGGAAATCACTTAAAAAGAAATTCCAAAAAGGTTTTTAGCCAAACCTGAAAATCCCAAATTAACAAGATTGATAGTTTTGCATAGTCTTTTAGCGTATTCATACGTTTAAAGTTGACACTGGACCCTAGATATACAAAATAGTTGTATTCTTTTGGAATATTCTATATCATTGATTCCATCAGTCACTAGCCACTCATTTGTTATGATTCCTATTTGGATTATGATACGAAACATGGAGCAATCATATCAAAATTACTAAACAATCTGGTGGGGGTCACACGAATGCTTGGAAAGAAGATTCTTTTAACCGACAAACTTGTGAAAATGAGATCTATTTGCAAAACAAAATGTGTCTTAATGTAGTAACATGTGTTAACATGTTCAAATAAGCAAAGAACAAATGTCTTTAATCGGTCCACATCCACCTCGAAAGGTGGCTCATCATAACATAACATCAGAATGCCAAATAGTAGCATCAACAAAGAAAGGAAATCCTACCCAAGGCTCAGACTCATGGGATCGACTGACGGCTTGGTCTCCAGAAGACAATGCAAACATAATTCATTGCAAATGGATTGGGCTGGCATAAAAACATGGCCCACTCCATCTCTTCCTCCTGAACATACTTTGCAGATGCATTAGGGTTTTTTTGAGATTAAAAAAAGGCCTTCAAAACATGCCAACTAAGCCAAATGAAGATAAATGAACTACCAATCAGAAATTAGAGCCTGACGGGTCCAGTCAGCAAAACTGTTATAACTAACTCACTGGATCACATTTTCTAGCATAACTATTGATAGAAAAGTCCAAATGAGCTCTCGTTCAGTGCAATAGATAGATCTCGTTGAGATCTTTCCAACCTTAGGTGCTTTGCACATATTTTAACCACTTATGATTGTCGAAACTCCAAAAACTATGGTTTTTACCATTTTTTACTATCCTACGGGGCTAAAAGATATGCAAACCACCCAAGGTTGGAAAGATCTCAATGAGATCTATCTATTGCACCAAACAAGAGCTCATTTGGACTTTTCTAACAACACTTATGCTAGAAAATATGATCCAGTGAGTTAGTTATAACTGTTTTGCTGACTAGATTACCAGTTCTGTTTTCTGATTGGTAGTTCATACAGCTTAACTTTTATGATCTCAAAAAATCCCTAATGGGTTGAAAAGTATTGGAGTCGTGACCATAGCCTGTTGGGTGCATAGTCAGAGGGACTACTCCTAGGCTGCATCTCCCCAGTCCCAATGAGGCAGGAGGGAATCACTCCCCTCCAAAAGATCCATGCCAATTACAGGCGAGCTAGAGAGCCACTATTCGTCTACGTCTTGAACCCCACTGAGGTGACGCATCGACTAGGATGTGTCGAGCCCATACCTTGCCCACACTCAGTGGCAAACTATCAGACCTAGCTTACAATGTTCCCCGGCCGTCGCTACACACCAGAGGGATTAACTGTAGCCAGACAAGTCTTCCTTATCAGCCGGTCTAACCCCGCCACCCATAGCCAGGCAGGCAGGCTCCTATGCACAGGCTGCAATTACTGGGTGCTAAGGAGGTTACTCTAGGAGTATCACCTACAAAGGCTCTGGTGGGTCTCTACCTCCCTTCCCCATACACAGAAGGTGCGCACAAGAATACCCCTTCATCATTCAACGAACCTGAGTACACAGAATAACTTCTAATTTATCTACATAAACATAAAAAGTTTGGCTCGTTCATTAGAGGCTGAGATTTGGGGATCTAGAAGTCTTCTCAAGCTATGAAAAGATGCAAACTCAGCTCAATGACAGTTGGAAAGTCGGCATTTGCATGTTGGAACGATCGTATACTAGATCCTTGGCTTGCTCCCAGTCCTCGGACATCATTCATGCTATCGGGGCGGTTCGAGATGGTTGAAGCTTGGTGGTCTGCTTGGGAAAGCAAGCTCCACAAGTGCTGGTAGGTCGAAATGGATTTGTCGCAGGTGCAATGCGAGCTCTGGAGGTTGGAATATGAAAGGGACACTTTTAGTGTTCCAGACTCCTTTTATCATGACGCTTTTCGGGTTGGCATCTAAAGGGGCATTTAGGGTTATTGCCACGTGGCAATGGGTATAGGCATATGTTAATGGTTCCAATGGTCCTATTTCAAGGTATACTTCTATATGGTTGCCATATACATGTCGCTCAATTGACATGTACCAGTGATGTGGCAGTATAATATACATATTCACACCACATATTATGCTGGAACATTAGATTCTCCCCACCTTGAATTGATGTTGTCCTGAAGGCTTTGCTTCAGAGTCTCAACTATTATCAAAGGATTCGAAGCATGGACAATAAAAGGATACCTAAACAAGCTTTGCGAGAGTCTTAAACACAGAGTCATGCAGGATGGTATAGACATCTTGGTAAATGGGCTACTTTTTGGGATATTGATCTTGATGATCTCCCAAATACAGATGTTGGGCTGCATGCATTGGTGATTGAGCGAGCTTTATAGAAGATGTGCTAAATGCTGATCTTGGAGCAAAATGAAACTTCTATAGACAAGAAGTTAATGCTATGGTCGTTTATGAAGAGCAGACCTATCTAAAAGAGGAGCTTAGTCACAAAAATTGGCAACTCATTGCTAGATTGAGACTTAGTTCGCATTGCCTAGAAATCAAAAGAGGGCGAGAGCAAGGGGTGGCAAAAGAGATACATTTTTGCCTATGTTGCCTTGAAGCACAAGTGGAAGATGAGGATCCGGCGCTAAGCCTTTGGTCATATCCGAAAAGATCACCAGATCACATGTGCTTCTTTTTTGCTTTTGTTAGATATAGCTCCACCGAAGCGTGGAACATATCTTAATATCTTAAATCTAGAAATAAATTATTAGATCTATACAGAATGGCTAAAAATTTGCTCGCGTCACTGATATTGTTGACATCGTTGTTTCATATTTTGTTGATGGACCTGAGGGTCTGAAGGCATGATAATAATATTATTATCATTATTATAAAAGAACCCAAAAAGATCCATTCCTTATCTTTACAATAATCTTAAACAGTGCAGTACCGTACTTTCGTACGTATAGAAGTTTTTTTTACATTTTTTACGTACGATACCTCTTAACGTACTCCTAGAGATTTAACGTACCTAAAAAAATTTCAGTACATTAAAAGTTCAGAGGTACCATGGGTAAAAGCATGTTAGGGTGTACCACTTTTGGAACCTGCAAAAGTACATACACTAGGTACTTCAGAACTGGGTACTTTCTCATTTTTATTTTCAGTAAAACCAGTACAAAAGTCCAAAATAAAAGTCAAGGACGCATTAATATTCAAAGTTAAGATAAAGATAATGCTACTGGAGATCAAAATATATATAAAAGTTCTAGAATGTACCTTTTATTGAGATATTACGTACCCAAGTACCTTTTTAAAACCTTTTAAAAAGGGACACCCTAACATGCTTTTACCCCCATATGTACCGTACCTTTGAAAAACGTATTGTACCTCAAAAAACCTTAAAAAAACCTTTAAAAAACATATCGTACCTCAAAAAAACGTAACATACTTCAAAAAATGCAGATCCGAAGAATATACAAGAACATTATGAAAGGGATGAGAAAGGCCTTTGCCCCAAGAGCTTAGAGTGTCAGACTCTAGAGAGCAGGTAAGAGAAATGATAGACGAGTCAAGATAACTGTGCACGCAATTTAAAGATAGAGATGGTTAATCACATAACAATGAAAGCTATTGCTGTTGAAAACTGCCCTGCCAAGAACTGTGACTATAATCAAATATGGAGGAGCCATCGTGACCCAAACAATTCCCCTACCGGGGGGGGGGGGGAAGGGAGGGGCGCAGATAAATTCGGCTGCAATCAATCTATTCAATCAATCTCCTCTCCTCACAAAAGGTTCGATCCTGAAAAAAGAAGGAACCCAAGAAACCGTAGAGACTTAGGGTCAGCGCTCATTGGTTCTGCTTGCACATCTACCTATGGGTACTTTGTATACAGGAATGACTTTTTTGTCGACATTCCGGCGTGGAAACGCTGCCGACGCCAAGCGTTAAGCGGAGGCGGCGTTTGACATCCGGAATGTCGACAAAAAGTCATTAGTGTAACGTGAAGTTAACCTAGGGTTTCATTCTGTCATTTTTTTTTCCTTTCTTCCTGCGCCATCGCCATCGTTTCTTTAGGCGATCAATCAGTGTTTTATGTGGCGCCATCGGCCGAAGCTTCATTCGGTGGGCGCCATCTAGGTTTGAGAGTTGAGTAGGCGAGTTTTTGGAAGCTTTTGACGAAGTTGTGAAGCTTCTTGGTCTGCTTTCGTGTATTTTCTTTGTCTTTTTGCTTCCGGTGGCGTGATCTTGCTCTGAGCGTTCGTTAGGCGAAACTTTTGAAGGTTTTGAAGAAATTTCTTGGTGCCTTTGGTCTGCTTTGTCTGTGTTCTTACTTGCATGGCTATTTCTTTGCTATTTCTTGCGTCTTTGGAGGATGTAGGGGCGACTCTAAAGAGAACTAGGATGGCCTTTTTGCAAGAAATTCTTGCATGCAGTTTCTCTTGTCGAAGTTTTGTGCTTCTTAGTTTGTTTCAAGTTCTGATTTATAGTCTAGGACGAGTTTCAGACTTGGATTCTAGCTTTTTGTATGATCCGGGCGGTTTGTTCAAGGATTCTGTAAAAAAGGCTGTAAAAAGGGCAAGTATCTTTGTTGTTTTCTGTTATTCTTCTTTTATTTTTCGCTTCTTGTTACTAATTTGGATTTTCTTTTGTAGATTTGTGTGATGGATGATCTTGAGGAGCCTATTCTTAGGGATATCACAAATACCATTGTTGAAAGGGAGGTGCAGACAGAGAAGCTTGCTAGTCTGACTATTTCGGATGAGGCCAATGAAACTGTTGCTGATTTTGAGAAGGCTTTACTTTCTGAATTTGGAGAAGAAGCCATTACTAAGTATTTGACAGAGGCCAGTGCTGAACCTGTGGTTGTTCCTGTTGCAGATCCTAGTGGTAATAGGCTTCCATTTGTGGAGTTAGATGAGGGTAGATGCTGGAGGTATTAGTAGATCTGCTGCTAAGATTGCTTGGGCTAGGAACAGATTTGATCTTTGGAGGCAGACTTATGGCTATTCTTTGGAGAAATCTATTGAGGATATGGATCTTTTTTTATTTGCTTCCTTATTAGAGAAATTTATGATGCAAGTGGTGAAGAAAGACAAGAAAGGATCATTCTATCCTCCAGAATCGTGTAACTTAATTTGGAAATTTTTTCTTGCTTGTTTTATATCTATTAAATTTTGTTATTAATTTACCTTTGTTTCTTGCAGGCTTCATGATATGTTTCGAAAATTTGGTGCAATAATTCGAAGAAATCAAGAGATTAGAATTGCCAATACTGGAATTTCAGAGGTAAAATTCTCTATCAAAGACTCTCCAATATTTGAGAGGGCAAGGCTTGCTTGTGTGGCATCCATGAGAAGGTCCAGGAACACTCCAGGTGTGTGTAAGAAGAGGAAGAAAGTGGAAGAAATACCTTATGGTAGTGAGCAGCTCCTTCTTGCTGATGTAGATCATTCAATCTGTCATCCTAAAGGTTTGCAAAAGAGATTTCTTTACTATTGTGTGGCTCGATTTGCTATTCGAGGTCAAGGTGAGGTGCATCAGTTGCTTATGACTGATTTCTCGGTTGGAGATGAAAATGGACAAGAATATCTTGAATATAGTGAGAGACTTTCAAAGAATAATGATACTGATATGAATCATTATCAGGAGGAACAGTTTCGAAGACCTTGCCGGTGCTATGAGAATGATGTAGTTCTGACATTTAGACAATTGAAGAAGCATATGCCTGTGCCTAAGCCTAATACTGATGGGACTGCGGGAATTTCACATTGTTTTATGCAAGCAATCGTTAATCATAGGGGACCAATCTGGTATAATTCGAAAAATAGGGTGTCTGCTAGAAACTTGGCTGGTTGGGTCAAGTATATGTTGTTGACTGTTGGTGTTGAGGGTCAGTTCAGCAACAAATCTGGTAGATGTACCGTGGTTTCCAGAATGACGAGGGCACATGTTCCTACTAATATTGGTATGAGGGTGACTGGCCAGCGTACAACTGAAGCATATTCCAGGTGTGTTACTTTCTTCTTTGCTTATTTAATTTGGTTTAATGTTATAATATATTACAGGTATGACAAGACCTTAGATTTGCAGACGAAGTGTGCTATGTCATGTGTTTCACAGCCTTTCGATGAGAAAGGAAAGAGGAGAATGTTTGAAGATGTATACAAGCAAGAACTTCAGAAGATTGATGATATGGATCGAGGAATGCAAGTTGCAGGTAGTTCTAGTGCATGTCCAGGTAGTTCTCTTGTGCATAATGATGCTATGGATGTTGCGAATTGTCAAATGGATTCTGTGGAGCCTAGCACTGTTGGAAATATTCAGTCTGTTGCCACTGTTCCTAGTTTTGATCTGAATCTAAAGTTTCCTGCTGAGGATTTGAGGGATGATGATATACAGTTAAACAAAGACATAGATGTGTTGACAGAATCGTCTCCAGATGTGAAGCGTGCAAGTGTTTTTTCAAAATATCAATCTTCATATTGGCAATATTTACGGTGGTTATTTTCGAATTGCGCATTGTTATGCCATTCATGTCTAGGGAAATCATGACCGAGATGATGAAGGGGTTTGGCTCAAAAGCTTTTGGTTTTGGCGCCGCTAGTTCTCCTTGAAGTATACATTCTCACCGGAAGTTCTCTTTGATTTTTTTTTTCTGTTTTTGTTTTGAATTGATACTTGGAAGTATCACATTTTGAACTGTAATGTGTTTT
The DNA here is from genome assembly GCA_021234155.1 of Isoetes taiwanensis. NCBI lineage: Eukaryota > Viridiplantae > Streptophyta > Lycopodiopsida > Isoetales > Isoetaceae > Isoetes > Isoetes taiwanensis. The sequence goes on along the minus strand of JAJEKV010000002.1, from coordinate 27,774,294 downwards.
TTGAATTGATACTTGAAGTATCATCATATTTTGAATTGTATACAGGACATGCTTCTTAAATGAATGGAAGAAATTTTGAGTCTCAAAATTTACTGTTGGAAATTTTCAGAATTGTAACTAAGTAAAAAGAAGAAATGCAAGTAAAAAACAGAATTGCAACCAAGTAACTACATTTCTGGAAAAGAAAATCATAGCAGAATAAGGGGTAAAATGGACAGAATGAACCCTAGGTTAACTTTACGTTATTGAAAATCAAGACCTTGCACAAGTTTCTCTTCTTTCAATATTAATAACATAACAAACTAGAATATAAAACTATTGGCACACTACATAGGAGCGTTAGATTTCTACATGTGGCATACATTTTGTGCCCTTCTGTCACCCTTGTAACAAGTTCTTGTTCGAAGAAATATGAAATCAATGTTATCAACTTATTCAAAATTTTAGCACACCTAATAAATGCGATTGCAACCTCATTGGAGGATTCTAATCGACTATTTGTTGTATAATTCGACTTTCTTCTGCTTTTTTCTTATGGCTTTTGCATAGATTTTATAGGCCTTATCTTATCCTCTGCTGACAACCCTTTGTGTGGCAGCACCTTGCTTTCATTGGAATCTATGAGAAGTTATGAAATGCTCAATCGAAAGAGACTCAATAGAGCTTGCAATTGGTTTTGAATTACAGGAGGGTATTCTCGCAAAAGTTGAGAGTAAGATTTCGATATGGTATTGTATGCAAAATTGTATAAAGAGGGTTTTTGAGGAGCTTGATGTCAACTTTGAGGAGCTTAGTTTCACAAATGTTTTTTCTGGCGTTTTTTGTTTCAATGGTTTCAATTCTATTCTATTTTGGAGTACATTTTATGGCTCCTGTTGCAATGGTGTAAAAAAAGAATGTGGTGAAAGTGCAGCCGACGTAGACACGATCTGATCTCTAACTTCATGCCGAAGATGACAGCTTGCTTACTGACTACGTGCTCACAGATCGTGCAATGATTTTTTGATAAGCAGGAAAGGGCAATGATCTCATAGCACCATTGGTTTGGGCGAGAGTTTTTAACAAACGAAAAAAAAGGCACCTTGAAATTACAGGGCCAAACAATAGCTTTTTTCAAAAAGAAAAATAGAGTCGATCCAAATCGACTGCGTCCCCTGTCTCCATCATCCCTGCTGTCCCCTTTTAACCGGCGTCGCCAACATTCTTGCCGGAAAAGAGCTAAAACAGAATTTCAGTGTCCCATTTTTTTCGTCGGTGAATTCCGGCAAGCACGAAATTTCGCTTGAATTTTCAAGGTGACGTGGCAGAGTCCTGCCGCTCGTGGATCTGCCACGTCACCTCAAAATCTCAAAAGAAATTTCGAGCTCCCCCGAATTACACCTTCCAAAACACACGGGCCTTGGATGTGTAACATGGAATCTTCCACAATCTAAGGGCCACGAATTAGTAGTAGAAACAACAAGTCCAATGAAGCAAATTCAGTCGACAGTCGCTAGGTTTTTAGTTTGTATTCAGTGAAGGATCAACGCTCCCCTTTTATCCTATCCAGGACGAGGAGGAGGATTTAAAACAGTACTCCGGCCTTAGGATTCAGCCGAAGAGGATGATCTTGCTGAATAGGGAAGCTTCATTGGTGGACGGATGCAGCAACTCTTCATCACAAATTGGTTTGGTCATAAAAGTTTTGTTTTTCTTCGTGGGGCCCCGCCAGAATTCGTGGCTTCACCACAGCTATATCCTGCCTCTCTTTTTGCCGTGAACCTGTGACTACGTTGGAGCCATGGCGCTTACACTGCATAAATCACCAGCTTGTTTCTTTCTCAGGCTCCCCGGATTAACTGGGCAACAGGTTTTGCACTTGCATGTTATGATGGAAATTCTTAATTCTACATGCTTATTTTGAAAATTTCATCTCATTAGCAGACTTCGAAATTCTCCTCGAAGACTAAGCTTTATTATCCATGTCAAGCTGGACTTGTGATCCCAAATTTGCAAGCAGATGATTTTCGGCATCCTTTAGATAAACAGGCAAGTGTGCTCCTTTACCTGTGTAAGTAGATCAATGAGCCATTTGTTTGTGGTCTAGATTTTTAAACGTACCCCTATTTAGATCTTTATGTCTAACGAATTTAATGAGCATAATTTTTCTATTCAAATGATGGGGCTAAATATGCACGCATGATAAGCACAGAAACTTTTACCTTTATATAAGATCCATCTCGTAAGAGTGAGTCCTATACACGATTGAGCTATTGGCAGGCTTTTATAAGAGGGACACTCAATCCAAATTTAATTAGAGGCTAAAGAATTATTGGCAGGTGGTAGTTAAAGTTTTAACTGTCTATCTAACTGCAGAATACAGCAATTCTTCGTGGAATTCCTGGCATAACTGAGATTGGAAAGCTTCTGTTGGGTAATAAGTGTTCTCGACCTTCCCGCCCTTTTGTATATGCAGAGATAATTCTGTATTCAAGGAAGTAAAACTTTTACACCACTTGATAATTTTTCTGGCAGAATAAGAATTTTGAGTTTCAAATTAGGGATTGAATTGCTAGAGAATAGTTGTCACCTTATCATGTACCTTGCAGGACCAGCTGCAGAACGAGTTATGCTGCTAGAGAACATTGCAACGGCTGTGCTAGTGAGTGAAAAGCAGGTAAAGCATATGTTTGCCTGACCATATGATAGCAGTGTACTGTCTAGTCTGTGCTGCTTGTTCTTTGGTCTCTAACAAAAAGCATTTTCTGCTACAGCTGCCCAAACTGCACAACCTAGTTGTAGAGGCATCAAGTATATTGGGCGTTGACGTTCCAGATCTATATCTCAAGCAAAACCCAATTCCAAATGCATATACGCTGGCATTAGGGGGTCGCAAACCATTTATTGTCATCCATACTAGCATTGTAGAGCTTCTGTCTCCAGCAGAATTACAGGTCTAGCCTGCGTGCTTTTCTCTGTGTATTAGGTCCCTATGTCTTTCTATTGATATTGTAAGTTTTACTAACCATGAATTTCTATCATCTCCATGTTTAGCGGTGTATGGATAAATTGGTAGGTGGTCGTCTTGCTAATGTTAAAGTGTTGCACTTCATTCTGGCGATGATAATAATGCATTGCTTTGTCAAATGGCACTAAACAAACATGAAAAAGTAGTTGTCTATGGAATATGCCCATGAAACCAATAGGCCTTTATCGGACTCATGCCAATCTATTTCATATGCAAGATGCAGGATGGTTAATATAGAGAATGCATCCTCATCATGTCCAAGTGATGGTGTCATATTTGCTGCCCAGATTTACTTCCTTACTATCATGGTCATTAGGCTACATTCAATAGGAATTAGTACTGGAAATATCATTAACAAGCGACTCAAATGATTGTAGGCTGTCATTGCTCATGAGTTGGGACATTTGAAATGTGATCATGGAATTTGGTTGACGTTTGCAAACATTTTTACTTTGGGTGCTTATACTCTCCCAGGTAGACAACAGGACGCGTATCTTAGTTAACATGGGGTAATTAGGACTGAATGAGGTGGTTTAATTGCAGGTATAGGAGCTTTCATTGCCCAGAGTGCAGAAGAGCAGCTCATGATATGGCTAAGGTCTGCTGAACTTACTTGCGACAGGGCAGCCCTTCTTGTGGCTCAAGATCCGAATGTGAAGAAACAATTTTGTTATTTGCTCACCAAGTGGAACTTCATATTTTGACTGTAAATCCAACAAGTGCATATTTTTCTCTTTATTAGGTGGTAATTTCAGTTCTTATGAAGTTGGCTGGTGGTTGTCCATCCATTGCGAGGGAGTTGAACCTTGAAGAATTTTTAAAGCAGGCACGTTCTTATGAGGAGGCATCTGCTGATCTATTTGGCTGGTATCTCCGGTACAGTTCCATTTGAACCCAACTGTTTTCCCTAATCTGCTCTTTCTGACCAACCTAGATTAGCTTAATGTTTTCTTTATTTATTACTGAAATATGTCTTCTTCTAAAGGCAGTCTTGACGTCCAGTAATTTTGTTGCCAATCTTAGGGAGACTATATTTTTAGAGTTTCTGCATATGTAATGAAACTATTAGCAAATGGAATGCAACTTTTTGTTGAATGTCACTTCAATGATTTTTAAGATGCATCACTGCATTCGAGATAAATACACACAAAAGCATTGATATTGCAATAGGCTTATTCATCAGATAACTTTGCTTCCAAGTCATAAATTAATGCTGCTGATATGAACGTTGGTCTTTCTCTGTATTTCAGGAATGCTCAGACGAGACAACTATCACATCCGCTTCCAGTCTTAAGAGCTAAAGAGATTGATCGGTGGGCAAGGGGAGAGGAATATAATGCCCTTCTAGCTCGAGCAAAGACTAGTATCCCTAATGGCAAGCTAGCATCTACCAATCTTAAACTTCCTACATAATGGTTGGTTAAACGACCGTGTTTTCTCTTCCAAACTCTTCCCCCCCCAAACACGGAAATAGGATTGTTGTAAATCTATTTGTATTTCTAGCAGCCTGATTATTCGGCATGTTGCCCTAGGATACATTTCCCTTTTGTCCACCTTGTATTAAGGAAATAATTTTCCCTTAAAGAAATTCGTGAATATTGCCAAGTAAACAGTGCAGTTAACCAAGGTGGCTACAATCTTTGTATAAAGTGGTCTTAGAAAGGTGTTTTTAAGAATGCAAACCAAGATCCTAGGTAACATAAGATATCCTCCACAATTCCCAAGCGTTGAGGTAAAGCCCTAACCATTGTTAAATAATAATGTGAGACATTGGTCTAGACTAGCAGGTATGTTTTGGCTAACCATGTATATTGGTTGCAATTGCTGTAATGTTTTTTTTCCAATGAACTCTTGGTCTAAGATCATTTGATGCCATAAGGTTTCCCAATGCTTTTACAGGGGCGAGTTTGTTCTCTATCTTTTGCTTTGAAATCGACTAAAATTACCTCTGACCATTGGATTTTTTTTTGTCTTCTGTTGAATGCTTTGTTTGGAAGGCCGGATATGGCTGGGCTGAGCCCTGATTACGCGGGAGGAAAAATTGGAAACCTCATGTGGGAGCTCGATTTTGTGGGAGGAGGAATTGGCCTGCCTCTGTCAATGTTCTCAGTCGTTGCTTCTTTAGAAAGTCGTTGGTTAATATAGTCTTTCGATTTCCAAAATCTGAGTGACATATAAGTAACAAAAGCGAAGCTGCCTTCACCATAGCATACTCCAAGCATGCACTAAGTAGCTTTTCCTCCCGATTTAGGGTTAGTATGGAATTGTAAATTTGGGGCTCTGATTTTCATCCCCCTACTGCTCCTGCTGTAGTTTCTGCTGTAGTTTTTGATTGACTGGGTTTTTATTCTTTCACCACTGTGACTCCATGTCTGCTTTGAGCTGTGGGTGCATTGTGTTCCTGAATTCTCCTAGGTAGGAAGTGGTGCAAAGAATTAATGGAAATGGTTTGAGGCCAAACCAAAGCTGTGATTTTTATATAGTATTCAGAAATCAGAGGCTCTTTTGTATCTGGATTCTCATTCTTTTCACCCGATCCATATGCATATGCTGAGCTTCATTTGGTCGCCTTGTTCGGAGGATGATGGCAGAGGAAGAAGCTGCACGAACGATTCTGGAGTAAAGAATGATTCTTGCTTTTAGTTCCTCGCTGGGTTGATTGTTTTTCCTCATCATCTGGGTGCGCTGGAGTAGGGCAATGTGCCACCGACCTGGGGCTTCGATCCCCCCATCGCCAAAAGAATTCGTTGCTGCAGGTCCTGCCACATGTACAACATCGCCACCCTATGTATAGAGCCATTGGTTGAGATCCAAGGGCTCACGACATTTTAGATTTTTTCACAACATATATAAAGCAGCTTGATTTTTTTGTTTGATGCAATTATGAGAACAACACGTGTATTTAAAAAATATATAATTAACAAGATGCTAACGCATCAATGGGTTGCCCTTTAGGATGCCCTTTAGAGGAGTCATTGATGCATGCACAATTACTTTGAACATTTTTGCCCTTTAGAGGAGTCATTGATGCATGCACAATTACTTTGAACATTTTAGAACCACTAGTCCGAGAAAAAAGGAAGCATATGTTTGGAAATGGAAGTATGGAAATTTTTTAAAATTTCGTGATATATCTTCAGATGCTGTCAAGATTCTCTTAGGGTTTGTAAGGGTTCATGAAGCTAGATTCGATTTCCTTGGGTTTTGTGAGATCCGTTTATTTTAGAATGTTTTCAATCTTGCAAATATACAAACACCTAATATGGGTGACGGGCGGCTGGAAGACGATCTTATGTAATGTAAAACAATTGTCGCAGAGAAAATTTATTTAGGGTTTTGATGGGACCAGTTCTTGGAATGGGTTCAGAAGTTATCCTGACTCAGGTAGTTGGGATCAAGTGTACCGTCCCATATCAAATTATTCTGCAAGGGGCAAGGTTCTTATTTTCCAAAGGGATGCTCTAGAGCACCAGATGATATATTGTATTGTGATGGGTCCACAATGCCTTAAATTCTGCTAGAAGGTCAGAAGACAATAATTTGCTGCTATTTGCAAATTCGTAATAGCTCAATTCGTAATGCATAAACTGTAGATTGGAAGACAATATGTAGGAACCATATCATGACACTTGCCTAATCAGAGAACTAGGTCTATATGCAAGTTGCGTTAACCCCACAAATAGGCATTTAATTTTAGATAGGTCAGCAACACTCTTCTTGTTTTAGTTCTCAAGTGCAATAAAGTGCATATGTAATGTTGCTCGACCGCTCATCTCCAAATATTACAGCCAATCTGGCAGTTAAGTACCATAATAACTATCTGTATAATCAACAAGAGAGCGATCAAATAAATCTTGACGTTGCCTCGAGCCCACATCTATTTATTATTGCATAGTTATTTTCTTTTGAGTCCGCGACCTGGTCGGTTGCATAATTCTTGGATGGCTTCCATTGATCATATCTTGCTTTTGTCTTCGCCTTGAAAATTTACTTATTCTTGAGTTTGGTTTCAACCTTGAACTAATTTTATTTGCTGAAACCCCATTTTGATTTTAGTTGTTGATTTTGCTGCTTTGAGCAGGTACTAATTCGAGCGATTGGTCCATCTAGGCTTAAGAGTTTGACGTGATTATTCAATTTTTGCAATGTCCTGCTATAAGAATTTCCAATAATTCCATCGAGTTGCAAATTGCAAAGTAAACCATGGTGTTTTTGGAATTGGAAGTGACTGTAGCAGCTTTGTATTTCAGTAGTCAACTTGTAGACCAATGGATCTACTGTATGCTCTCGCCACTCCACAAAACAGGGCGGACAATTACGCCAGATAAAATGTGCAAAATTTTACAGTTTTTAAAGGCAACCTATTGCAAGCAGAATAATTTATCATACTCATGAGCCTAGAGCATTGGAGATGTCATGATGATGCTATATACTGCAGGTTGGAGATGGCCCTCATACCTAATAAACAATTCCAAGATAGCACAAATTATTAAAGTCTGACTAGCCCTGTAATATGCATAAACATGTTACCTTTATATATCCATTCGACGAGCAAGAGAACAGAAAGTGTTTCCAACAAAGGAGGAACATGGTAACATTTGAGTGCCCTTGAAGAATGTGCAAGCATTGCCTAGCATTAAGGTCCCAAACCTGTAAAATTGTTTAGGTTATGGAAAAATACAAAATAGAAAGCATAACTATCATATGCCACAGCATAACGGAATAATTTCCAATTCTTGTTCTTCTGCAGCATTGAGAGCCTAACGCTTGTTGAACAAGAAACTTCTTTGTTCTATGTATTGGCTTTCAATTAAGGCAACATCATCTCTCGGCTCATCACCATCAACATGCAAAAGTAGTTATTTGAGTTGTGATATAACAGCAATATGCTTTGTCAGTGATATGGAGGTGCCAACATATTACCTTTATTGTCTTCTCCATTGAACCAGAAAATATACAGACTAGTCTTAATACGCAGTGCCAAGCGTACAGTTTGCGCAGACCACAATTTTAGAAAAGCATGTTATGAAACCTGCATTTAGGTCAAAACGAAGAACGTGTTGGATTACATTCAACAAATAGTGAATCCCCATGCATCGCAAGGGCATAAACTTGTCCCTTAGGTCTAGCAAGGCTTTGCTGTGCAGAAGCTATCATATTCCATGGATGTATATTACAATATGTAGCATAATAACAGGGGGTTTTCTTTGTGTTTTTGTACGCTTTTTACTAAGGTTTTCCTATGATTTCGTGATGTATTCAAATGGATGTACTAATGCGTACATCTAGAGTGCACCATTTCTGAGCCATTGATTTTAGCCCTTTTTTTTTTCCAATGTTCAACAACCAATGGCTCACAACAAAAGCCCTTTTAAGCACGAATTAATTAATTACAGAATTTCGGAATTCTCGTTTAGCATGAAATAGGTTCTTGGTTGTCTATAAAACACCGTAAGTGGTTGCAACAGAGTAAAAGTTGCCGTTTTTTTCGATGATTTTCGGCCACAACCAGCGATGTATCCGATTTCGACATTTATAAGGCTATCCCAAGCTCCTTTCAGAGTAAGAGCTGTCCACAAGAAAGAGTAAAAATACTCAGCAGGATCGCGACGACGAAGATTTGAAGCTGCTTAGCTAGCCCATGGATATAAGATCACAAGTCCGTTAAGGTCTACATATGGATGAAAGGAAAACAAAGTTATAGTGAAGATCGTGGCGGCGAACATTTTGAGCTGTGTAGCTACCCATCTGATTCGAATTCTTAATTTAAAAGAAGTGTGTAGAAGGCAATCAACCTAAGAAAGTGCTAGCAAAGATCGCGTCACGGAAAGTTTAGACAAGAAACAAAACTCAAACAATAAGAAAACTCAAAGATGTGCAAATCTTCAAAGCCTTATATATTATATTCCTCGGATATAGCAATGTACATTTCTTTACCAGAGGGGCAGAATTTACTCCATCTGGGTTTCTGATACTGATTCAGGTACAACACCTATCTCAGCAGATATCCTAGCAACATGTTCATGGCCCCTTCTTATAGCCTCAGATGTGTCCATCTCCGTATAGCCTGTTACATCTGGGATGTATACAGACATGGCCTGTGCAAGGACTTGGAGATGTGGATCCGGTCCTTCCGTCTCAATATCCATTGCGCTGCCTTCCACCGATGCGCCATTCTGGACACCACAGTCGAATTCGGTTGAATGGAAGAGCTTCTTTTTCTTGGCTACAACCTGGTGCTCTTGTGTACCACTTGGCTCACCCTCATGATGCGCAGGTTCCACGTCCATTCCTATGTATTCGAAATTTGACCTGCCTGTCAGAAAAGGCATGTAGGCATCAAATCTTTTGTTTAAAGCCCCCAATTTTTGAAACATAGGCTCTAGCGCATTAATACCTTTCTCAGTAGACTCTAGAAGTCTTTTCGTTTCCTGCATCCTTTCCTCGTAGCTCTTCTCATCCATTTGATCCAAGATTTCATCAAGCTTAGATATATCTGTTTTCTGGGTAATATTTATATTGATCTTGTCAGGATCATTTGTAGTGTCTGCTTTCTCCTCTTCAACTGTCTCCCCAGTGCCCTGGCAAACCATTTTTTCAAGCTTATCCAAGAAAGCCCTAAGAAATCGGCATACTTTACCTTGGCTTTCGAATGCAATACTTTTCTTTCCCTGCATTAAGGCGACACGGGAAGCTGTACCAGCTGAGAAGAAATCAAGGACACAACCACCCTTGGGCACCAGCTGGTCAACAATGTAGTAAGCATATGATGTCTTCAACTGGCACTTCAGCACGTGATCACCTTCCATTCCGACAAACTTGTATCTGGGTTACCCGTGAAGTAAGTCTGCCATTTTTTTTTTCATTTTCTCATCAGTTCCTTCATTACCAGTGACAGGCATTGGTGGCAAGGGGTGCTCTTTGGTGTTGTGCTCACCGGTGTCAAACGAAGCTCCAGCTCAGGCAATATCGACGTTACCCTGGAGTCGCTTCTGTTAATGCACATATGGGTGATGTAATACTGATATTCCTTCACCCTTTTCTTGTTCACCCACCGAAATGTGGGACCCGCCTTGAATTTGCTTCTGACTGTACAAGCAATCTGGCAAGTTCACAGACCGTATCAGAATAACCAGGTGATAAATATTAGCAGTTGTCATACTAGATATTCTTGTAAAGAGTTCCATGTACTTTTTGCAGGTCCATAATGTAGAGAATCCCCTAATGTCAATGAACACCAAAGTTGCATTCTCAGATACTGGAGTGGACGTAGGAATCCCTTCCTTTGTCACTGCGTGAACAACATTTTTCTTTTCTTTGATTTTGATAGCCTCTTCAGGTTTCAAAATCGATCTAATCGGTTCTAAAAAAGCAACGGGCAAATTACCCACGACATGATCTTTGTTGTAATTGGCTTTCACGTATTCTGTATCCGAATCAGATATATCAAGGATCCGCTGTTCTGTGAAAGCAGGAAACTCAGACAACAATTCTTCGAAGAAAGAGTAATCTTTCTGAAGCAATGTGGAAGCATAGGACACAATCTCTTTGCGCATGAAGGTCAAGCTTCTAATGTCAATGGCGCGCTGCTTGCAATCAAACCTACCGTGATATCCGGCTTGCACCTTAAGGTATGTTTTTTCCTTCTAAAATCTCATCAAGCAGCTGAGAAACCTCTGCATTAGACATGCCTCTAAGGTATCTTAACCAGGTTTTGTTGAAGAAGTCCTTTGTTGGCCTATCAGGTAAATCCCCATGTTCATCACAGAGTTTTCTGCCCACCCATTTGTTGGCCACTTCCATTAATTTTTTGAAGACCCGCTCCTCCATAAAAATAAACTGTTTTTCATCTTTTAGGTCCTTCACCTTCAATGTGGTGGTAGCTATCTCGTGGAAGTCCTAAAAAATAAATGGTCAGGAAAATCGCGGCCGCGATGTTGATGAGCTAAGAAAAGAAAATACCTTCCATGCCGATGTTGTGGCAGTACCAATGGGCCCTTGCGGAGGACATCCATATGCCTTAGGTTGATGCCGTAGCTGTTGAAGCTTCTCTATCAAAGGCTCTCTGTATACGGTGTTAGCAATGACTTCATTGCACTGAATGCTCAATTCAATATATTCTCTATCTGTCAAATTTCCATTCAGCACTCTGGTTCTTCTCCTGGCGTAGGCTTTAGCAAACTCAAGCCGCTGTTCCAGTTCTCCAACAACACCGCAAAGCAATTGAGCTGCACATATACTATGGTTACCTGAAATTATCCAAAATTTCTTGCCCTTCAAATCAGCTTCTGTGTTCCAGGTATTCTTTTTCCTAAAATAATGCACGCTGATAAGTTAGGAAGCTACAAAACAATTATGATGGATAATAACAATCACCTGATAATTGGGTCGAAGGGGACAACATCGGCCGGTGTGAGGACCTCCGTAGGATACGTCTTGAAGCTCTTCACAAGTGTTTGCACATGGTCGTTTGAACGCATCCGATGGGTTAGATTAGCAGGAGCTGGCTCGCAATAAAAAATAGAGACCTTCCTAAACTAGTTCACACCAAGCGGATAAAACCGCTTAAACTGTTCAAGCTTCTGTGCAGTTTGCTCAGCCAACTTACGTTCTTCCTCGTGATTGAATTTAAACTCAGTTGGCAGTTCAGATATAACGGGCCATGCTAAGCTTTTCGAAGAAGATATTCCTGTGACAGAAGATGAAGGCTCTCCACTATCTGAAGTTGTCAGCTTGCGGAGGTTGATCGTGAACTTTGAAATCTTGTTGGGGACCGTCGTGTCTTTTGTTGGAACAGGGGGAGCACAAATAGCCAAAGGCTGTGTAGGATGAATAATAGCTGAAGGATAGGAAGTGGAAACAGGCTCCACAGACAAGGCTCTGGTCTGGGTAGAGTCCTCTGCTAAAGAGACAGGCTTTACATTCTTCTTCTTGGCCTGAGCTCTTAACCAGTTTGTTGCTCATCTGCACCAGCTCGGATCTCTGCGTAAAGGAATCGCGACTGCGCTCCTGCTGAGATATCGATGTTTAACGCGACGTGAGGTACACGTTCTACATCTGCTCGCATCGAAATAATCGCGACTGCGATCTTGTCGAGGTAAATCCCCAAAGAAAATGTTTTTTAAATGTCATATCTAAAATAGTTAGAGCTGAAGAAGATTTTAGTTAGATTTGAAGAAGATTCTAGTTACATTTGAAGAAGATTCTAGTTATTTATGTACCAAAGTGGTCCAGATGATCGCGTTCGCGATCTTGTTGAGGTATTATATCGTGCAATCCTGGAGGAAAATGATTTCTTCGTAGACCATAGAGATTTCTTACCAATGTGGTCCAGAGGATCGCGATCGCGATGTTGACGAGCAATGTTGACCTTTTTTGTAGGATGGAAGCTTTACAGTCGTTCTACTTGTTGGGGAAGAAAGTGGCTGAAGGCAGAGTGCATAACTTCATACAATACCACAACGTTCCTGTGCCAGAAGATTTGATAGTAGTTTCTGTTGTAGTTGTCTTTGATGGGCAGATACCACTTCCGTTTCCCGAACCAGAATTGAACAAGCTAGGCGAAGATATCGGTAGCTTTGTTCTTTGGTCCAAAAGCGACCTTAAGAATGAAATCCATGCAGCACCCGATGTTAGCACACCACCTGGTCAGATTAAACGGATAAATTGGCAGGTCAGAGAAAATGGTAGTGTAGAAAACAGTAAACCAAGTGAAGTGCATGGGATTTGTAGAGATCAACTAGTGGAGAAGACATGCGCGTTACTGCATGAGTGCTGCAATATGCCTTATGCTTCAGGTGTCATCGTCTTCACAGATCCAAACGATGATGTGTCTGACATGAAGTTGGGTGAAGAATGGATAGGGGTTTCTATTGTGAATTTGTTGCCCATGCCCGAAAATGTTTCTATGCGCTGTCAGGCTTGTGCAGAAATGCCGCAGGTGCATGATTTGGTGAGATGGCCAATAGCATTGGTTCTAGTAGACAGTATTCCAGTTTCAAGTCTAGTTTTGGCCATGGCCTGGTAAGGTCGATAGTCCCATTCATTTTCGTAATACTTCTAGCTACTCAGCTCTCGGGTGAAAATTTCCATGTCCGAGATTCTTCCATAGACCAAAATCGGAGAAGACAGACGAGGAGGTTCTTGGTATGGCGCTAGGTTAGGCGCTTGGTGAGACGATCGTGGAAAAGGTAAGGGGACAGGATGTGCAAAACATATGTGGGGCCAACAGATGGCCAATTGAGGAACACGAGTATTGGGATTCGGGACCTGGTTGAGAATGTAACAGTTGAGGGGCAGAAAACAGGGGGACAGGGGAAAGTTGGAATAGAGGGCAGTGACAAGGACATGGAGGGTTAGATGGTGATGTTTTTCAGGCAGATGTCACGTCAGAATAGGATCCAGATGATTGAAATGGCACGATGTATGACTGAAAAGGGGATAAAAAATCTTGACAGTAGTAAAAATACCTACTTTACCTGTGGAGATTGGCTGATTCCGAGCATGGCGGAAGGGAGCCGGATGACGAGATCATGTTCGATTCCAGCTATTCAAATGCAGTCACATTTGGTGCAGCCGATCTTGGACGAGATCAATGCAGAGCAGAGGGCCCAACTTGACAAGATCAAGAGGAGAAGCAGCCATGAATTCAAAGGTATCCCTTCCCTCCAACATGTTTATGTCCCTGATAGACTTAAACAGCTTGAAACCAAGGTAGTAATAGGATGTATAAGGCATGAGGGTGTGAAGCTCAGTCAGCTAAGGAATGAAATTTGCAAAATAAACAGGAACATTGAGGTAACAGGGATGTATTGGCTCGATTTTCCTTTTTTTGTTGTTGAATGTGGAAATGAACAATCTGTTCAACTCCTCCTCAAACAAGGTACCATTTTTAAAGCCAATACCCAGTTTTATTTTCAGAAGTGGAAGGCAAAATTTGACCCACAGAACCTCAAGGAACTCTACCACCCGGCCTCTTGCTCTGTTCAAGGCCTCAGTCCAATTTATTGGCATGAGGACATTTTTAAGAGGTTATTCTCTTCAATTGGGGAATACATTGGATGGGAATCAGTCCCTGAAAGGGCACCAAAGGTCTGGATCCAACTGAACATCTTAAACCCGATCCCATCTTCAGTCCAATATCAAGACTTTTTTGGAGAACAGAAATGCCTAAAAGTAAATTGGCAAGGCCTTCCAAGTCCTTGCAATATCTGTGGTTTGAGACTTCATGGTGGAGGAGTATGCAAGGGATTTAAGCAAGTCAGACCTGATTTACCTAAATCCAACTCCAGAAACAATCAAGAAGGATATGATCAGAGAAATACTAATGGTATTTCTGAAAACAAGGGAGAAACAACTCAAAGAAATGACCATTGGACTCCAGGAACCAAGAAAAGAAGACAACACAAGAATGGTAGTGCCTACAAAAAAGCAAGGAAGGAAAAAGCAAAATCAAAATTTGTGGAGCAGCAACAACAAAAAAACAATGAAAAAGCCAGCAGAAAACAATGGAAGGAAAAGGAAAAGAATTCAAGAATGGCAAGTCAAGTCAAGGTCCTCAACAGACCAGCAGGCCAAGGATTGGAGAAATCCAAAGACTTAATAAGCCCTGCTGATTTGAACCCGACTGATGATAAAGGTAAGGGGGTAATAGATCTTCAACAGAATGAAATGGTTGTCACACCTGCCCATCAACTCAGGAAAAACACCCTTACCATTCAGGAATCTGAATTTCCTCCAGTCAATGCATATCCCGAATCCTCTGACTCGGATCTGTCTATTGGTGGTACACTGTTGCATAAAGGAGAAGGCTCTCATGCTCATGAAGAAGTAACACCAAAAAACATTAATTTTTCTACTCCAGGAAAAATTACAGAAAGCCCTGAACTATGTGATGTTCTCTTAGACATAATGGAAAGAGAACAAGAAATTGAAAATGGGGAGAGGGTTCCTGCTACCCCAACCGAATTCTCAACACCAGCAAATCTAGTGGATGGCTGCAAATTCAAATTCTACACCAGATCTCCAATGGAAGATATGCCCATAGATGCTGAGAAGATTGGAGAAGGGAAGGAACAAGATGAGGATTCAAACATGACTAGCTCTACTTTAATCCCTATAAGTCCTATCAAAGGCCAGGGTGAAGTGGATCAGTTTGAGCACAGGCCTATAACACCTTCTAGCCTAGGACTGGAGAAATCTAGTGGACTAATAAGTCTAGAAGGCCGGGTAGTGTTGACTAAAAAATCAAATGGCCTGGGATCAAACCCAATAAGCCCAATTGATCACAAAATGGAGGAACCAAAGGCTAACAAGGATGAACTTGAGATGTTCTATACCCCTATGACCAAGAAAGGCAGCAAAAAGGTCCATTTCTCTGCCAATAGCCCGTCCTTTAACTTAAGGTCCCAGGCAAGAATAAAATACCCTGCCTAATGAGGATTGTTACTTGGAATATGAGGGGGATAAAGGGCCCCCTCAAAAGAAAAAGGGCACTCATTGCTCTTAAGGAGATGAAGGCTGACATTATTCTATTGCAGGAACATAGACTTCCAAGTTTTGAATCCCAACACTTGGGGGCTTGGATCATTCCCAATGGTGACTCTATATATGCCACTGCAGATGGAACTAAGGGTGGTGTGTGTATGGTTTGGAAAGGATTTAGTTGCTGTCAGAAATTTACACATATTTCAGGCAGATGGACTGTAGCAGTTCTGGAGAAAGGTGCAGAAAAGATTGGAATTTTCAATGTCTATGCATCTACTGAGCCAAGTGAAAGGGCTGATCAGTGGGTACAAATGAAACAGTAGATTGATGGTAACCAAGTGGAAAATTACTTGATAGCAGGGGATTTCAACAACACTCCACAATGGGATCAAAAGTTGGGGAAAAAACTAAATATGTCAAGGAAAGAAAGGGATGCTTGGGATCTGCTAATGACTGATTGTATATATATCCCTCCATCCTCATCTCAAACATATTCCTGGAGTAATAAAAGAAAAGGGGATGAGAGAATCTATTGTTCACTTGATAGATTTTATCTCTGTAATAAATCTTTGCTCAAATGGGATAATGTGGTAGTCACTGCTGACACAGGGAATTCAATTTCGGACCATCTTCCACAGTTTTTGGATGACAAAATTGATGCATGTAAGGGTGGTCAGAACATCCCATTTAAATTTAACACAGAGCTATTGAAGTGTAAAAAGTTTTGTGATGAATTCAAGGCTTTTTATAGTTCCTTGCCTCCTCTACCAAAAACTGAGTCTATGAAAGCTTTCACTATAAGGCTGAGGTTGTTTAAAGGTTGGATCAAAAAGTGGGGCAGAGAATGGATTAAGGAAAAGAGGAAAGAAAAGAATGATATTTATCTTAAGATCAGTGAAATCAGGAAAAAACTTTTTCAAGATAAGAACAACAAGCGAGTACAGCAAGAGGAGGAGGAGCTTGAGAAAAAGGTTAAGGTCATAGAAGAGAGAGAGGCCAAATCTCTTGCTGTGAGAAGTAGGTGTTTATACATCAATGGTATGGATAAGGGAAGTTCAGCCTTCTTCTTCAGGGCAGCCAAAAGTAGAATCCTCAACAATGGTATTGTGAAAGTGAATGATAATAATGGTAAAATTATTGAAGATCAAAAGGGAATAGAAGAGTTTTTTCATGAAGAATATAGGAACATGTTTCAGAGTTATCATGTAGATGAGCAGGTTATTGGGAACTTTTTCCATAATATTCCTAAAGCTAAGGAGGAACTAAAGGATGAAGAACTACTAGCAATTCCACAAGAGAAAGAAATTTGGGAGACTCTTAAATCCATGGCTGCTGGAAAGAGCCCTGGACCAGATGGATTCCAGCCCGAGTTTTATGTAGAATTTTGGGAAATTATGAAAGATGACCTGATAACTTTCTTTCAAGGTGCCTGGAAGGCCAATAGTCTTAACCCAGCAATAAATGCTGGCCACATAACACTTATTCCAAAGGTGGACTGTCCAAAAGGTATTGGGGATTGGAGACCAATTTCTCTGACAAACACAAGTTACAAGGTCCTGGCAAAGATATTGGCAAATAGATTAAAAATGTTTCTGCACTCAACAATCAATCCTTGCCAATCAGCTTTCTTACCTCAGAGGAATATATTGGAAAATTATATTGGAGCTGCTGAAGGACTACACTGGAACAAGAGATCGGGACAAAACTGTATGCTGCTCAAGCTGGATTTCAAAAGAGCATATGATACAATAAGCTGGCAGTTCTTGGAGAAAGCTATGACACATATTGGACTTCCTAGCAGTGTCTACAAAAAGGTATGGAGTTTCAATGTTAACTCTGCATCAGCATTGATTGTCAATGGCACACCTACCAATTTATTCAAGTGTCAAAGAGGGGTCAGGCAAGCCGCAAGGGTGCCCTTTGGCCCCTTACCTGTTTCTCATTGTAGCTGAGATGGTGACCAGGAAGGCTATGCAATTGCAACTTCAGGGAGATATCAAGAGTCTTCAGCTCCCAGACAATAAAGGTTTTTTCACAATGATGCAATATGCAGATGACACTTTTGTTTTTTTGGAAAAAGAGGGTAAGAGTCTGGAAAATTTTTTGGCTGCTATGGATGAGTTTGGAGATGCTGCAGGTGTCAGACTGAACAAAAACAAGAGTGCAATTATTTATGACTCTCAGGATACAATGTTACAAGGGATCAAAATTTTGAGAGCAAATTCTGCCACAAGTATTCTGGGAATTCCTTTATCAATTAACAGTTCTCTACAAGGCCTGTGGGAACCAATTGTGACCAGAATTAAGAGAAAGTTATCCATGTACACCTCCTCATTATCATTGGCAGGTAGAATTGAAATTGCTAATGCTGTCATAAGTAGTACACATGTGTACTTCTCGTCTGCAATTGTTGGAGACAAAAACTCTTATAATAAAATGGAGGCTGCAATTAGGAAATTCATATGGCAAGGTTCTCATAAAGTGGCATGGGCAGATCTAATAAAACCTAAAAAAGATGGTGGTATGGGCTGTAAGGACATGTTCATTCAAGCTCAGGCATTAGCAGCTAAAATGGTATGGAAAGCTATTTATGCCACTAGGCCATCCCCTGCTTTACAACTCATGAAATTCTGGATTCAGGAATCCTTCCCTGTAGGAAGTCATACCCTGAAGCATCAACTTCCAGACTCAGCCTTCTTCCAGCTATCCCCATGCCCGGGTACCTCTAGTATTATTAAAAGGATGCTGGAGGCCTGGAATAATGCATCCTTGTGTTACAGACCCCCTAATATTGATGCTACAAGCAAAGATTTGCATTTCTTTTGGCACCCTGATTTTGCATCAGAAAACATAGGCTGTCTTGCTTTAAAACACCCACAAAAATACATGCAGTGGCACAATAGTGGCATTAGAACTTTTGAGGATCTGAGGGTGCAGGAAAGATGGATGACTTGGGAGGAATTAGCAGAGAAAACAAAGGGATCAGAACTAGACAAAGAAATATTCAGGACAATTATAAGTAGAATGGAGGGATATGAAGAGTTCAGTCAAAATACAAGTACATGGCATTTGAATAACAAAGAATGGTATTCTGTCAGAGAAATCTATAAGGCTCTGGTACCACATAAACTCTCCAAGGCAGGATCTTTATGGCAGTGCAGTGAAGACAAACTTGCAGAAATATGTGCACAAGGATGGTCAGGCTATTCTGCTAATAAAATCAAAGCTTTTAGGTGGCTGGCTGTTCACCAGAGTTTGCAAACAAATCAGAAAAGAGCAAAATTTGATAGATCTGTGTCTAATTTGTGTCCTCAGTGTGGCCAGGTGGAAACTTCAAACCATGTCTTTACATGTCCATGGTTGATTGAGTTTTGGAGTTGGTCTGCCCAGATCAATAAAGGTACCCCTACAGATCAAAATCTGCTAAGTTTTTGGGATACTAAGGACAGGTTGGAAAGTACCACAAGAACTTTGAGTTGCTGGGTCGTCTGGTTACACAGGAATAGGGTTGTTATTAATGATCAGCCCCCCTCCATCATTTGGCTTAAGAGAGCTTTTGTTGATATCATCCAAATCACAGCCATAGCTCATAGGATGATTAAAGGAAAGAAATATGATCCAACTTGGAACACTCTGGGAAAATTCTATGGATTATATGATTTCTTTCTAACTAATCTAACCATTTCAGATGATGTTTTGCACAGATGCACAGAGGAGACTCTATAGAGTTGGGAGTATGGATCGAGCAATGGGAGTTGCTGCAGACTCGGATGAGGAGGAATCACAACTGCCTCGGTCGGAACTTCATGAGAGGCTGGTCCAACTGAAACAAGAGGTTATACATGCCAAAGCTATTAAGAAAGTGTTGAAACGGGCTGAGGTATGGAGGTACAACAGTCTTAAGCCTCACTTTACCAATCTTTACCACAAATGGCAGCAGAAAAGGGAGGCTCACGTGCTGCTGCTTCTTGACTTCACCAATTTCCAGACAAGTGTACTGGATACTCTTCTTACCATCTTGGGAAACAGTGGAGTTGCTGATATTACTATGCAGGATCTAGTGGATGGAGATTGATCTTGAAAATAGGCCTAAAGAGAACTCTTTTCTTTCTGACTGCTACACTATTTTGTTTAAACAGTTTATGTTTCTGGCTGTCTTATTATGGTTCATGGATCCCTTTTACAAGGACCATGTAACTTTTTTTGGCATCATGAATCCTTTTATGGATCATGGTTCTTGGCCATATAGTATCATGAACTTATTAGGTATGTCTCCTATGATATACCCTATGATGTATCTTTCTTAGATGCAATATAAAAACAACCTTGCCCTCAAAAAAAAAAAAACCTTTTAAAATCTGGTCAACAGACTTTTACCTTCCATGGACTTTTGCAAAGACCACTTCTGGCCAATATGCAGCCTTAAGCCAAAACAGGTGTAAATTTTGACTTAAGCCTTAAGAATGGTTAACATTTATCATCGCAAAATAAATTACCAAAAACAATCTCCTTTTGTCAATTCAATTAATTTATTCGGTCAATACATCATGTTTACCTTTAGGAAAGTTAAGAAATCGACTCTAGAATAGATAAAAAATACAGTTTAGAAGTTTCTTTATCTTCCAAATCAACACCATAGAGTGCTCAGCAGACTTGTCAAAAACATATGTTCAATGTCATCTCGTCTCGTCTTGTCTTGTAGCTTTTCCAACTTGAATGGGAAAACACACATAGGAGCAAGAAATCCCGTTACCTGCAGTGAAACCAGAGGACAGTTAGCCTAAGAAGGGTAAGAGCCTAAGTCACTAGCAGGTAAGCTACGGATCTCTTGGGCTTTTCGCCCTTCACCTTGCATGTTTATACAACAAAAAATGCAAGTATGTCCAATCATGTATCAGCAAGAGCATACAATGTTTATAGCCTTGTTACCATTTAGGCATAAAGCATTAGAGAAAAAAGGACCTCAAAATGTTCAAGTTCCAAACCTTTGCCCAAAAGGTTAGAATTTCCATGAAGCCATTGTATAGCAGTACTGTTAACCTATTTTCCAAGTATTTCCTGCAATAGGCCCCAAGCATTTACACTATGGTACTTCTAAAGCTATTTCAAAGTGAAGTTAATGTCTGCAAGACTGGTGAACCAATATAGACCTGCAAACAATCTGATAACAGTAGAATCTGCTTCTGTAGAATCAAGTTCTAGTTAAACTAGCCCACTATTGATTAGATCAGCATTTGTGGCAGTTATCTTTTCTCAACTCAAGCCATGCCGCCAACGATTTTGGGTCTACAGTGCATCATGAGCCTGCTGGTGTGTTCTATCCATCATCTGTGGAGGATATTTCTACTCTGATTGCTGCTGCGGCCAAGTCTCCCCAGCTCACAATAGCGGCCAGAAGCCATGGTCATTCTATTCAGGGCCAAGCTCAAGCTCCCAATGGGATTGTTGTTGATATGTCCTCTCTCAAAGGCATTCAAGTTTTTCCTGAAGCTGACAAAGGCATTCAAGTTTTTCCTGAAGCTGCCTATGCTGATGTCAGTGCTGGTGAGCTTTGGATTGATGTTCTCAAAGCCAGTCTAGAGTTTAGCCTCACTCCTACATCATGGACTGATTACCTCTGATTACCTCTATTTAACTGTAGAAAGAACTCTTTCCAATGCTGGTGTAAGTGGCCAAGCATTTCGTTATGGGCCTCAGATTGGCAATGTTTTGCAAATGGAAGTCGTCACAGGTAACAAGATTTGGGTCTGGAATTACATTCTATTGTCTCATTCTTAGCAACAATGCCCTCAAGTTGTTTGATTTGTTAATAATTGTAGGCAAAGGCCAGATCTTAACATGCTCACCAACAACAAATGCTGACCTCTTCTTTGCTGCACTGGGAGGGTTAGGACAATTTGGTATCATCACAAAGGCCAGAATCATTCTCGAGCCTGCTCATGAGAAGGTACTCTGTACGTATAATCCGCATATCAGTAAACATATCTGGTTGAATTGCCCTATCAAAATTCCAAATGTGCCTGGACAACAACTACCATGCTATCTCAACGTCTTATTTTTTGTGTACCAACTTAATTGTCCAACCCAATCAATTTGTGCAGGTCAGGTATATCAGAGCACTGTATTCTGACTTCAAGAGATACACTGCTGATTTGGAGAAGCTGATGCATTCAGTGCAATCATGAAGGCATGCTGGAGGAAGGAGCAAATACATGCTATTGCAGCAAACACATAGGCCACAAATGCACAACCCATGGCTCATTATAGTAGCATTAGACTAATGTAAACATCCAGTTGAAACGAAAATAGATCCATACGAATAGTGTCATGCCTTATTATCATATAAAGAAAAATATCCACACAAAGTATTCAGCAAATAGAGTTATTCAAACCTGGGAGAAGACCTTTGTTCCAGCATAATTGCCTTTGGTCGTGTTGATCTGCAAATTGCCAGAAGTTCTCCAATGCCTTGTTTACTCAAAGAAATAGTGGATGGCATCTCTATATTATTCTCCTGGATTATCACATGCAAAAGACAGTAGATTCAGTTAATGTCACCAGCATCTTTCCCTTTATTCAAATTATCATAGCTCTTCAGTCATGTTGCTACGATAGCCTTATGGAATTGACATATTTTTCCCATGAAGTATTTACCTTCTTCTCCCAAGAAGCAGGCATCAAAGCCATCTTCAAAGCCATCTTATTTACATCTATTTTCACAGCCTTTATGCACTGTTGCAGCTACAGTTCTATAGAACTAGAAGATCACCCATCTTGCTATGCATTTGTGGCTCCGCCATCCAAGACATGCCATAATATTCTATATGCATCTATCTTCCAGCATTCTATGCCGCAAGAGCAAGTTCGGAATACCCTAATTAGGGTTCAAAAAATGCATTATGTTAGGTCAGGATCATAATTCACCTTTTATTTTTCTAAACCCTAGTTCTTGCATAATCGAAATCTCACCATCCATCAATGGCTAAGAGTTGCCCAATCTGTTGCAGGCCAATTGTATGGTGGCCGCTGAGCTGCCGGAAACTCTGTTACAGTCAAGTAGAGGTTCACGGTTACAAAAAGCGTGACCATCATGTTTTTCTATTTTCCACTGTATTTTTCTTTTCCACCAGTTTTCTTTGTGTACACATGTGAAGGACATATTTGATCAACACCACCATTATGCAACCATGGGTTTTCCCCATACTCCATTTCTGTAAACAATATCAAACCTTTGCTACATGCCCATGATAGTGCAATAATGCCTTAGATTCCTAAAGCTTATGATAGAGCACCTAGCAGTGTATCACTTTGCATCCATAAAGCCCTAGTGTCACATATATGCCATAGAACCATTGGTCTTTACCTTTGTTCAAGCAACCTGCAGTAAATTACTACATAGCTACAGACAGAGAGCCCTAAGGATTCCATCATTACTTATAATAAAAAAAGCCTGCCACCTACCGTAGGTCAGGGTGGGCCAAAGTCATGAATATGGAGTTAGCAACAAGGAGAGTAGGGCAAAAGTATGCTGGTGGGTATCAAAAAAACGCGGCCCCAGCACTTAGATCAGCACCCTGGATGTACTATTCTATCATAGTATTCCACTTGTCATTCATTGGAGCTGTTACATATTTCTATTGATTACCTAATTACCATGTGCTAGTACCAGTAACACCCTAAACAAGCTGCCATATGGGGTGCTATATGAGTGCTGTCAGCATGCGTCCGGACGCATGCTTTTGATACCCACCAGCATACTTTTGCCCAGTAGGACCTTGTTGCCAAAGCCCTACCCTACCTATGTTGCCTAATTAACTCTTATTGCATTTTTTGCAAGTATTCGAGAGCCAAATGGCAAACAGATTGAGGTTAGTCTGGCCAATGCCTAAAGACTAGTTAAAATAGTCAAACCTCAACCTATGATCCAGCTTTCATGTTAAGTTATATTGGCAGAATTTCATCAACAACAAATGTCATATTACCTTTATTTTTTAGTCGATCTCCTTACTTCTGATCTCCTTACTTTTGATGCAAGCCAAGAGCGAAACTCATCTGTCATTTTTGCACAAGTTATATTTGTACCACTGATTATTGACATTATACTCGTCCACATTGGCAGCCTTAGTGAGTAATCTTCCAGATTGATAGAAAGAATTATAATCGTCATTTCAAGCCTATGCCAATTCCTATAAATAACCAAAAGATATTAGTAAGAAATTATCTACACCTGAATTTTAACCATTTTAAGGCCCCTAGTATAACTAGAGAACTGAGTTAAAGAAAAAAAACCTTTTAAAATCTGGTCAACAGACTTTTACCTTCCATGGACTTTTGCAAAGACCACTTCTGGCCAATATGCAGCCTTAAGCCAAAACAGGTGTAAATTTTGACTTAAGCCTTAAGAATGGTTAACATTTATCATCGCAAAATAAATTACCAAAAACAATCTCCTTTTGTCAATTCAATTAATTTATTCGGTCAATACATCATGTTTACCTTTAGGAAAGTTAAGAAATCGACTCTAGAATAGATAAAAAATACAGTTTAGAAGTTTCTTTATCTTCCAAATCAACACCATAGAGTGCTCAGCAGACTTGTCAAAAACATATGTTCAATGTCATCTCGTCTCGTCTTGTCTTGTAGCTTTTCCAACTTGAATGGGAAAACACACATAGGAGCAAGAAATCCCGTTACCTGCAGTGAAACCAGAGGACAGTTAGCCTAAAAAGGATAAGAGCCTAAGTCACTAGCAGGTAAGCTACGGATCTCTTGGGCTTTTCGCCCTTCACCTTGCATGTTTATACAACAAAAAATGCAAGTATGTCCAATCATGTATCAGCAAGAGCATACCATGTTTATAGCCTTGTTACCATTTAGGCATAAAGCATTAGAGAAAAAAGGACCTCAAAATGTTCAAGTTCCAAACCTGCCCAGTAGTTAGAATTTCCATGAAGCCATTGTATAGCAGTACTGTTAACCTATTTTCCAAGTATTTCCTGCAATAGGCCCCAAGCATTTACACTATGGTACTTCTAAAGCTATCTCAAAGTGAAGTTAATGTCTGCAAGACTCTGAACCAATATAGACCTGTTTTATTACAAATAAACAATCTGATAACAGTAGAATCTGCTTCTGTAGAATCAAGTTCTAGTTAAACTAGCCCACTATTGATTAGATCAGCATTTGTGGCAGTTATCTTTTCTCAACTCAAGCCATGCATAACGATTTTGGGTCTCTGATTGCATCATGAGCCCGGGGTGTGCTCTATCCATCATCTGTGGAGGATATTTCTACTCGATTCTTTGCTGCGATAAGTCTCCCCGCTCACAATAGCGGCCCGGAAGCCATGGTCATTCTATTCGGGGCCAAGCTCAAGCTCCCAATGGGATTGTTGTTGATATGTCCTCTCTCAAAGGCATTCAAGTTTTTCACAGAAGGCGACAAAGGCATTCAAGTTTTTTACGAAGCTGCCTATCTTGATGTCGATCTTTGGTGAGCTTTGGATTGATGTTCTCAAAGCCAGGTCTAGAGTTTAGCCTCACTCCTACATCATGGACTGATTACCTCACGATTACCTCTATTTAAGCGTAGAAAGAACTCTTTCCAATCTTTGGTGTAAGTGGCCAAGCATTTCGTTATGGGCCTCAGTTGGCAATGTTTTGCAAATGGAAGTCGTCACAGGTAACAAGATTTGGGTCTGGAATTACATTCTATTGTCTCATTCTTAGCAACAATGCCCTCAAGTTGTTTGATTTGTTAATAATTGTAGGCAAAGGCCAGATCTTAACATGCTCACCAACAACAAATCTTGACCTCTTCTTTCTTTGACTTTGGGAGGGTTAGGACAATTTGGTATCATCACAAAGGCCGGAATCATTCTCGAAGCCTGCTCATGAGAAGGTACTCAGATGCGTATAATCCGCATATCGATAAACATATCTCGGTTGAATTGCCCTATCAAAATTCCAAATGTGCTGGACAACAACTACCATGCTATCTCAACGTCTTATTTTTTCGTGTACCAACTTAATTGTCCAACCCAATCAATTTGTGCAGGTCAGGTATATCAGAGCACTGTATTCTGACTTCAAGAGATACACTGCTGATTTGGAGAAGCTGATGCATTCAGTGCAATCATGAAGGCATGCTGGAGGAAGGAGCAAATACATGCTATTGCAGCAAACACATAGGCCACAAATGCACAACCCATGGCTCATTATAGTAGCATTAGACTAATGTAAACATCCAGTTGAAAAGAAAATAGATCCATACGAATAGTGCCATGCCTTATTATCATATAAAGAAAAATATCCACACAAAGTATTCAGCAAATAGAGTTATTCAAACCTGGGAGAAGACCTTTGTTCCAGCATAATTGCCTTTGGTCATGTTGATCTGCAAATTGCCAGAAGTTCTCCAATGCCTTGTTTACTCAAAGAAATAGTGGATGGCATCTCTATATTATTCTCCTGGATTATCACATGCAAAAAAGCGATGGATTTCGGTTAATGTCACCAGCATCTTTCCCTTTATTCAAATTAGCATAGCTCTTCAATCATGTTGCTACGATAGCCTTATGGAATTGGCATATTTTTCCCATGAAGTATTTACCTTCTTCTCCCAAGAAGCAGGCATCAAAGCCATCTTCAAAGCCATCTTATTTACATCTATTTTCACAGCCTTTATGCACTGTTGCAGCTACAGTTCTATAGAACTAGAAGATCACCCATCTTGCTATGCATTTGTGGCTCCGCCATCCAAGACATGCCATAATATTCTATATGCATCTATCTTCCAGCATTCTATGCCGCAAGAGCAAGTTCGGAATACCCTAATTAGGGTTCAAAAAATGCATTATATGTTAGGTCAGGATCATAATTTACCTTTTATTTTTCTAAACCCTAGTTCTTGCATAATCGAAATCTCACCATCCATCAATGGCTAAGAGTTGCCCAATCTGTTGCAAGCCAACTGTATGGTGGCCGCTGAGCTGCCGGAAACTCTACGGTCAAGTAGAGGTTCACGGTTACAAAAAGCATGACCATCATGTTTTTCTATTTTCCACTGTATTTTTCTTTTCCACCAGTTTTCTTTGTGTACACATGTGAAGGACATATTTGATCAACACCACCATTATGCAACCATGGGTTTTCCCCATACTCCATTTCTGTAAACAATATCAAACCTTTGCTACATGCCCATGATAGTGCAATAATGCCTTAGATTCCTAAAGCTTATGATAGAGCACCTAGCAGTGTATCACTTTGCATCCATAAAGCCCTAGTGTCACATATATGCCATAGAACCATTGGTCTTTACCTTTGTTCAAGCAACCTGTAGTAAATTACTACATAGCTACAGACAGAGAGCCCTAAGGATTCCATCATGTTAGCATCTTCTTCGCACCCAAGGAAAACTGAAGAACAAGCGCTAACTACAACAACCCAAGCAAATCTCAAGGTATATGAGATAGGCTAGGCCTCACTCTACTGGCATCATAAATCACCAACATAATCATTCTTACACAAGTCTTTTGAGATTATAGAAATAGAGATAACAAATAGGAGAATCACATAATCATAATCAAAATATCATACTTCAACATAATAATATTCAACTGATCAAGAAACATACTCACAACTTCAAGAACTTTGCCCAGATATCTTCCAAATTTGGGCCTCCCTTCTACACGAATTTTGGCTATCTTATAGAAAACTCTACTTGATCCTAGCCACTAGATCTAGGCAAATCACAACCTTAGATCCAAATTCTAACTACCATAAGTTCACTAGATTTTGCCACCTCAACTTCAAATCTAGGTCATCCAAACTTCTTTGCAACTACCATGCTTCCCCAGATTCATGACACATCATCAAATTATCAACCATTGAAAATATTTCTTAAGGACTTTAATACTCCTTCAAGTCCATAGGTTCCACATCAGTACATCATAAATGCTTCATCCCCAATATTTTCACATTTTTTACATTTTCTCCACATTACACCCATATAATTCTCCATTTTTGCACACATTTCACCAATTTAGGCACATCATGAAAAAATAGTCAAGAAAAAACGCACAACATTATTCCCCCCCAAGATTATTCATCGTCCCGATGAATTCTTCAAAATCTTATATTTGATCTTCATGTCTTCAACTTGGTCCTCAAAAGTAGGTCGTAAAAATAGCATCACAACTTAGCAAAAATCCAATGTCAAAATATCTTCAAGTCTTCAAAACCATCTATAGAAGTCTTCCAAGAAAAAAATACTAAAAACTTCTAACATCACTTCATCTTCATCAATTATAGGGTGGCAAGTCCCATCCAGGTCAGTGGCACCCTCGCTCTACTGCTTGGTATGGCGCTCTATCCCCTTCACAACAATTATAATTTTTCATCACATTTTACATAGGTCATGAGATGCTGCTGCCTTTCTAGGTCAGCACATCCATCATGCCATCCATAATCACTTAAATAAAAAATAAAACTTGTACAACTTCCTTTGATGCAACTTCAACAATAAAGAAATTCAAACATTAGACTTCATTAGATTGCAAAAACAAAATGCCGACCATTGTATCTTCATCTTCTATCTTGGACTTCAAATAACTTGTTGGAAAATAAATAGTGCCTAGGGTCTTCCCATGGAATAAACAAACATCTTCGAAAAATATAGCACTTCATATCTCTACATGGACTTGAACTCATGATCTAGTAGTTGATAGCCACACAATTTATCCAACATGCCATGTGCACCATTATGAGGTAAAAGGATTTTGATTTTTTCTATAACCTTTGCATTACATCATTCTTCATACCCCTTTTTTTTCATTTCTTTTTTTCCTTGCTACGAACACGGGTTTAGGGCATGGCCTTTCTGTGCGCGTGATGGCGGTTAGGGTATGGCAGAAGGAAGGTTTTTTCTTTGATTATGGCATGGCAGAACGATTCATGGCCTGGGCGAATCAACCGACTCCTCATCCCTATTTTTGTTTTTCAGGTTCCATCTTTAATAGAGGCAGTTTTCTGGCAGAAGAATAGCCACTATGGCAGAAGCACAGAATGTATGGAGGCATCAGGAAGGAAGGACTAGGGCAAGAATCCGGCCATGGCTGCCCTATTGATACTGATTAGTGAGAAGGAAAATATTGCGAAGAAAACCCTTGATCAAATCTCCAATCAAACGGAAAAAGAAGGCTGCAGGCGATAAAAAAAAGCAGGCATCATTAAAAGCGAGTTGGAAGCCATGACTTTGAAGCTTAAGGAGGTATGCCTGCAATAAGGATTTAGTCTGAACGAATGCTTCGAAAAGGAAAAAATACTTAAGCGAAAAGGGTGATGAAGAGGGAATGTAACCCAATGGTCTGCGAATGCAATGTGGCGAGATAAACCACACTAGGCGGGGAAGATGAGGATATGCCATGGCTCTTCTTTGCAACGAGCAACAGATCCACAAGTCATGCAACTTTTAAGGTATAGAAACAGGTATGGATAGACAAATTATTTTGCCCCCTTTAATGGTTTTTACTTTGTTTACAGAGACAGAGACAGAGACAGGGGTCTAGCAAAAGTTGGACTTCATAAATAATTTCAAACAGAATCGGAAGAATCACGAACATATCTCATGCTAATTTTGTGCACCTCTTTCTAATTTTGTTGGCCCGAAAAAAAGAGAAAGGAGTCAAGAATCAGTATCCATACCTCTTGAATTTGCGGCAAAGGGAACTTTGATTTTGAAAGGAGGAATGACAATAAGTTTTGTTTATTTGCTCGCTACTATAAATGGCAAAATCGTCCCTTTCTTGGATATAATGCTAGTAGAATGTTGCTTTCTCGCAATGCCCCCCAAAATATGTTAGCATCTTCTTCGCACCCAAGGAAAACTGAAGAACAAGCGCTAACTACAACAACCCAAGCAAATCTCAAGGTATATGAGATAGGCTAGGCCTCACTCTACTGGCATCATAAATCACCAACATAATCATTCTTACACAAGTCTTTTGAGATTATAGAAATAGAGATAACAAATAGGAGAATCACATAATCATAATCAAAATATCATACTTCAACATAATAATATTCAACTGATCAAGAAACATACTCACAACTTCAAGAACTTTGCCCAGATGTCATCTTCCAAATTTGGGCCTCCCTTCTACACGAATTTTGGCTATCTTATAGAAAACTCTACTTGATCCTAGCCACTAGATCTAGGCAAATCACAACCTTAGATCCAAATTCTAACTACCATAAGTTCACTAGATTTTGCCACCTCAACTTCAAATCTAGGTCATCCAAACTTCTTTGCAACTACCATGCTTCCCCAGATTCATGACACATCATCAAATTATCAACCATTGAAAATATTTCTTAAGGACTTTAATACTCCTTCAAGTCCATAGGTTCCACATCAGTACATCATAAATGCTTCATCCCCAATATTTTCACATTTTTTACATTTTCTCCACATTACACCCATATAATTCTCCATTTTTGCACACATTTTACCAATTTAGGCACATCATGAAAAAATAGTCAAGAAAAAACGCACAACACATCATTACTTATAATAATAAAAAAAAAAAAAATAAAAAAATTCCATATGTTAGCCCTTTTAGCCCACTGAAAAATGAGTGCCATGTATCCCAAGTGTATTTAATGCATTAGGCTTTCAATCATCACTTTTATGTAAGACCATTTTACCTTGGTGCTATAGCCACATTCTTTTGTAAGCAGTCATGCCTTCAAAGGTCGTTATCAATGAGCCTCAGAATTTTTCATGCTTGTCAATACCGAGTTTACGACCTGTAAACCAAGTGTATCCATATTTTTGGAACTATCGGCTGCAAAACTGAGATTAAATCACGACTTGGCGAATAAACCACCAAGTTCTTTGAGATTCTCAATTTTGGAATACGACTTCCATACAGAGCCACTATTCAAATACATATAGTACAAATAGTATAAAACCACTGCTTGGAAAATCAGCTAATAGGACGCATTAAATTACGTCTTGGCCAAATAACCACCATGTTCTTTAATATTTTCAACTTCAAATTGTATATGCATTCCCCTATTAATTATTATAATAATAAAAAAAAAAAAAAAAAAAAAAAACAGAGCTCGAGAAATAACCTTATGCTATCAGGCCGGAGGTTGGAATAACAAAAAAAAGACAATACCACATGGTAAACAGGAGGGCCAGACCACGGTCCGCCCTAAACAAATGTGAAAGAAAAACCACAACTGACGCTATCTTGCAGTTCAGGTCCTCGCTCTGCTGCTTGAAGAGATGTTGTGCTAATTTCACGTTTAAAGAGGTAGCCTGCATGAGGACCTTTTATTGGAACATGAAGAACGCACAACTTTTGCTTTCAATATGCTAGATCTTTGCTCAGAGAATGGAACTGTCACAAAGCTAATGCTCAACAACAAGCAAGTCTGCGTGAAGGCATGGCATAGTGCTTATGGTATACCCATTTCTACATTTTACAAATGGAGGAAGCTATTTTTGAGTGGCCACAGGATTGCAGAGCATGGAAACTCCGGATCTAAGAAGACAAGATCTCATACACTGGCCGGAACTGTTGTGCTATCTATGTATATAGATGAAAATGCTGAGACTATGCCACACCGCTCAAAGGTTACGAGTGGAGGCACTAGAGAGAACAAGAAAAGATTAACTTCCATCTTGACTAAAAAGGACATACATCAAGAGGTAGATATTACCGTGCACGAGATGACAGGAAAACATGTTTCTCCCTCGTCCTTCTTGTCAGCATGGAAGGAGAACCACTCAGAGGTAGCAATCGCTAAAAGGATAGCATTTTCTAAGTGTAATACCTGTATTGTGATAAAGGAGAAGCTTGCCAAGACTAGAGATCCAAATGAAAGAAGGGAGCTTGCCGTAGAAAGGAAATCTCACATGACAGATCAACTTTCATGCAGGAGTCTCTACTGGTCATGGAGAGCTTTGTCTCATCGATCTCCTGAACATGCTTTAACCATTATACATGATAAGATGGATCAGAATAAGACCATGGTTCCTCGTCTAGAAAAGCTAGCAAAGTCTGTTTGGAGGGGTGAACGATTGAAGGTGAGTGTTACAGGTGCTCCCATGCACGGGCATGGTGTAGGTGCCTTGGGCCACTTCTCACTGGACCTCTGGCCTGATGATTCGAATTTTCATGTGGGATCTTTAAATCATACCTTGAAAACACTGGAGAATCAATCTGAGGACAACTGGGGACATTTGAGACATACAGATCATCCTGAAAGCTGCTGGGGTGGAGCAATTTTAAACACGGATGCCCTTAGGACAAAAATGGTAAATGGCACTAGAAATGATTTTCTGCCTCCTCCCAAGGGCCCTATGGTACCGAAGAAGTTGTCTAGGAGGCTTTACTTGCAGCTAGACAATTGCTCAGGTCAAAACAGGTATCTTTTCTCTTACTTGTCATACTTGGTTTGGTTAGGTGTCTTCGATCAAGTGCAGCTGGGATTCATGATGGTTAACACCCACGATGACATAGATGCCCTCTTTGGAAACTAGTCTACTCTAATGAGAAGATCAGATGCATTGACTATTCCAGAGCTTATGCAACTCTTCAGGCAGTGTAGTTCAAAGTCTCCTTCACCTTACCTTGTGTCAGAGGTTCCTAATTGGAAGGAATTCGTGAAAGGTTTTATCCCTGATAAGAAGGACCGTTTATGTGGTCATTTGGAACCTCTACTCTTCAAGTTCTGCATGAAGGATGGATGGCCACTAATGTTCTACAAGATGAGGCCAGGGCATAGGGAGTGGCTCCCTGAAAAGGGAATCAGAATGTGGAAGGAGGATGCCCAAGGCTTACCTATGATTCCGAGAGGGTCACCTAAGGTCGTGCAGCCATATGGGAGATTGAAAGATATAGGTGCATTGAGAGCTTCTATTGCCAAGTACATGATGCACTGGGCAGCTATTTCTAGAGCTGGCGATAACTCATGGTCCAACACATATATGAATTAAGTTATTGACTACTGGTCCACCTTATTGCGAGTGCTTGGGGACGTTCAACCCGGCAGAGCTGTCATTGAAGATTTCTGGCCCAGCACCAGGCAAGACGCATTGGAAGAACCCGAAAACGTGTTGGTGGATCAACACATTGAAGCATCTCATTATGTAGGGCCTTTCTCGGGTAGACCCAAGAACCCAGGAACCCAGTTGAAATATTTGACCCCTACCAAGATGTCAAGAAAGGAATGCTCTTGCTGATCAGGCCACATGATAACTGCCCGACCTGGATGGCTTTTGCCGAAGAGGACCCAATAGAGGATCCTAATCTCCCTCATTACGAAGAGGTGTTTGTCTCTTGGTTTGATCCTGTTGCCAGAAAGGGAACCTCATATGCAATGCAGTATAGGGATTGCTGGAGCAAGAATTGGAGACCCAATCCTAATGACCCGCCACGCTACCAACATTTGAAAACAATAGACTACGGTTGGGCGGTAGAGACCAGGCCGTTGTTAGTGGTGATCCCCAGTAGTGTGGGGGCTCAGTTGCAAGAATTAGTGGCTAAAGAAGCTAACGAGTATGATGAGAACCCCTGAGGTATGCAATGATGTTTTACATAATTACTATATCATATAAATATGCAAGGTACAATAGACTAGTTATTATTCATTAGGTCTTGCATTTTTCATCTTAACACAAGAGCTCTTACACTATACAATGTTGAACAGGTGATTCATTCATCATCAACAGCTGCAGGAGTGATCCCTGATAACTCATAGCTATTGCGCTCAGGAAGCCAAATGAGGTGGATCATAACACGAATTAGCCTAGGGCAACGAATCTCAGCGCCCATAGCTTTGGATCGCAGGTAGGGATCAAGAAGAATACCCCTGTCTAGGCAACCGACAAGATCATTGTAGCTCATTGAGCACTTGATCGCCTCAATGTGGTGAACAGAAGAAGGCGAAAAATCCATGGGATATGAATGACCTCTAGCCCCGAAGTGAGCTGCTTTTATAAAATTATTGATGTGAATTATTGGAGTAGATTGTAGCGCCATTATTGAGCGTATATAAGACTCATGTATATGTACAAGTATAATGCATATTTTGTATGGATATATGTATCAAGTGAAAACATGCTTTGTGGATTTTACTAAGGCAAAAGTATTTGTGCTTGAGTAATTTAGGTGTGATTTAAATTAGGGGCTGCTTGCAGATTAAGTGGAGGTCGAAGAGCACACCCATACGAATCACTCAGGTTCAATACATCAAATAACATTGATTATGCTTATTACATCCTTACATACTATAGAAGTGCTCATAT
The DNA here is from genome assembly GCA_021234155.1 of Isoetes taiwanensis. Lineage (NCBI taxonomy): Eukaryota > Viridiplantae > Streptophyta > Lycopodiopsida > Isoetales > Isoetaceae > Isoetes > Isoetes taiwanensis. The sequence continues at coordinate 27,740,480 of JAJEKV010000002.1, read as the reverse complement.
ATCATTATTATATCCTTGACAGGTACACAGGTCTTCAACGATTCACTCATCATCAACACCTGCTAAGGTGATGCCATTCAACTCATAGATCTCCTGATCAGGAAGCCAATAAAGGTGGACCACAACACGAGTGAGCTTCCTGCAACCACTCGTAGGACCATCTGCTTTGGACTGGAGCCATGGATCAAGATTAATACCATTTCTGTAGCATTCACACAGATCGTTGTAGCTCAAGCAGCACTTGAAGGATCGGATGTGCTCCGGACGAGGAGGCAAGGAAGCCATGGAAGATGAATGATCTCTACCACCGAATCGAGATGTTTTTATAGTGAAGTAAAATTATTGATGTGAATTATTGGTGTAGATTGTAACGCCATTATTGAGCTTGTACAAGTATCACGTACACGTACAAGTATAACACATAATTTGTATGGATGTGTATATTAGTGACCTCATGTATCTTGGGCTCGAGAACTAGGTAAAAGTATTGGTGCTTGAGCAAATTAGGTGTGCTTAAAATTCTCAAAATTGCGTTATTTTATCCAATTAATGAAATCATGCTTTTTTTTTGTGCGTGTGGTGCATAATGGTCAACAACCAATGGCTCACAACGAAAGCCCTCTTTTTGTGTGTGTGGTGCATAATGGGCAACAACCAATGGCTCACAACAAAAGCCCTTTTTTTGTGCATGTGGTATCAACACCATATAGTATTCCGCTTGAAATCTTATAGTATTTTGCGAATCTTGTTATATAGTATAGCAAATTTTGTACTTGCATACCCCACAAACGAGGAACTTTACGTACGGTGTAGATTAAAGAATAAGGGGTGAATATGCCTATCCAACAGCTCTCGTTGACCGGAGTCACCCCCCGTGTGAATATGCACCCAAACCAAAGGGGGTTTAAGGGGGATCTAGCATTATAACAGGGGGTTTTTTCTGTTTTTGTACTGTTTTCTCTAAGGTTTTCATATGATTTGGTGGCCGTATTCATCTAGGTGTACTAAATAGTATTTCTAGAGTGCGCCCTTTTGTTAGCCGTTGATTTTAGAAAAGGGGGCAAATCCTGTGGTGGAGGCTTCTTTTGTGGTGGGTGTGAATATCCTCCCATTATTTTTAGAGTTCTTTTTAGGGTTGTGTGGATTAGGGCCATAATCCAGGTCTTAGTTGAATGCCGCAGGGATGGGACCTTTGAGGCCTGTGTTGGATGCCAGAAACTTCTCCAGGCCATGGAATGAACCAAAAAATGCAGGAATGGTATCGGAAATACCTCCGTTATCAGAGATGGACAGCTTTTTGAGCTTGGTAAGTTTGAAAAAGGAGCTCGGTATTGCGCCCTTGAAGCCATTCCTGGTCGTATTAAGAAAGTTTTGAACAATGGCGTACTTCTTGGGACAAAAAGCTTTCGATTCATTGTATTTTCTTCAAGCCAACTTCGTGAGGCTTCTTTGTGGATGTTTGCAGATACTGGTAGCATCACAGCAGACGAGATCCGAAGATGGATGGGAAATTTTTTAGATATCAGAAATGTGGCGAAATGTGCTGCTCGAATGGGCCAATGCTTTTCTTCATCTACGCATACTTTAGATGTGTCTAAAGCTGAAGTTGATGCGATTCCAGATGTTGAAAGATACGTAGATGGTATTAACTATTGTTTTTCTAATGGTGCTGGAAAAATGTCTCAGGCCTTTGCAAAGAAGGTTGCATTAAAATGTGCTGGAATAAGAAAGATAGGCAAAATTCCTTCAGCTTTTCAAATACGTTATGGTGGATATAAAGGGGTTGTGGCCATTGATCCACGATCACCTTATAAGCTCTCTTTGAGGCCAAGTATGTGCAAATTCCCTTCCACATACACTGGCCTTGATGCTCTTTCTTGGACAAAATATATTCCATGCTTCTTGAACCGTCAGGTTATTACTTTGCTTTCTACTCTGGGAGTACGCGATGATGTTTTTATGCAGTTGCAAAACGATGTGATCCAACAGCTTGATAGGATGTTTCAAAACCCGCACTAGCTATTGAACTAGTGCAGGCTGCCTCAATTGGTGAGTGTCAAAGGTTCATAGTTGATATGCTCTCAGCAGGATACCATCCAAGTACAGAACCTTATTTGAACCTTATTCGATTTATTTTGTTCAGGTAAATTTTGTGAAAATAATACGGAATAAACAGACCGGAAATCCTGAGGCACAAAAAATCTGATTGTAATGTCTCCTCCCGTTTGTGTGTGAATGGACAATCAGTAGCTTTCGAAATTACCAGACTTGCAGGTTGCCGCAGTTGAAGATCTTGTCTTGTTGCAAGTGATTCAGGGAAACATGAATCAATAGTTCAAGGAGAGAAAGGAAGGTTGAAAATCCAATCCTATCCACATACACATCATCAGAGCAGTCTTTGAAATGATGGTAAGAAATTTTTATTGCAACTTTCATAGGAGCTAATAAATTTCTTGTACGCTTTGGACCACAGGCATTTTCATAAAAGTTTTGTGCTGCCCAATCCAGAGACATCTTTGGATTGTTCTTAAAAATTCTTCAAGCTTGACGAGGCTTCTAAGGCGCATAAAATCTGATTGTAATGTCTCCTCCCATTTGTGTGTGAATGGACAATTCCAGTTGCAAGTAAACCTTTCCAGAACATTATCCCATCGAAGCGCAATAGGTTTGATTGTTTTATATATTAAAAAACTACTTATATGGTGTATTAATTTAGAATATTTGGTTGCATCCCAATGGGGATGGCTGGAGAATATATTTTGTCATTTGTTAAAACAATGGATTATACATATATACATACTTGGTTCCAATTTTGTTGTGCTTCATATTTACATTTCAGAATAGGAAGCCTTCTCATTTCCAAGTGGCTCTTCTAGCAAATTGAGACTAAAAGCACAAGCCCCAAGTAATGGCAAATGTCGTTGCCATTAGTTTTACTAAACTGCTGTTCATACGAGTAGGTTGTTTAACGATTTAGGCCCTTAAAGTTTATCTCGTTGCCTGGAGTAACCTCCCGTGTGAATATGCATCCAAATCAAAGGGGCTTTAAGGGGGATTTTAATTTAAATGTATTAAATGCAATGGTTAAATGTGTTAAACAAAAATATCAGAAACGCCTTTCAAGAACATGACAACTACATATTGAAGGATAGGTTTAACTCCACCTTTACTTCATTTGGTAGGCCAACGAACAGTCAACCTGACTCTATTATTAAGATCCCAACATCTTCATCCATATTAACTACTGATGTACACTGAAATAACCTGACGGGTTATAAATGGATTCACCATCATTGTAAAAGGGTAGTGGTAAAACATAACTTCCTAGCCATTAGCTCCCATCTCATTGTAAATGCATTAAATGGTGCTTCTGTTAATCAGGAAAATTTGAAAGTGTCAGTGCCTCTAAAGATAATGAACCAAGGTGAATTGCCATTGCAATAAATGGTTACAAGAATTATAACTTGATTCATTTGATGCAACTTCTTCCCATTAGATCACCATTATGCGTTGACTCTGTTTGATGTCCATTGTCTTACATATGTTTTTTAAGTTCATTCTTCTATGCTTAGCTTCATGTGATGCTTAGAAAATTTTAGATCTTTGATTGGTCAAAGATGCTAAATCACAATAAGCTCGATACTTGAAAGGTCTAGTTAGAGAATGGTTGGCAAAGCATAATTCTGCACATCTTAATGATTTCAGAAATTAAAAGAAGTGAAGGCCTCCGGTGCTATAGGTGGAAAATTATAACCATTTAGTAATTGCCTATCAGGCATGATGAGCAAGATCGCGTTACCACAATATAAACAAAACGAGTCCAAAAAGGACTTCCTAAAGTCATCAAAACTCTCAACAATAGCCTAAACCACATGCTGCAAAATCCAAGATGGCTGGCAGATCATGGAATGAGTTCCAGTAGGTGAAGTCTAGTTAGAGGAAGGGGGAATCTAGTTGATTTCATCCCAAGAAGGAGCTAATAACATATTGATGGGCACTTCCAGAAGATCACGAACAACCCCTGGACATGCCTCACTGTCACACCTACCCTTATGGAAGTAATGCATGGAACAAGGGTAGGAAGAGCGAGGTTCTAAGCAAAAATATACTTGTGAATAATAAGAAATGTAATATAGGCTTTTCTTAATTAAAATTTCAGTCCATATTTAGCCATAGCAATCTTTGGGGTGATCTAGAGTGTTGAGAAACTGATAGTGGAACTATTTTTAAAATTGCACCAATGTTCAAGAATGTCTTTTTGCCTTTGAAGACTGCAGCATTCTTCAAGAATGTCTTTTCATCTAAGACCATGTAGCATCTTACTATGGCAAATGAGATATTGCTTTCTAGCCTCAGTTTCTAATGCTTTACACTATATGGTTTGTTGTCTTCCTGATTAACAAATGCATAAATGCATTATGCGCGAAGAACATTTTAAATCTGAACATTGCAAGGCTTAACATGGATGGCTATTAAAATATGCCCGGCATAGCATTCATATACTATTACTATGCCTCTCGCGAACAACTTGAATATTCTGTTTCGTATAGTTATAATTTAACGGAATCTGATCCCGACACGTATCAAGCCATGAGCATTCTTAGGTTCAAAGATCTTTTTAGTGGCTAAGCTTCGTCCAACAAAATCCATGTTTTGGCCACACTGGACTAGTTTCCGTGTTGCAATGAATCCCTTCATGCAAAACTAAAACTTCCAACAAAGGCTGCTAGTCTTTTAAAATAACCGATGAAGTGGTGTGGCTTCAATAAAACAACATGGACACTGTTTCGTTTTGCTAATTTACTCCTTGCAAACTTAACATTCCCTATAGTGGTCTCGACCTATTCCAACAAAGTTACCAGGATGGAACTTCGTTCCTCCCAGCAATTACTTTCTGCAAACAGAGGTAAACCAAACAAAGCAAAGATTGACAAACACCAAGAATAGAATAGAATAGAATAGAATAGAATAGAATAGGTTTTTATCGTCCACTGAGACCAATCGGCCTATGGGACCCAGAAGGAGCGCAGCAAACTTATTACTGTCCGGGTTAAAAAACCCCCGCCCCGAAGGGTTTTCGAGGGAAAAACCGTGGCAGTAATAAGAATGCTGTCAAATTGTACAAGTATACATCATCGTGAAATAAATGTGTATGTACATGTCAAGTGCGTGCCCGAGGACATAGCTGATCTCGCATGTCCATGACCTCCACGGTTGTATGACCCTAGCATCCGCATGGATGCCGTGCTCAATGTCACATGTAGCGGCCGGCCGGCCCCACCAACTCAAAGATAGCGGCGTCCGGATTTGATCATATGTTTGGGCAACTTTGAAGGGTATGAGATTCATCCTCAATGACTCCCATTTGGCAGCATTGACAGAGCCTGTCCTGACGTGGCTCACCAATCCATCTGCCTGTCTCAATTCGAAGATGATGTGCCCCTGTGCGAATGGAGGCAATGAGTCTGCGTCTTTTCATGGGCAAGTGGGTGCGCAGGTAGCATTGTGGGCCTCGTTCCAATGTGGGATTTATGTGGCGCTGGTAGTGTGTTGTCTTGACCTGTTCAAGGGCGCTGGCATCCCAAAGCTTGCTGATGAAGCAAGCGTCAAGATATTGCCTCAAGCTATGGCGATCTGCCTCTGTTTGCAAAGCAGTATAAGCATGTCACAGAATAATCAAAACGTATATAATTATATAGTCCGATAGGGTCGTCCACGTGGTAGCAAATCTAGCATTATAAAGTTAAAGGCTGAGATTCCAGACAATGGAAGGCAATTAACTTAAACTTTGCCATTAACGCTGGAACTTCCAAATCCCAGTCCTCATCTCTCGGTAGTTAGAGCAGTATTTTTGGCAATTATACACTAAATCGAGCCTAATGCCAAACCTAAATTGCGGCTCTTAATTGCCACTGATGGAATCTGAGCTCCTTCGGCATTTTGCAAGATGGCTCTTCTTGATTTGTGGATGTAAACTGCCACACCAAGAACTGTCGTAGTGGAATCTCACCCTAAGTTTAACGCATGATTTTTCCTGGACTTCCCTCTTTTTCCCACTAAATTCTTTGTTGCCACACATTTCCGGAGGCCGGATTTCCACCAAACTTATCCGCCACGCACTCCTGAGCCTGCTTGGAGCAAATATCTGCAAGAGTTATTTCGTCCAAATCTCTTGTTGCTGGGCGAGTATTCCAAAGACGAAGTGGGTTCATTACGGCCTCAACACAGGATAGCATCAGCTAATTTTTTGTCATTTCATATGAATCCAACCTGTATAAATATAAATAAAGTATCCATCACTAATCTCGCTTGAAGCTAAGGCGCCCTTATAGACTGGACGACCTTTTTGGACTGGACGAGTAATTTTGATGAGAATCTAATGTAGGAAAAGCAGAAATAGAGCAAAATGGCTTACAGTGTACCAAGCAACTAGACTGCATACTTAGCTCTAATATGAATTTTAGCTTAGGTCTCATATTATGTGTTATTTCTGTCTCGAAAACTGGATATCTAACATGTGCAAAGCTCCAGGCATATCCAGAAAGGTTAGCTTCAATTCATCTTCAGCTGAGATATGCAATTGTTATTATTCAATGTAATATATGCATCCATACTGAACTGCAAAGGAGCTTCTAACCAGTTAAGATTTTGTTAATTAGACTAGCTATCTACGCTTTCTGTTAATTAGACTCGCCTCATTTTCTTTATGAAATACTGTATGGAGCATTGCACAAATGAAAAAAGTGGCATGGGATAAGGAGTTTTGCTAATACCAATATTCAAATTACAATATCTTGAGTAGAGTCATGAAGGTATGTTTTGTGTGTGTAATTTATAGTTTCTTGCTCACGACTGTAAGACAATATTGTTTTTGAAGTGATGCCTTTGTAAATGTTTTCCTCTGTAGTAACTATCTTCAATTTAGAATCATTAACCTTTGCAGCTGCATGAAACATCTTATTTGTATTGCTAAATTTGTCTTCTGAACAAGCTTTCTACAGTTTTCACATAAAAATGTCTTGGAAATTTTATCTTTGGTCTATTTATATAACTGAATATTCTATTACACCACGGTTGGTCTTCTTTGCAATAGTAAATCTAACAACATTCTATTCTTATATTAATTGATCAAGATGGTTTTCCTACTATAAAAGACCAAGAATAAAGTTTTTCATTTGCTCATGGAACATGGGGCATGAACTATGGAAGGAGTTTCATCTAAATATAAAGCAGCAATTGCATTTAAATATAAATGAGGAATTGCACCCTTTTGCAAGTATAAAGAGATTAAATATAGAGGAGGAATTACATTGTGCAAGTATAAAGAGAAAAAGGTGGGGGAGTGTATAGGGAGCCAAGAATCTATGTGTGTTTGTAGGTGGAAAATGTCTATAGGTTTGTTTTTCATCAGCTATGATGGTTTGTTTGAGGAGACGATTCTCTAAAACCCATGTCTTCAACCCTCCCACACAAATTCTTTTTATTAAGTCCAAGAACATCTTTTGCACCATTCGAAGGATATGCAAATTCGACCTTGCAAAAGTAAGTCTGGGAAGACCGCCGCGATAAATTTCTTGTATTGATAATTCAAATTGAACAAAAACAACAAGGACCGAGATAAATCACTTAAATTAAATAGCCATGAAGGGCCCGTATATAGCGTTGGCTAAATCACTTAAATTAAATAGTCATGAATTCATGATAAAACCAAGAAATAAGAAAAGATTTGAGTTGACTTTTATCGTCCACGGAAATCAAAAGGTCTATAGGACTTACTACAAGAAAGTAAGAAGCCTATCATTGTACATGATTAAAAGCACCTGCCTCGAAGGATTTTTGATAGAAACAACAGAGTACATGTATGTAGTTTCAGCATTGCTAGTCCTCCTCAAAAATTCAAAGAGATCATTGCACTTGGAAATGCATCTCCCCAAAAAGATGGTGGCTTGATCTCAAAGTTCATGATAAACTACTTCTTTCCAAGTTCCTTTGGCAGATCCTGTTGGGCCACGTACAATCATGTGGAATGTGTCTGCTTGTTTGGTCATTGGAGCACTTTCTTTTTTTCTTTTGCAAACTTCAGTTAAACCGTAGCTATCTTGGATTCTCTTCTATCCTCTAAAGCCGTTCTTGCATGCATCTCCCTTTCTGAAAGGCCTAACAAACTGTGAAGGCTCTGGTGGCCATTGACGTGCTGCATTGCATGCAAATCTCTTTTCCCTTCTTGTGGCTTCTTTTTTATCGCTCCTGCTTGCCAGTCTATGCATCCAAGAATGTAGAAGAGGTGGTAGGACGCTGGTGTTTTCACGCTTGACACGCAGCACTATGACAAACGACTTCGTTTTTCGCCAGCATGTTGTGAAAAATATATCATTTGACATGGACTTCCATGTACAAGAAACCTGGGGGTGCACCTATCTATATGGCATGTGCGTGCATAGGGTTAAGAGAAATTATCCCTTATACGGAAATTTCTTAAGAAAATATACCTCATATTTTGTATACCCCTACCATATTTCTCTTATATATATACGGAATTCAAGCAAGAAAAATACCCCCTCTCATATATGGGTACGGTTTTGGCCCCAAAAAAACCCCCTCCCGTACACTCACATGTTTTCTACGGTTTTTACTAAGTGCACCCCCCCCCCCTCCCGGACAAGAAATTGTCGTAGATAATATCCCTCTTATACCTGACCATGTAGAGGAGCTGGTCTGGTAAACTAATGGAGATGTTTCACTCGATACGGATTTGATTCAGCATTGCTATATATTTCTGACATTTGTGCCCAGCTGCCTTGCCCCCATCTTCGAACTGGCATTGACATTCCTCTTGTGCCTAATCCGCAGCGGAGTGGATCTGGAGAACTAGTAGAGATATTTCACTGGGTAAGGATTTGTTCCAAAATTGCTACAAATTCTGATGCCCCCCCGGTCGCGTTGGGCATTGATGATGCGAGCAGAGCATTTTCATAACATATGGAACTGCATTCGGGATTTAAAAAAAAAATATATTTCCATGCATTCGATGCTTCTCCGACAGATTGCTCATTGCTCAGTCAGAGTAAATGAGCACGAATTCATTACTTTGAGAATCTTAAGCTACTAAGCAGAACAAATTTTACTCAAGCCAAAAGACAATTTTATTGTTCACCCTTATCATCGTCGTTATCTTCATTAGCAACCATGTCTCTTAAGTGAGAGCTCACGTCGCTTGGGATCAAAACAATTGAAGGCATCCCTTCAACCATCTGGATGCAAAGTCAATGGTTTTTATTGGTTGGTATTGAGGTCGATCATTAGGGTTAGGTCTCCACCTTTTTTTCGAACAATCAATCTACTTATTGATAAGATATAACCTTCCTATTAACAAGCTCCCACCAAAAGACACATACCTCATCATAGTGAGGTTCATTTGGGTCTTCTATAAGGTTTTCTTCTGCATAAGCTAACCATGTTGGACAACTATCAGCTCGCCTCACAAGCAAGAACGTACCTTTCTTAATATTTTGATATGGATCAAAGATCTGAATGAGATTTTTTGGTCTCTGATTAGCTGGCCTACATATGGTGGTAGAAGATTGCTTTTTTGCTGGATCACTGCTTCTGATTCAACCAAAATATCTTTTGCGTGAGGGAAGAAATCAAGCATGTTAGATGGATCATCATGTATCTCCTCGAGCACACATAGTAGACCTAACAAGTAATCGATAATCTCATTCATGTATGCATTAGACCATAGTGCTCCCCTCCTTTTGAGATGGCTACCCAATGCATAACGTATTTTTGTATGGAGCTTCTCAAAGCACCTACATCCTTAAGAGCTTTCCCTAAAGGTATAGTCTTTGAAGTAATCGCCTTAACCGCAGATGCTGCAAAAGTTGAAACTAAGTTAGTCGAGTGATGCTACAAAAGTATTCAAATTAGGTCTGAACCACACTTCTCGACTAGCGAGTCGAGAAAGGCCATTGCACCAAGCACCACATAGCGTAACTATGAAAATCAATACCATTTAACATAGTAATCCAGATTTTGGTCTGATAAGTAATTGCAAGAATCCGGCCCCATCAAGCAGTTCTAAGCCTGTTACTCCGTTGTTTACTGTGCCGGAGCTCCAGAGCAAGCGTCTGTTCTAATCCGGCGGAATGGCGAGAACAGGGTGCGCCTGGGCAAACCCGTCCTCCTTTTTTTTTTCTTTTTCCCATATTTTTTTTAAATCTCTATTTTTTCGAAAGGTACGTGTCATTTTCAGAAATAAGCATCACAGATGAATATTCCAAAGGCATCTTTCTAAGAGAGTTATATATGTTTTCATATGGCTCAACTATTAATAATGATTTCTTAGATGATAGCATGTATGTGATGGAATTAATATACAATATTTCAAGCTTTCTATGTACATGAAAATTGTTTTAGAGAGATACATGATAGAACTAGCAATTCTAATGTATTAAGCGTCGTGTGCACAAGTTATATTAGATGTGGGATACATCAACTCCAAAGGAATGTCATTTTGACCTAGACAATGTATTATCTGTTGCACACACACCAATATGAACCAGAGAGGCATACCATACAGTAAAAAATTTGATAGAGCTATGTATCTGAATATATACAAGAAATTTATGGCAGTGGCAATTTTCTCTTTAATGACTCACTTTTTAGTTTGAATTGTGTCTCTTCCAAATTGCAGAAAAGGAAAGATCTAATTTACTAGTTTAAATTTTGCCTATTCAAAGCGGTGCAAAAGATGAAAGATTCGACATGTGCATTACGTTTTCTTTGGGATCCCTTAAACGTAGGGGATTACAAGGCATGTTGTTTCTAACAACACTTTCTAACTTATAATCAACATCTGTCATCTAAATTTGCATGGATTACTGCCAAATCACAATTAACATTAAACGCACTTTTAAATATTTTAATTTTAATTAGAGTGGAAGAGACGAGATTATATCTCAGGACCGGTTAAGAAGTATGGAACTACCTAGGCCCTTAATACATAATCTAAGCACAAAGATCCAAGTTTAAACTCTATTGGAAAGTAGGTTGAATTCAAGGCTACATGTCCATAGTATAGTATGACAAACATGTGGTATCAACAATGATGAAACCTACCGAAATTCTTGAAGCTGTCATAAAGGTCGACAAGTAGCCAACAAAATTGCATGTGCAAACACCCTTGGAGGATTATTACATAAATAATATATCTAAGTGAATAAGAAATAGAACATAGACAATCTCCAAGGACTGATCAACATGGGGTTAAATCTCTCTTTCTTATGAAAGCTTGCAAGGGCTGGACAAGCACAACAGCAAATTCACGTTTGCTAGTCAGGTCCAGGTCTTCTTTAGGAATGAACTCAAATTCATGCAAAAGACGCGCGAGAATGAGATGGATATGCAACATGGCAATGCCTAGACCAGGACAGATCCTTCTTCCACAACCAAAGGGCACCATCTTCAACTCCTTAGCTCCCGTAATATCCACATTTGAACCAAGCATTCTTTCAGGTGAGAATGCCTCGGGATCAGACCAAATTTTTGGATCAAGCGCTATGCTTAACAAGTTCACAATAACTAAAGCATCTGGAGTTATATCATAACCAGCAAGACTAACAGGTTCGGTAACACAATGTACAATACTGTTATCACCAGGCGGATGCTTTCTCAAAGTCTCCTTTGCAACTGCTTGTAAATATGGCATGTTGTCTATGTCTTCTTCAACAACTGCTCTATTTCCCACTACCCGTTTCAGCTCTTCAACCAGTTTAGCCTGAACGTTTGGATACTTGATAACGTTTGCCATGGCCCATTCTAATGTGTTTGAAGTGGTATCTACACCTGCATTTAGTAGCTCTGTGCATAGTGCCACCATATCCTGCTCTGACAACTTTTCTTCTTTGCCTAGTGCATTCATCTCAAAAAGACTGTTGATATAACAGTCTGGCTTGATCTTACCCTCTTCTCTCAGCCTCATGCTCTCCTGTATCAGTGGAATGAAAAATGCATTCTGTCTTTCTGCAATATGATAAGCCATTTTCAATTGTTTGCTAGGAAGAAAACTTAGCCATGGAATGAAATCACCTAAACTAAATCTAGGGCATGTAATAATGTCCTTCAATAGCTGGTCCATTTCTCTCAGTGTCCTTTCCTCCAAATACCTCCCGAAACATATGTAAGACATGATTTCAAAAATACAAAGCCTGATATTTGTTTTCACAGAAACAAGACCATTGTTTATCTCAGCCTCACCTCTGAACCTGCCAAGGAGTTTATCAATAACCTCCTTCCTCACACCTGAATAGGTGATCAATTTAGGGATACTCAAAACGCCCCCTACTAGATTTCTTCTTAGAGCCCTCCATCTGGGGCCATACGGGGAAGCATTGATATCTCGTCTGTAGTTACTCAAGACTGCTTGTTTAGGCAAGGCGGGCCTTGATGCAAAAATTGCACCCTTTTGGATCATGGCTTCATATGCAATGGAAGCCTCAGTGATGAAAATGACAGGGGTGGATCCAGCTTTAAAGCAGTAGATACGGCCATATTGGGAGATTAATTTCCTCACTTCGTCTAGGTTAAAATAGCCAGCAAATTGTTTGAGGCTACCAAATATCGGCGATCCTGTCGGCCCCGGAGGATATTTAGGGTGTTTTGAAGCTTTACGTACCAGGATGAAGAGGAACACAAGGCTGGCAATGGCAACGCTCCATAGCATGCTTCCGTCCGCCATAGCCAGGATCGGTAGAATGAGTCCCGAGCTCCAAGCTTTGTATAAGGGTCAGCTGCTGAACAACATTTTCAAATTCCACCTTGGATGTTGTCTGTTCTGTTTGGCACCTTTCCAAAGACCAACTATTGTTGTGTTTTGTCTTTTATTGCTTGGTTTTTGTTGATGGACAACCTACTTCTACATCGATTCTTCACTTTCGATGTAGACACACTAGAACCTACACACAACTGACATTGACAATTCACATAGGATTATGAAACTCTTCTGCCTCACATGGCCCTGCATCTGCATATAGCCCAGTGCCTGTGACTCAATAGCTTCAAGAAGAACGTGAGCACAATTGGATGCATTCAATGATGCTTTTGATGCATTGTCTAATTATTTTAAGATTTATTGATGCCATATACTCTGCATGAAACTATCTTATAGCTCTTCCTCCCCTCTTGTTTTCCTACCTGTAAGACGACTCCATTGCTCCACAAACTGAGGTTTTATATGTCGAAGTATTTGTATATAACAAATGTGACTAAGACTGCTTGAAGTACTTGACTTAAACTGCAAAACGATGTTACCTACTTAAGGTTTATAGAATACGTTTCTATAAAAATATATGTTTACTACTAGGTTTTTTAACATTAACGTTAGCTTGTCACATTCTAATACTTGTCACATTACCTATGAAAATCTATCTTCTAATAACATGTCCAAATCATGTAGATGCCCAGAACCTTTAAAAGTACTATTTATATCTCATGTTTATATCTTGAGTTCTTGGACATCTAAAAAGTACTATTTGTATCTTATATTTATATGTCGAGTTCCTAGACCTTTAAATGTACTATTTATACACGAAATGTTTTGCGGTTCTCTTTATCAAATTTGTGCGAGTTCGAAAGAATTTGAACGTCAAGCTTGACAAGACTTCCAAAAGAATAGAATAGAATAGAATAGTTTTTTTAACGTCCACGGAGACCAATAGGTCATGGGACCCATACAATGGGCTAGTACAATCATTACTACTAGGATTAAAAAACCCCTGCCTCGAAAGGTTTTCAAGGGAAAAACCTTTGCAGTAATGATGATACTAGATAAGCGGAGATAATGACTACTGAGGGCTCAGTAATTGCAGATGTTTATCTAGAACCTCAAGTATGTATAATGCCAAGTCATGCACAGATGGTGCTCTGAGAAGTTGTTGAGAAGGGTGGTCAAAAAATGATCAACCCATTATCAACTCCAATAGGGAGGATTTTCCAGAATATCTAGAAGCCACATGAGAAATTTGTGCGAAGTGGCAATGGTGGCAAAGGGAACTGGTTCTTGCTCTGCCCATTACTTGGGCCATCGCTATGAAGGTCACAATCACAAGAGCCTCAATCTTTTATTGTCTGTGCACAAAAGCACCGATAAGTAGGTCATCTACGTGGCTATTATAGGTCAGTGGTGTTGAATGTCGGAAATCTCAAGGTTTATTAATATTAGGAGTAGTTAATGAAATTCATAGGAAACAAGGCAAATGCAAACCAGTGAACCTCATTGTCCCTACTCAAATGTGCTCCCTATTCATTCTCTGAAAGTCTTGTAAACCTTCATGTGGATTAAAAAATTCATATTGTAGATTAAGAAGTTCAAGAAAAAAAAATCTATAAATAGCAATGCCAAAAAACTATTGGAACCAAGGTGTATATGCTCTTTTATAGTTAGCAAATTCGTTTGACATAGGTTTTCTCAATCCTATATTTTTGTTTTGTGTTGATCTGGTGCCCTAAAATGAAGGTTATGACAATTTCTCTCAATGTTTCGATGCATATGTGGCATAGTCCAAATCTAGAAGGCCATGGATATAGCTCCCTGCTCCAGGCAGCTCATAAACCACATGCATATAGCAAATTTGAAGATTGTAACAAATCCGAATTGCAATTTGAGACCACAATAAAACAATAAATTCATAGAAGATAAGAGTTGAAAGAACAAAGGAACCAAACTCTTCTATTAGAAAAGGCATTGGCAAGCCTTATAGAATAATTGAACCTTAATCAAAACAGTGCAGAATCCTAGACTACAAAGCACTGCCCCTTAGATTAACCATAAACTATCACAACAGAATTTAGAGCGCATTTCTGCGAGTGCATAAAGCCCAAAAACTCTTTCTACAAGAGCTTGGTGCTTATATATTGCCTAGCAAACTTTGAAGAAATTGCTAGCAAAAGGGCTTCCATATCAAATGCAGAGTACCTGCTTTGCATTCCAACACTGCTATTGAATATCCACAATTTTAGTGTTCTGAACACAAGGGTAATATCCCATCTAGTGTTCCTGCCTTATTACTTGCAAGGGCATCTTAGCACAAACCTCGGGCTCTTGCACCCACAAAGTTGGCTTCTGTCCTCCCTTCTACAAATTTGGTCTTCGGTTCAGTTTCTCTGCTTATTTCATTTGAATTCCTGCAGTCTTAAAAAAAATATGTGGAGTTCAAGATATATTCTAACCGGGTTGTGCAGCTCTGCCCTATCTGAACTAGCTAATTTGCTGTCGATTCTACATAGTAAATGCTACTGAATAAGCCTGTTAATAGAAGCAAGCATTGATCATGGCTGGATCTTAAGGCATGCGTTGTTTCTGCGATTAAGACCATCCTCTCCTCTAGGTCCCCCATGTTTATTCCGAACCTGCCCTTGCATATTAGGCCCTTTTTCCATGGTAGTCGTATTTCTAAAAGTCAGATATTTAAATGATGTTTGGCCACCTATTGTCTTAAACGAAAATCACTTTTCCACTATGAAAATAAGACATGTCTTATTTAGGTTTGGATTATAAATGGTGTCACAAATGTTATCAGATATAGAAATTTAAACTTGCTTTTCCACTGCATGATAGTCATAAAATATGACACCATCAAAATATGTAGCATAATAACAGGGGGTTTTCTTTGTGTTTTTGTACGCTTTTCACAAAGGTTTTCCTAAGATTTCATGGCGTATTCGAATGGATGTACTAATGCGTACATCTAGAGTGCACCATTTCTTAATCGTTGATTTAGCTTTTTTTTTTCAATGGTCCAACATCCAAGGGCTCACAACAAAAGCCCTCTTTTTATTTTAGGGGCTGAACATGCTAGGCTGTGTAGAACACAGAAGCTAATCCGACAGAATGGAGAAGGTCTCTAGCTTAATCCGACAGAATGGAGAAGGTCTCTAGCTTTTGTTAGGCTGAGCTATGCTTCTTTTTGCTTGTGCTACCGGACCGTGGATAAATCAACTTCTATGCAGGGCAGTTCCAGGAGAGCAGAGGCCTTCCGGTTTTGTGAGGCTACATGCTACAGATAATCCATGGGAGCTGGTTCATCGGTGCTTGGTTCCTCGGTTCCTCGGTGGAGCCTGTGGTTTTAGGGCTCTCCGGTTTTTTCTTAGATGGTAGGTTCTTGGGGTTCAAGCAAAGCAGATCGTTGGTTTTTATGTTAGCACCTCCATAGCTCTTAGATGGTAGTTCTTAGATGATCAAATCTTGCACAGATGGCTTCGATTCTCCAGTTCCGGCCTGCTCCAAATTCTTCTGCACTGGTTAACACTTTGATTGCTGCTGACTCTTCGATCCTAAATGGCCTTTGATTATGGCCTGGCACAGGCCCAATCTCACCAAGATTGAACCCTAACGGCCTTTTGAAACAGATTTCTCCATTGATTTAGTCAAATCCGGCCGCTTCTTCTGCAGTTTTCTCTGATGCCAGAGTCATCAGCCCTGATTTACTTCCGATTCCCCCTAAAACGATCCTTCCCTTTTCCTTTAATCAAGTCGGCTTTGATCTGACTGCTTGTGATCTATGACAACAAATCTGTAGCCGTCTCCAGCGAAGCCCTTTCCTTATCGGCAGTAAGCTGAGGCGTATCCTGAGCATGCAATCCTCATTCATCCAGAAAAGCCATTGCTTTTCACGCAATCAGTCCGGCCAAGAGCTCCCGTCCCTTCAGAATTCTTGCCCCAAATATTTCCCCTTTTTGTTACAATTTATCCATGTCAACAATTTTCTTCTTTCCAATGGTTTCCAATCTGGTCTTTCCCTTAGTTATTTCTTTTGCAATTCCACATATTCCTTTCCCTTTAGTTCCTTTTTTATTCTTCAATTGTTTTTATTCTCCAATCTCGGCTTGCACCTTTATTCCTTAAGTTTCTTCTTCAACCGCTATTGCTGAAGCCCGTTCCTTGTCACCATTGATATTTCTTTTCTGGTTTTGCCCATAAGGCGACGACAATCTTCTCTTTTCTTCCATGGGTATGTCCACTTCCATGGTTCTTCCCTTTATTTTGCCACGTTATCTCCTTCTACAAAGGACAATCGGGGCGATTTTCAATTCTCGCTTATACAATTATTATTTGTTGCAAATATTTGCGGCTAGAAAGCCGAAATTTTAAATATATGCAAAGGCTTGAAGCATGGTGTTCAAAAAATAGAAATGGCTATAACTTCGAGATCGCATTCGGGGATTTTTGTGCACATGGATTGGGTTGCATGCACAAATATTTTAGATATTGCAGTTACTCTTCATATCCATTGTTCCAAAAGGCATTTCATTTATTGATGTATATCTTAAAACATTGTTGTTATATGACACTGTGAATAGGTTTGTTATCCATGTTCTGGCATCAACCACGACACATATTAGATATTGCATATTAAATATTACATATTCCTACATTTTTTGCATGTTTTGCATGTTTTTACATATGTTTGCTTTTTTTAGGGCCCGAAGGGCCCAAATTTTTTTTAGTATAACAACCAACATATAACTACTATTAACATTAATTAACACAACCATTGGGTCCAACGCATTTAAATTAAAATCCCCCTTAAACCCCCTTTGGTTTGGGTGCATATTCACCGCGGGGGGGCGTAGGGCGTGAGAGCCCTTATAATTATATTTCGCATGTACAAAATCAACACCATATAGTATTTTGCTTCAAATCTTATAGTATTTTGCAATTCTTATTATACAGTATAGCAAATTTTGTACTTGCATACCCCACAAACGAGGAACTTTACGTACGGTGTAGATTAAGGAATTTGGGGTGAATATGCCTATCCAACAGCTCTCGTTGCCCGGAGTCACCCCCCGTGTGAATATGCACCCAAACCATGAAAAAACCATGAAAAAATTAGACACGTCTTATTTTTAGTTATATATTCAAATAAGACTAGGTGTCATATTTTACATCGGGGGGGAATCCCCCGGAATAAAATAAGACTTCATTTACATTAAAAGTGGTATCCAAACCTATCCAAACCTATTTCGAACCTAAATAATAAGACAATATGTGGCCAAACATCATTTCATAAAATATGTGACTTTTAGAAATAAGACTACCGTGGAAAAAGGGCCTAATATATAACTAGAAATAAAATGTATCATATTTTTTAATGGTTTTCCACTAGTATTTTAGTGGTGTCATATTTTATGACTACCATGCAGAGCAAAAGCAAGTTCAAATTTGTGTATCTCATTTTTAGCCCTGGAGTCACAAATAGTGTTGTATATTGTATATGGCAGTCGTATTTTGTGACTACTGTGGAAAAAGAGCCTTACTCCTCCATTTCACAATTCAGAGGCTTACATTTGATGGCTTAATTCTGATGCATAATTTAAATATAGCTTTATCACTCGTTATGACTTCTATTACTCCTAATCATATAGATAGCAGAAGGCCTCTTAATCCATAGATTACGAATGGCCAGAGCAGACTCAGATCCCCATCGCCACAAATGCGACCTATGGACTTTCTATGTGTCAATCTAAGGAGAGATCGACTTCAAGCTTTTAATTTTACCAGGTGTCAACCTGAGAAAAAATTGGCGTCAAACAAATTCCGTTCAACAAAAATTGAATAGGAGTGTATGATGTTTATATCTCAAGTTCCTAGTTATTTAAAACTACTATTTATATCTAATATTTACATGTTGAGTATTATTTGTATCAGATGTTTATATCTCGAGTTCCTACACATATAAATGTACTATATAAGATTTCATACTAATATACATAATTTTTTATCCAATTCAAGCCTATTATTTTTTATATGTTTTTTTTTTTTTTTGAAGGACGTGAAACTTTATTAATCATCAGAAACGAGCAACAGAGATGGGGGACTGAAAACCCAGTGGAGGAATTGTCCACAGAGCAAAACCACCCGCCACCTTACAGCACACAACATGTAAATGAGTTATATATAAGTGTTAATCTGGAGATAGTATACCCAAATACGATTCTTCACTTCATCCTTTACGGAGGAAGATATATACGCTTTAACGATGCGTTGCTTAGCTTCAATAAGCACTTGAGCATCAGGGGCTCTATGGCCCTTGAAAATAAAGAGGTTTCTTCTTTTCCACGTTGACCAAATGATCCATGCTGAAGCTAAGTGAAATGCCCTCTTTGCCATATTGTCCCAAGAACTTGGGTACACTGCCAATAAGACTTGTTGACTATTCAAACTGCAATCAAAAAGACTCTGAAGCCATAACCAAGCCGGTCTAGCATGCTAGCATAAGAAGAAACAATGCTCGATTGTCTCATCCCTCTGAGTGCATAAAGGGCATGTCCCAGGCACCTCAGGACGAAATTTGTGGACCAAAACATTGACGCGCACACATCTATGGATGATCTGCCACCACAAAACTGACAACTTTGGATGAAGTAACTTGTCCCAAACCCAGTTCCAAACTACTTTTCTCGTTGATTCACCGGTACCACCAAAGGCCATTTTTGTGAGGGGGGGCAACACCTCTCCCGCGAAGAAGGATCTTATACATAGAATTCACCAAATGCTCAGCCTTTAACATTCTCATGAACCACCCAGAGATGGGAAGCCACTACTTGTAGTATAGGAGGAAGAATGGCAATGACTGTCTGCCAAATTGTGCGATCCCATCTTAAAAGAAGGAACTTTGTCCGAAATTCTTCCCATGTCAGCAATCGTGTTTCACTGTACCATCATGCAGAAATTGTAAGCACACCCGCTAGTTTCCAACAGCCGATGTGTCGGGGGATGAACTGATGCTACCAAAGGCGATCTGTTTGGTTATCGCCCAAAGGGATCCACCAACAACTAGCTCGATAAAACTTCTTGCCATAGGGTGGAGATGGAAAAGCGTCAATATTCCAAGCATCAAGCAACCCTCTCGAGGAAAGGAGACGCATTAGGATAAGGCGACAACGGATAGAAAAGAGCCCAAGGAAGCGGTGCCTTGATAGAAGGAGAGCCAAAGGAGACACAAAGCTGCAATGATTGGGACCGAAAGTCGTGAGTCGAGACACATCAACATTATTCAAGATCCTCCGGATGAACTTGGAAATTAATACTTTGCTCAGTAGGAAAAGTCGATCATCCCAAGTCCCCCACGGTGCTTTGATAAGATGCACTTCACCCAACCCGACCTTGACATCAGCCCCTTCTTACGTGCCACCCGGATGAAATTCGAACAATTACGATGATGAGCTGCATCTTTGCTTGTGGTGCCAGTATAACTGAAGCCATATAGACATGTGTGCCACTCAACACTGATTTGGCTACAGTAATTCGACCTGCCATGGACAATTTAGCTGTGGACCACCAGAACAAGTGTTTTTCCAAGCCCTTAACAACAATATCCCACGATCTCCAAAATGAATATGAATCCCCACGGGAATACCAAGAAGCTTGGTCGCTTTGCCATGAGGAAGGACCTTCCATGGAAATGCAGTAACACTCGGTGGAACTGGAGTATCCAGCTGAAATATGAATCCCCACATGAATACCAAGAAGCTTGGTTGCTTTGCCATGAGGAAGGACCTTCCATGGAAATGCGTCCACAATGCGCGATACACTTCGCCATCCAATGAAGATACCGGATGCTAAGGAAAAGGAAATCAATAGTGAGATGGCATTCTGCAGATTTTGCTCATCAGCCTTTAGGAAAAGAAAAGTATCATCCGCGTACTGATTACAAATCTCCTGCGACCCATTATGCATGGGGAGTCCATGCAAGATGCCATCTTGTGCAGCAAGTGAGAAAATTTGAGAGAGGACCTCTGCTACAATTGTGAAGAGCAATGGTGCCAATGGGCAACCTTGACGAATGCCACGACCAACCGGAAAGAATGCTGAAGGCTCTCCTTGAAAAAGAACAGCAGAATGAGCAGAATAGTGGAGTCTCATTACATCAGCAGTGAAGTGTGCACCAAAGCCAAGATGCAAGAGACACTTTTCCAAGAAAGTCCAATCAACACTGTCATAGGCTTTTGCAAAATCCAACTTCAAGTAAACAATCTCATGAGCCTGCAATCTTGCCCAATAAATACCCTCATAGGCAGCCGCTACATTATTTAAAATACACCGTCAAGGGGCAGAAACCCTCGGGCCGTAGAGGATATAGAATCAGCAAGAATGTCACGAAGCTTTTGAGCATAAGCTTTAGCAAAGATCTTGTAAACAGAAGACAACAAGGTAATGGGACGCCAGTCAGAAATTGAAGAAGGCTCCTTACACTTGGCGATGAGGGAGATGCAGCCCGAATTAAGGAGCTTATCCAGTCGTCGTTGTCTCTTGAAATCCAAAAAAGCATTATAGACATCCTCACCAAGCCAGTGCCAATACTTGTGAAAAAACTCCATAGGAATACCATCAATTCCAGGGCATTTGCCTCATAGACGGACAAAATGGAACATAATATAAGAAAGACTAGAAACATGTGCCTGGCGATGCCGGGCATCTGTTGTCATAAGCGATTGTAAACTCAGGTTTTGAAATGTGTCTCATAGATAGACAAAATGGAACATAATATAAGAAAGACTAGAAACATGTGCCCGGCGATGCCGGGCATCTGTTGTCATAAGCAATTGTAAACTCAGGTTGTGGAAGTGCATAGATGTGTCTAATAGAAGTGTATTAAAAAATTGGATATTTTGATGAACAATTATATATTTGAATTGTGCAAGAATAAATGGAACATTTAAAAATGCTAGTTGGAGATGTTTTATAAAGGATGTAAAGTGGAATCTCATAATAAACATCATCAAACTAAAATGTTTATCACTACGTTACATAAGTCGACATGCCCTATGCCATTGTGGAATCATCCACCTCACTGAAGGTTGTAAGGACCTAATGCCAGACATATACACGTCGGAGCAGTATCCTTGTTCCTTCCCTGGATCAACATCATGGTTAGTGTAAAAGTGAAAGCTGAGGCAAAGTAATTTATCTAACATGCCATCAATCAATGAATCAACTGGGCCAAGTGTTATCATATCAAAATATTGTACACTTACTTGGATCGAGTCCTATTGCATCCCTATAAAGATGAAACCCCTTGTCACTAAGAGGAATTTTACGAAGGCGATTCCCTCAATAACATTGAACTGATTGATAGATAAATTGATAGGTAGGTAGGCAGGTAGGTAAGTAAGTAGAGAAGATCCAAAACTATTATGATATATAAATTGATGTTAGAAAAATTATGTGCAACATCATTGCCACCAGTGCATCATATATTTGCTTGGTTTATGTTTGGGTATTTATTTTCTATAAATTGGATGAATACCAGATCAAGAACAAAGAGCTCAAGAAGTTGCACCATTCAGCCAAATCTCAACTTTCACACTTCCTCAATTGGGATATAAACCACATTTCCAGAGAGGCTGGTACATTATGCAAGCTAACTCTTACGGTTTATTCAGAAGAGCTATCATAGAAGATGATTTGGAAGAAGAAGAAATACCACAGTTACATCCAATCCTAGTTATTAATGCCACTAAAGAATCTGCTATACAGGAAGTATCCTTTACCAAAAATGATATCCAAATTTCCTTACAAGTTGGTAGTTTTTTCATAATTCAAACATAGAATAAATTCCATCGATCCGAGCCCTCGGATCGAGATTCTAGAGGGGGCGAGCATGCACGAGGGGTCCATATAGTTATAGCCATACAATTTAGGTGAGTGACCCAAAAGGGTTTATTTTGGACTTGAACCATACATATACTCTTACCTAAGGGGCTTTTTTTAAAGAATCTGCTATCACGGTGACTCCAAATTTCCTTAAATGGGGGTTTTTGGAAGATTTATAAAGCGAGCATGCGAGGGGTCCATATAAGGGGGAGTGATTTTTTTGGACTTGAACCCCATTACTCTTACCTAAGGGGCCTCGATATGTACAAATGGGGGTTTTGGAAGATTTATAAGGCACCCACGGTGAGCATGCATGTCTCGCATGCATGCATTGCATGCTTTCTCGGTTGGGAGATCGCTATATTAGGCGAGGTTTTTCATCAACGTCTCATCGGCGCTTCCTCTTCTCTCTCAGCAGTACCTATTCTCTATTCTTTGAAACCATGCAGAGGAGGGGCTTCTCCCTGCTTGGATTGACTAATTTGACCTTTCTTTCATGTTGTGGCATGTCCTTTCTCGGCCTTGCCTCTTCTTTAACCATAATCCTTTGACCTTCGTCCTCGATCCCGTTTTGATAAGGAAGTTCTCTTCTATTCGGGAGGTTTTTATTGTTTTCGTGCGAGCCCCATTCTAGAATTCCATCGATCCGAGCCCTCGGATCGAGATTCTAGGGGGGGTGAGCATGCATGCCTCGCATGCATGCATTGCATGCCTTCTCTAGTTGGGAGATCGCTATATTAGGCGAGGTTCTTCATCAATGTCTCATCGGCGCTTCCTCTTCTCTCTCAGCAGTACCTTATTCTCTATTCTTTGAAACCCACCCTCCCCCCTTAATTATTTAATGTATTTCTCGCCTGGCACGCGTGAGTAGCCCCACTATTTGAAGAGGGTTTTGTTTTCTTGTCGAGTGGCACGCGTGATCAGCTTCTCCACTTTGGGAGGTTTGTTTTGTTATATTTGTTCTAGTGTTGGTGATGTGCAGGTACAGGTTAGCAAATGGCAGCAGCTTCGATTTCTCCATTCGTGGGTTTTTTGGGAGCGAATTCTCAGCCTTACATTTGTCCAAACCCCTTGCCGAAGGCTTATCACTAGGAGTTTTCCTCGAAACCCCGAAAGGGTGAGGTTTTTTTAATCCCGGTGATAAGCTTTCGATAGGTACACAAACCAAACATCTATTAGCATTGTATTTCATGGGGTCCAAGTTGTATAATTGGAAATTCCCTTTATTTTTCTTCGTGGGTAGTTCGCATGTGTGTGGCTACCCACTATCCACTATTGTAGAAAATCTGCTGACGGGAGGTTTTTGTTGTTTTCATGCGAGCCCCATTCTAGAATTGAGCAATTATTCATGAATGGTCTTATGTGTTTGCTTAGGATTATTCTCAGCATAAGGGAGTTAACAAAGACATATGGAAACTTGAAATTAAGCTTAGGTGTTGCACAGAGATTAAGAAGGATAAATGCATCTTTGTTTGAGCTTATTAAGATTGAGCTAGATAAAATGCAACAGGCAGGCCTAATTATTGAGATTGTTAACCCCTTTCAGACTTCTTATATTGTTCCAATGGAAAAGACACTAAGAATATGCACCAATTATAGGAATCTTAGAAAAGTAACCCTCAAACACCATTATCTCTTGCCATTTTTAGAAGAAAACTTATATTCCATTGTAAGGAAGGAGACTTATTCATTTTTAGATTGCTTCTTTGAATTTAATCAAATAGCAATCAAGCTTAAATATCAGCTAAAGGCATCCTCTATTACACCTTGGGGAACATATGCCATGAAGAGAACGTTATTTGGTTTTATGAATGCTCCTTCAACCTTCCAAAGGGCCATGGACATGATTTTTAGGATTATTTCTTCCCCTTTAGAATCTTTTTAGATGATTTGTGCTTAGATACTACACTTAATGAATACCTAAATTCATTGACCGCAGGGAGTTTGAAGTCAATTTGAACACGAAGAAATGCATCCTTTTTACTTTCAAAGGGCAACTGCTTGGACACAAGATGTCAATTGTTAGAATTCAAGTAGTTGAGGACAAAATGGTTGCTTTGAAAAGGTTAACACCACCAAAAACAATAAATGGGGTAAGGAGTTTCACCAGAATGACAACATTCTTGAGAATGTGTTCTGGATCGTCTGCAAGATGGCCCTCAGTGCAGGGTTTAAATTAAAAACTCGTTAATCTTAAAATACGAACTTGGTTTGGCTGTATTTGCATGAAAATCCTCTAATTCTAAGTATACTTTGGCTAAAGATTTTAAAAAAATATAATAGCCAAGCTTATACGAATTTTAGAGTTTATTGAAAATTTTGTAAAATTTGAATTAAAACTAGTACATCTTGGCTAAAGTAAGAAAAGTACCTTAGAAAATTACAGATACTTTGGTGAATCTTTCAAAAAATTCGGAAAGTCTCATTTATAATTGGCTAACGTTTTTATTTTTTGAAATTTTTATCCTATAAAAAATTGCCAAAACCCTAATGGTTAAACTCAATTTTTTGCCAAATGGAGAAGAATAGCCACTAATCTATACCATGTACGTGAGGACCCTTGAGTCAAACAGACGGATCCTGAGTAACTCACACTCCAAGATCGACGACATCACGCCATGGGTTCTCTTTATCTCTTCTTAGGCGTATCCTTGTCGAGGTTCTTCCCATGGGACTTACTCTTGTATAGCAGGAATAGTCCTGTGTCTTTGGACACAAAACTAACACTCCCCCCACAAAGAACACTCGGGATTTCTATCCAAGCAGGGTAGACAATCCCATAGCAGGGTAGCATCAATAAGAAATCCAAATGTAACCATTTCTTCAAGGGCTTGATGAGTAAGTGCAGGGATAAAAGGACAATGCATTAGAAGAACCTCCAGACTAGTGACACTATAACTAGTTGGATTATAATAGCCATTGGGTCGGTCAAGGTCCTTTGACTTCGAATGATAGTGCAGAGAGCAGCACAAAAAAACTATATGTATGTGATCAGATGGATTCGGAGATGTGGCGGGTATTTCATGGAACTTCATTAACCCGAATATTACCTGAGCAGATGTTTTCCAGCTCCTTTCATTAGGAGTGTAAATCTAGTTTTGTGTATTATCAAGTATTTCTCCTTCCTGCCACGCATGTCGCCGTATTAAAAAAGGATCCCAACGGGGGTCTGTGCTGATATGAATAAGAGTTCAATCAGCATGGACTAACATGGCCTCTGTCCAAAAATGAGATCTCTAGTCCATAGTGAGGTACTGATGGCGAGGTGGGGTTGCTTTGAATTCCTCAATAAGAGAAGTATTCAACTGTTTGCAGAGGTTCTCCCAATCAAAACTAAGCATCAACCCAAATAAAGGAGAAGGTTCCTAATCTACAGATACCATATGATTTTCCAGATAAGATTTCAAAATGTTAAAGGTACCCACGTGCTTTAAGTAGAGTTGAGCATAGCTAAGATCATTTGCGGCATGCAAATGTTGTTGAACTGCATCCAAGCCTTCCTTGATCCATACAGGAAGAAGTCTAGCCAATTCTGCCATATAGTCATTTTGGAGAGCACGTGCCTCCTCTGCATCAGAGAGAAATTTGTTGCCTTTGGTGAGAAGGAATTGGTCTTCATCCCGATCACTGAATCAATTTAAACACTGAATCAATTTAACACTGAATGAATCAAAGCACAGGGGAAGACCTTTATCCAAAATGGGAAATCAGTGTTGTTTACGGTGTGCCAACCAATCGTGTTTTTACGTTTTTTACGCTTACATACGCCCGTACCTTCCTCACGAAGACTATCACGCTATACCTATAAGTTGACAGTCAAATTGAGCTCTTGTTTTATTAATACCGTACTTAATGTATTAATACGTACAGTACATATGATAGCATCCAAATGACATTAGACCAATAGAATTGGTAAAATTATATATTAGGAAAAAACATTAGAAGACTTTAGACATTAGGGAAATTATGGAATTGTATTTATTAAAAAAAAAAAAAAAACCAATCTTTTTTAAATAAAACCCCAAAACTTCTCAGATCCCCCCCCCTCCTTCTTACCTAGGCATTAATCGAATGGAGATGAAGATGCAGACCCACCTTTCTCCTTGTTTTGTCATGGCGGGAGGCAGACATTCTCCTTAATACTTCAGTAGCTTGCATTCATGCCAGAAAAGAAATACAGAGCTCAACGGTGGTTAATAGCTTCGGATGCAACAAATGAGCAATAATTATTTAAATTTATTTGTCTGTGGATATAGATTGCAAACTAGAGTATATAACTCTTAAATAGATATATTTTAGATTGAAAACTTTGAGAAATACTTAATTTTCTAGAGTAATATATTTTGGTTCATTATTTAAAACTTGAAGTTCTTCATATTAATTGTTATTGCAACTATTTCAACTGCAATATAAGAAATAATAGTTCTAAAAAATTACAGGAAGTACTTAACGTACTGTACGTAAAGTACGTATTTTACGTATTTAATAAGTATTTTATAATTCCAAAAAATGTATTTAAGGTACTTTTTAAATGAGAGGTATGCATACGGTATTAATACGTTAAGTACGTATAATACCGGTAACGTACTAAACGTACCTGACAACACTGCAACCAATCTCTCAAAGGCCAACCAATTGACAAGAAAGGTATAGCGTCATGATTTAACATATGCAAGATAGCCAATTGATGGAGGAAAATTTGTGGGAACTCGAATTGCCAAAGCTTTGTATCTTTCAATAAGTTGGTGTGTATCATCAACAAACTGAAGTGCTTGTGAAACTTGAGCCCGCAAATCTTGTATGGTATTATCCTGTTCTACAACCTTGCAATGAAGTTCATTGACCATGCATGTAGCAAGGCTTGGATAAGAAGGGGAGGCTCCAAAAGAAGCGACATGTAGCTTAAGACTGACAAGTTCTGCAACAAGTAATCTTGGTCGCTGCAGCTGCTTGGAATTGATCTTCTGTAGCTTTATTGTAAGCATGAGCTTATACCAGCATGCCTTCCAAGTGGGCCAAGCATACCTGGCTCGTCATAATGGCATGAGTCTAAGCACTGAGCTCTGCCTTTAGACCATGGATGTGCTCATTGGCCTTATCAAGGGCTTGATCTTTGGCGTGGACATCAGTCGTGGCAACTTGAGACTATATAGAAGCATAGAAGGCTGTGGGAGCGGCCCTATCTTCTTGTTCTTGTTTCAGTTGCTTAAGAGTGGTTAAGAAATCACGGTGGTGACTCTGAAGCCATGACTCCAAAGTCGTGACTCCAAATCAACAATTTGAGTTGAACTTGTTGGAGTTCATATTTCAAGGCATTTTCTGAATGTAAATGACTCTGGAAGGTTGTCATGAGCTTTTCTTGCGAGTCTTGAAGCTGAAGCATGCAACATGGCACATTTTGTTGAAATTCATAGAGAGGTGGAGGTCGTGGCACATTTTGTGCTGCAGAGGAACGTGAATGTTCCTAGTGGACAGAATGATTGCGCTAATGTGAATGTGAGGAAGAAGAGATGGGAATGATTGGGGTGGCAGTAGCAGGCATCTGAGGATTTTGCTGAAGAGATGGAGGGACAACTGCTGGCAGATTGGTAGGCTGCTGAGAAAAGCACAATTTCATTAAAATGAGAAATTTCGTGATTCCAATTAGGGATAAAATTATTTTTTAGTCTTTTTATGACCAATTTTTTAGCAATTATGGCACCATTAAGTGAAATAATGTATCTAAAGTGCCATTTTTTGGCACCATTAAAAATATTGACAGTGCAGATAATGGAGCTAAAGAAACAATAGATTACAAAATTAGCAGAAATTGTATATTCATAGACTAGACTTGGAAGAGAGAATCTATAAACAAAAGTATTATTGTACAATTTACATTTCCATTTCTGGAGAGAATTCAGTTTACTTAGTAGGATCAGGTTCCCCAGCGCCAGTGCCATGGCTAGATGGCTCGGCCATAGGATCTCCTTGAAATGCCTCAAACCATGTGGCAATGAACTCGGGATCGTTGAGAATGTCCAGATTGAACTCAGTATTCTTGATCACATCATAGTCAACATTGAGAACATCTTCAGATCACAAGGCTTGATTGATCTAAAGCTTCTTCAACAACTTTTTTTGTTTCTCAGTCACAAGGACTGCAGCGATGATAGGATTCAGGAGGCGGTCAGGCCTACCAAGAATGCACTAGCGCTTAGCCGGGTCACTTTTGAACACAATAGAAAATCTCTTATGGATCGATGCAGCTCGGCCGAACGAACCACAAGAGAAGTAACCAAACACTCCTGTTCTTGGCGGTACCAACTTCTGCACGAGATAAGAACATGTGATAGGCCCCAGCTAGTTTCTCATGATTACATCCCCTGGCAAGCCTTGCCAGCTATACCTGAATTTGTTGTTGAAGAGTTTCTCAGCCATGGCCTCGCTCTCCCCATCCGCATCTTCTTCGGTGGCAGTTCTTGAGGATGACTGGCAAATGAGAATCTAAGGTCAATCTCATCGATAGGAACACCAGCGGTGGGCTGAATTTTTGTGACATATACAAGTGCATGTGACTCCTTAATCCCTATGGCAGGTGGATTCTTGAATTCGTCCTCATATATGCCAATATAAACTCTGAACCTGGAGTCCAAGTTATCCAACAAAGAAGAAAGCAAAAAATTATGCTCTGGCCTTGCAAAGCACACTATCGAGAAAGATTCAGCTGTGGTGTTCTTTACAGCTATATTAAAAAACTTAGATAGTGTGGTTTTGTTCCACATTGGACTTATGCCTCTAGTGTCCAAAACAATCAAGGATACTGGCATAGGAGTGCAGACAATTTGCCCTCTGCTATCTGTCAGTTCAACTTCGCAATGGAAGTCTTCAGTATCCTCTCTCTGCAAGATAGCATTACGTATAAATCTCCCCAAGGCAGGCGGCACGTTGACGTAAACTCCTTCCTTGGTCACTCCTTCTATAACCCACTTATTATGCAAAGTGCCAATGGAAATCAAGCTTACTGCATCGTCAAAGCCCTGCATGGCAGTCCTAAAATCTGTGAAGGATGTATACTTGTTCGGTGAAAAATATCATCAGGCATGAAGACCCACTAATCTTTCGGTTGCTTACCACGCATGGTAACTTTAGCCAAAGCCAGATAACGTTGGAAACAAGAAGAATTTAGTAAGCAATGGAAATAAGTATGAAATGGCGCCATGGCGCCATTTGGCGAGGAAATGGCACTTCGCCATTTCCTACGTAAAAAAGCCAACAAATGAATTACTAAGTACCTTATAGGGTTCTGATCGTGATTGACCACGACCCGATGGATCAGGCTTCCCGCAGAGAGCATACTGGTGCCACAGGTGGGTTATTTTGTCAATGAAAGGCTCCTTGAAGATAGTCTTGGCAGCGATGTCATTGACTTCACAACTACGTTGTAGGCATTCTTGTTCGTTGACTGCACCAGATAAAACTCGGCAATTGCGAAACTCATAAATCTTTGACATCTGTTCTTGGGACTTTGGTGTACCTAGTCTTTTACATACAAGTTGAGTAGCCAAAATCGAGTGATTGCTATTAAGCTATATAATAGTGCATCCCCATGAGGTCATCCTCGCCTCCAAGGGACCGCTTTGTTTGTGAGGGGATGAAATGGAATCACATCAGCGGGAGTAAACACAGGATGTGGGTCTCTCTGGAAGGAATCCACTAACGTCTTCACGTGCTCTATATTCCTTGGCCTAGATGTTAGATTTGGTAGCCCTTGGTATAGCTAGACACGTTTATTTGCTTGATGAGTGTGATGCCCAAAGGAAAAAGATGGCGGTGGTCAAAGATCTTCTATAACGTTGTTTCTGCCGTCTTTTCCTCTTCTGACCTTTTCGCCTTAAGATTCGAAGGCACTTCGAGCAAGTGCTGGGCTATTCTCAATGTTAGCCTGCATTCTTTAGGTTGCTCGGAGGTGGCTCTTCTAGCCGGTGTGCCTGCAATATCCTTAATATGTGATGGGCTTGCAGGATTGTCACCACCACTTCCAGTCGCCTTCTTATTGTTCCTTTCCATCCTGCTTGGACTTGCATCAGGACTTGGTGTCAGAATTTATCTCCGGCATTTTTTAGAGGTGCTATCCTTCTCAGAGGTCTCTAGCCTGTGCTCCTTCTTCCTTTTCTTTTTCTTGATATCTTCTGTCACCCCTTTCCCATCCTTCTTTTCCCTGTCCTTCTTCGATTTCTTATCCTTTTTTCTTTCTTTTCTTTCTCAGGATCTTTATGATCCTTCCTCTTACCTTTATCCTTGCCAGCGACTTTTGCTTCCTCTAGTGCTTGGTCAACATCTTCAGCACCCGAAGAGGAGTCTTTTTTGGCTGCAGCAGCCTCTTTAGTTTGTGTTGACTTCTTCTTGGTAACTGTGCGAAGCCAGGCCGTGTCCACAATGACGGGAGGTTTCTGAGAGGCTAATGCCTTAACAATGAATGAAGGCGAGTTTTTCGACTCGTTCATATACTTACGACGAATATTATAGCCCCTCAAGATTTCATCTGGTCCTTTAATGTCTACTTCTTCAAAGTTTTTATAGGAAGGCAGCGCCCAGCCTTGCTTCTTGGCCGAACCAGATACATTGGCAATACTAGCAAACATCAGAGTAGGGTCATAGAACTTCCAGTCCACATAGTAGATAATTATCCTTTGTTCATTCGTGTCCTCAAGGACCACATGGAGCCAATCATTGCAACCGTTCTTGAGAACCTTCTTCATGTTCACAACGATACCCCGCTGGTAAATTCCTTCAGATTCTCTGGACATCTCTCTTACCAACAAGCAAAGCTCTCTTCTGCAGTCTCCTTTGGAGCATGTAGGAGCAGACATGCTCACCCTCATTACCTCCATGCACCAACTCCGGTCTGTCATCATAATTGTTTGCTCGGACTAGAACTGTAGATCCACGCGTAGCACGGCTGAAACACAGAAGCGTCAGTAACAAGACACCTGAAGAAATGGTGCCACTGCCCCATTTGGATATTCTAATTGGCAATTCATAGGAACAAGCAGGCAAATGGCGCCATGGCGCCATTCGCATATGAATTGGGTGTATTGACGCATAAAGAAGCACTATACCAAGCAAATGGCGCCATATGCATTGGGTATAATGACACCCATTTAGAAGCACTCTATCACGCAAATGGTGCCATGGCGCCATTTGCATATGCATTGGATGTATTAAGACCCATGGAGAAGCAATCTACCAAGCAAATGCATTGGGTGTATTGACACCCATAGAGAGGCAATTGCATATGCATTGGGTGTATTAAGACCTATGGAGAAGCAATCTACCAAGAAAATTGCGTCGTGGCACCATTTGCATATGTATTGGGTGTATTGACACCCATAGAGAGGCAATATACTAAGAAAATGGTGCCATGGCGCCAATTGCATATGCATTAGGTGTATTAAGACCCATGGAGAAGCAATCTACCAAGCAAATGGCGCTATTTGCATATGCATTGGGTGCATTGACACCCACGGAGAAACAATCTACCAAGCAAATTGCGCCTGTGCATATGCATTGGGTGTATTGACACCCATGGAGAAGCAATCTACCAAGCAAATGGCGCCATTTGCATATGCATTGGGTGTATTGACACCTATGGAGAAGCAATCTACCAAGCCGATGGCGCCATGGCACCACTTGCATATGCATTGGGTGTATTGACACCTATAGAGAAGCAATCTACCAAGCAAATGGCGCCATGGTGCCACTTGCATATGCATTGGGTGTATTGACATCCATAGAGAAGCAATATATTAAGTAAATGGCGCCATTTGCATATGCATTGGGTGCATTGACACCCATGGAGAAGCAATCTACCAAACAACCATTTGCATATGCATAGGGTGTATTGACACCCATAGAGAGGCAATATATTCTGGGCAATATCTTGGCATGGCACCATTTGTTAGACTCGACACGCTATTAAACTACAATTAATACACAACCCAGGTCCCTAAAGTGAGATAACGTGCCGTCAAATAGCGCGGTGGCGCTATTTACAATAAAACACACTAAAGAAACCTTATCGGAGAAGACATAGCTGATCCTGGCTGGGCGCTAGCCTCTGTCTCCACAGCTTCCATGCCTCCGGATTTGGCCTTGATTTTTGGCAGAAAAGTGGTGTTCTACGCGGACTTGTAAGGTGTTGAGCGCTAGAGAATATGCGCTGAAAAAGCCGAGAAAGGTGGGCACCAGTGGAGGCGACAGGGCGTTGGGCACTAGGCGCTGGCAGCTAGGCACTGGGCACTGGCGGCTAGGATAGAGGCACTGGCGGCTAGTGTTTCAAGGCGAATAGCAAATGAGGTCACACAGGGATTTGGAGACGTAACTATGGAAATCTTGAGAAATTTGGAAATTTGAAATTTTGGCCCGCAGGCGCTCAGCAGTCCTGTAGGCAGCCACCTAGGGGCCCGTGGCGGTCCAGCTGCCCGTGGCGGGTGGTGGGCCATCTATGCGCCCAACGGGCCAAAATTTTAAATTCTAGAATTTCCAGCCCTTTCGCCCGCCCACCCACATTTGAACATAAAATTTAAAAATCCCGCCTGTAATTTGAAATTTGAACTCGCTGCCTATGCAAATTCGAATCACCCGCTTTAATTTGAAAATTGCCGCTTTTATTTTCAAACGATTCCGGCCATTATTTTAAAATATTATTTGTCATTTAGAGATCCGTCTTTGTCGCCGATCGTCCTCTTAAAGCGACCATGGTACGATGCATCCGTTTCCGTGCACGGTTTAGGCATTTTCGAATCCGCATGCTTGCTTCAGTTGCCGCTCGCATAAGGCACGCAGCTTTTCTCAGGCGCCTAGGCAGAAATCTTGCAAGGCGCATGTGTGCTGTCAGACGCTTTCTTCTTGGTGCTCACAGAAATCCCTGGTGAACCTTCATGCGACTACCGGCGATTTCAGTTCTTAGTGATTCCCAGTTATTCAAGGCACATTGTGCTTTCATATCTGTTGAGATCTGCTTGTTTTTTTTAGATTCATCTACTGCTCCAGTAGATCATACCACTATGAATCTGTCTAATATTAAGTAAGTCTACTATTTCTAGTATGAATTGGGCTTTACTTCTGACATGTATATACCCTGTTCTCCAAATGCTAAAATCCATACTGCTTCGACACAGTAAGAACCTTGGTTTTATTTGCAAAATTGGCACACATACAACAATCGGAGTAAGAATACATAACATAGGCACCTCGTGTAAATTTGTTGATGGAGCTAAGGTGCAGTGTGTTGATAATCACTAGATTTAATCATTGTAGATCTTTTTCTCGTTAGATTAAAGTTCATACTAACTGGGCATTTCAGTCCATTTTTGCAAAGGGCAAAGTGAATGCGGTGGAATGTTCGAGCCATGGTGCCATTTGGCCAGCACATTACACAGTAATCTTACATGAAGAAATGGCGCCATGGCACCATTTGGTCTTAGCTTGGTCGGAGGTGTACATTTTGACCAAATGGGTGGCGCCATTTGGATTCCATTGGTCGACATGGTGTACATTTGGACCAAATGGCGCCATTTGTTCCTTGTGCTAAATGGCGCCATTTGTTCCTTTTTTGCTTGTTTTTTACATGTTTTTCTCCTAATTCATATGTTCTAAAAATTATCGGCTTGCTTGAAACAGCTTCAATTTTCCCCTGTACAACTTATTTGTCGAAAGGACAGTTGTTGCCAGGGGCCATATTTTGAATAGAACCACTCTTCATGGCAAGGACATAGATCCTTTAAATGTAGCAGTTGAGGTTACGGAGTCTGTAGTCCCATCGACGGAACTTCCAGTCCCTTTGAGGGGCAGATAACATTGGTGAAGCAGTAGGCACATTCATTCAATGGCCAAAGAGGGATGTAAAACATGTTGAGTGCCCCTCAAGTGAAGATACGTCTTCGGCAACATCTCTCAATTTGCCCTCTTCAGAAGAGGATTCATCTAGTAGTCCATCATCTGTCAATAGTCCACTGGACATCAGTTTCACTACTCACTGTGGTGAACCAAGCAACACTGCAATAAATGAAGAAGACGAGATAGTAGAGGAGATTGGAGGTCAATGTAGGTGCCCGTCTTGGTCTCGGGTTGTTTAAGCCTGAAGATGAGATAGTCTACTACTCCAGAACAGATCTACTTGGTTTGTCGTGCTACATTCTTCACTTCTGCATTGGATCTAAATATTCGGACGAGGCTAATATAGTCTTTAGTGATCCTCAGGATGCTATAGACGATGAGTTCTTGGGTGTATCAAAGGTCGGGCTTTCAGTGGGTAAGATAATGGATCCAATTGGGAACCAAAATATGAGATCATGTTATGCTCGTGCAGAGAGGCCTCCAGTTGCAAGTCTAATATCTTGAGAGAGCACCTGATGTTTTGCATCGTGATGGTAGGGACGGTTTCACAACATTTACAAGGTCGTAATGCTGTATAAGAGGATGACTTAGAAGTTAAGTGCACGGAAGCTAATGTTGAGGGAAATATACATATGTGAAGAGGGTCGAGGGAGGGAACAAAAGGGGATAGCAAGGAGGAGAGGATGTGTGCTTCCAAGTCAATCAAGAGTGCACTAAAATCAACATCTTTAAGGAAGAATGTATCAAAAACTGGCCTTTAACAAGTATGTGCCTTAAGAAAAGAATTTTATTCTCAATCAAGTAGTGCAAGAATTACATTTGTTTTTATATGTTGAGTGTAACTTTAAAAAACACTCTGAGGCTTCTCAGTGGTCTCGAGTGGAATGGTGTCACTGGATTGTCGCGTGGCTTTAGGAGTTGCTCAATCTACATTTTATAATTAGAGGAAGAGGTTCGAGTTAGGTGGAAAACGGGTGGAGCATGGTAATACAGGCTCTAAGATGCCTAGATCTGTGACATTAGCTACAGAAAGTGTGCTTGATACCTTCATTAGTGAGAATGCGAAGAGCACTCCACATAGAAGCAAAAAAGGAAAGGATGATATAAGGGAGAATGTTTGCAAACTTCCTTCTATCTTTAATAAGAAGAGCATACATAAGGAAGAGGGTGCCGTGGTGGAAGAATTGACAGGAAATAGTGTAACCTTACCCGCTTTTTACAATATTTGAAAGAAAGAGTTTCCAGACGTCAGCATAGCAAAAAATACAACATTCTCCAAGCGTAACATATGCGTAGTCATCAAGCAGAAATTGGAAAGAACAAAAGATACAAGGGAGAGGTGTAATCTTTCAATTCAACGGTGCTTGAGATATATTGGAACAACGTTCTGTAGAGGAGTCAATATTGGCATTGGCGTGCATTATCACATCGTTCACCGTAAAAGTCACCTTTGCATAATACATGACAAGATGGATCAGGTCAAAACACTCACGCCAAGAAGTCTACATCTCACAAAGTCCGTTTGGAGGGGATCGCTTAAAGAGCAGTTTGACGGGCGCATTGACACATGGTCATGGTGGACGGGCTTATGATCATTTCTCTTTCGATCTTTGGAAAGATTACTCAAACTTTCATGTTGGATCACTTTCTAGGATCCTACACTATCTTGAGTTGCCGGACGAAGACAAGTGTGGTGATCTGTGTGGAAGCAGAGCTACATATTGCAAATTGATGCAAGTTGTAAAAAGACCCGACCAACTCAGCATAAACTAGCGCAAACACAAGAGATGATGCCCTCATCTTCTAGCACCAACTTAGAAGGTTTCAATCCTCTTCCTCGAAATCTCTACTTGCAGTTGGATAATGCATCAGGTCCAAATAAAAGTAGATACGTGTTCTCCTACCTCTCTTATTTGACATGACTTAAGGTATTTGATAAGATTGAGGTTGGCTTCATGATGGTTGGGCGCACACATGACGATATCGATATATTATTTGGGAACTTTTTGACGTTAATGAGTTCATCGGATGCTCTAACTTTGCATGAGTTGCTTTACTTATTCGGCAAGTGTAATGCAAAGTCTCCTCACTCCATATTTTGTGGATGAAGTTTCAGATTGGAAAGGCTTTGTCAAGAGATACATCCCTGATAAAGGCTAACGTTTAACAGGCCATACCAACCTATTATTATTCCGATTTAAAATGGATGGAAAATGGCCCATTATGCCATAAAAGATGCGGCCAACCCATAAAGAGTAGATTCTAAAAAAAGGAATAAGAATGTGGAAGGAGGATGAAAATGGTGAGCCAACGTTACCAATAGGGGGTGCCTAAAAATATCCCTCCAAGGAAGACATTAAAAGATCTCCCCGACCGTTGACAAAGATCGGCAAGTACATAGCATTATGGAACTCCTTCTGCAAAAATCAAGAAGAGAGTGTGTTTGCACGACAGTACACGGCAACTATGGATTATTGGACGGAGATTCTTTTATGTTTGGAAGATGTATCGCCAAGACGACTTCAAAATGATAACTTTTGGTTGTGTACAAGGCAAGAACCTCTACAAGTTCTGCCTTTAATCCAGGGGGGATGAAGCTCTGTGCTTGTAAAACCTTTGCCTTCTTATTGTGGGCCAGCAGATGGACGTCCAGTGTTACCTATGGATGAGTTCGATCCTCATGCACATGTTACGAAAGGTATCCGACCTGGAGACGATGAAACTCCAATGTGGCTGGGCTATACAGAAGAAGAGGCCATCTTGGATCCAGAGTCTACCAATTATGGTCATATTTATGTATCATGGTGGATGCCTATTGGTCATGACTATACAGGTTGATTAACTAAACGTTGGCGATCTAATCCATCAAATCCATCAAGGTATGAGAAGTTAGATGCTATACATTATGCATGGGATGCAAATGGCAAAATATTCGGATTTCAAAATACATTGTTGACATGTGGGGGAACATAGCATTAGTTAAAGGCTCTCGATCTCAGTCATGTTCTCGATAATCATGTATGTAATTTCTCTTGCTATAATGGTAATGCATCAATAGCTATATTTAGTTGGCATTTTTGATGTAATACTTCAACATTTTGGTAAAACTTAAGCATTTTGGACAATTAATACTCAGGTTCGATGGCACATTTTGTTGAAATTCATAGAGAGGTGAGGTCGTGGCACATTTTGTGTGCCTGTGAGGAACGTGAATGTCTTAGTGGACGTAATGATTGTTTAATGTGAATGAGGAAGAAGATGGAATGATTGGGGTGGCGAGGCAGATTTTGGTCAAGAGATGGAGGGACAACCACCGCGATTGGTAGGTCGGGCCGAGAAAAGCACAATTTCATTAAAATGAGAAATTTCGCGGATTCCAATTAGGGATAAAATTATTTTTAGTCTTTTATGACCAATTTTTAGCAATTATGGCACCATTAAGTGAAATAATGTATCTAAAGTGCCATTTTTGGCACCATTAAAAATATTGACGGTCTGTGATAATGGAGCTAAAGAAACAATAGATTACAAAATTAGCGTAAATTGTATATTCATAGACTAGACTTGGAAGAGAGAATCTATAAACAAAAGTATTATTGTACAATTTACATTTCCATTTCTGGAGAGAATGGGGTTTACTTAGTAGGATCAGTTCCCAGCAATGATCACCATGGCTAGATGGCTCGGCCATAGGATCTCCTTGAAATGCCTCAAACCATGTGGCAATGAACTCCTGATCGTTGAGAATGTCCAGATTGAACTCAGATTCTTGATCACATCATAGTCAACATTGAGAACATCTTCGCATCACAAGGCTTGATTGATCTAAAGCTTCTTCAACAACTTTTTGTTTCGGGCCACAAGGGATGGCAATGATGATAGGATTCAAGAGGCCAGCCTACTAAGAATGCACTAGCTTTTAGCTTTGGGTCACTTTGAACACAATAGAAAATCTCTTATGGATCGATGCAGCTCGGCCGAACGAACCACAAGAGAAGTAACCAAACACTCCCCGTTCTTGGCGGTACCAACTTCCTCGAGATAAGAGATAAGAACATGTGATAGGCCCCGACTAGTTTTCATGATTACATCCCCGGCAAGTCTTGCCGCCTATACCGGAATTTGTTGTTGAAGAGTTTCTCAGCCATGGCCTCGCTCTCCCCATCCGCATCTTCTTCATTACGTGCTGGAACCGGTGGCAGTTCTTGAGGATGACTGGCAAATGAGAATCTAAGGTCAATCTCATCGATAGGAACACCAGCGGTGGGCTGAATTTTTGTGACATATACAAGTGCATGTGACTCCTTAATCCCTATGGCAGGTGGATTCTTGAATTCGTCCTCATATATGCCAATATAAACTCTGAACCTGGAGTCCAAGTTATCCAACAAAGAAGAAAGCAAAAAATTATGCTCTGGCCTTGCAAAGCACACTATCGAGAAAGATTCAGCTGTGGTGTTCTTTACAGCTATATTAAAAAACTTAGATAGTGTGGTTTTGTTCCACATTGGACTTATGCCTCTAGTGTCCAAAACAATCAAGGATACTCGCATAGGAGTGCAGACAATTTGCCCTCTGCTATCTGTCAGTTCAACTTCGCAATGGAAGTCTTCGAAGATCCTCTCCGCAAGATAGCATTACATTATAAATCTCCCCAAGGCAAAGCGGCACGCCGACGAAACTCCTTCCTTGGTCACTCCTTCTATAACCCACTTATTATGCAAAGTGCCAATGGAAATCAAGCTTATCAAGATCGTCAAAGCCCCGCATGGCAGTCCTAAAACTGCGGAAGGATGTATACTTGTTCGGGTGAAAAATATCATCGTGCATGAAGACCCACTAATCTTTCGGTTGCTTACCACGATGGTAACTTTAGCCAAAGCCGCATAACGCTGGAAACAAGAAGAATTTAGTAAGCAATGGAAATAGTATGAAATGGCCATGGTTTTTTGGCGAGGAAATGGCACTTCGCCATTTCCTAACGTAAAAGCCAACAAATGAATTACTGGTACCTTATAGGGTTCCGATCATTGATTGACCACGCACCGATGGATCAGGCTTCCCGCAGAGAGCATACTGGTGCCACAGGTGGGTTATTTTGTCAATGAAAGGCTCCTTGAAGATAGTCTTGGCAGCGATGTCATTGACTTCACAACTACGTTGTAGGCATTCTTGTTCGTTGACTGCACCAGATAAGACTCGGCAATTGCGAAACTCATAAATCTTTGACATCTGTTCTTGGGACTTTGGTGTACCTAGTCTTTTACATACAAGTTGAGTAGCCAAAACTGAGTGATTGCTATTCGCTATATAATAGTGCATCCCCATGAGGTCATCCTCAGTTTTCCAAGGGACCAGTTTGTTCGTGAGGGGATGAAATGGAATCACATCAGCGGGAGTAAACACAGGATGTGGGTCTCTCTGGAAGGAATCCACTAACGTCTTCACGTGCTCTATATTCCTTGGCCTAGATGTTAGATTTGGTAGCCCTTGGTATAGCTAGACACGTTTATTTGCTTGATGAGTGTGATGCCCAAAGGAAAAAGATGGCGGTGGTCAAAGATCTTCTATAACGTTGTTTCTGCTGTCTTTTCCTCTTCTGACCTTTTCGCCTTAAGATTCGAAGGCACTTCGAGCAAGTGCTGGGCTATTCTCAATGTTAGCCTGCACTCTTTAGGCTGCTCGGAGGTGGCTCTTCTAGCCGGTGTGCCTGCAATATCCTTAATATGTGATGGGCTTGCAGGATTGTCACCGCCACTTCCAGTCGCCTTCTTATTGTTCCTTTCCATCCTGCTTGGACTTGCATCAGGACCTGGTGTCAGAATTTATCTCCGGCATTTTTTAGAGGTGCTATCCTTCTCAGAGGTCTCTAGCCTGTGCTCCTTCTTCCTTTTCTTTTTCTTGATATCTTCTGTCACCCCTTTCCCATCCTTCTTTTCCCTGTCCTTCTTCGATTTCTTATCCTTTTTTCTTTCTTTTCTTTCTCAGGATCTTTATGATCCTTCCTCTTACCTTTATCCTTGCCAGCGACTTTTGCTTCCTCTAGTGCTTGGTCAACATCTTCAGCACCCGAAGAGGAGTCTTTTTTGGCTGCAGCAGCCTCTTTAGTTTGTGTTGACTTCTTCTTGGTAACCGTATGTCCATTAATGATCGAGGTGAGGCGGTCCACAATGAATTCGAGGTTTCTGAGAGGCTAATGCCTTAACAATGAATGAAGGCGAGTTTTTCGACTCGTTCATATACTTACGACGAATATTATAGCCCCTCAAGATTTCATCTGGTCCTTTAATGTCTACTTCTTCAAAGTTTTTATAGGAAGGCAGCGCCCAGCCTTGCTTCTTGGCCGAACCAGATACATTGGCAATACTAGCAAACATCAGAGTAGGGTCATAGAACTTCCAGTCCACATAGTAGATAATTATCCTTTGTTCATTCGTGTCCTCAAGGACCACATGGAGCCAATCATTGCAACCGTTCTTG
The DNA here is from genome assembly GCA_021234155.1 of Isoetes taiwanensis. Lineage (NCBI taxonomy): Eukaryota > Viridiplantae > Streptophyta > Lycopodiopsida > Isoetales > Isoetaceae > Isoetes > Isoetes taiwanensis. Next base: position 27,699,469 of record JAJEKV010000002.1, on the reverse strand, counting down.
AGAACCTTCTTCATGTTCACAACGATACCTCACGGGTAAATTCCTTCGATTCTCTCGACATCTCTCTTACCAACAAGCAAAGCTCTCTTCTGTAGCCTCCTTTTGAGCATGTAGGAGCGAACACATGCTCACCCTCATTACCTCCATGCACCAACTCCGGCCTCATCATCATAATTGTTTGCTCTGGACTAGAATCAGATCCACCGAGAAGCACGGCCAATAAAACACGTAAGCCGCAAGAAACAAGACACTCAAGAAATGGTGCCACGGCCCCATTTGATATTCTAATTGGCACCATAGAATAAGCAGTAAAATGGGCCATGGCGCCATTCGCATATGAATTGGGTGTATTGACGATAAAGAAGCACTATACCAAGCAAATGGCGCCATATGCATTGGGTATAATGACACCCATTTAGAAGAATTCTATCACGCAAATGGTGCCATGGCGCCATTTGCATATGCATTGGATGTATTAAGACCCATGGAGAAGCAATCTACCAAGCAAATGCATTGGGTGTATTGACACCCATAGAGAGGCAATTGCATATGCATTGGGTGTATTAAGACCTATGGAGAAGCAATCTACCAAGAAAATTGCGTCGTGGCACCATTTGCATATGTATTGGGTGTATTGACACCCATAGAGAGGCAATATACTAAGAAAATGGTGCCATGGCGCCAATTGCATATGCATTAGGTGTATTAAGACCCGTGGAGAAGCAATCTACCAAGCAAATGGCGCTTATTTGCATATGCATTGGGTGCATTGACACCCACGGAGAAACAATCTACCAAGCAAATTGCGCCTGTGCAGATATGCATTGGGTGTATTGACACCCATGGAGAAGCAATCTACCAAGCAAACGGCGCCATTTGCATATGCATTGGGTGTATTGACACCTATGGAGAAGCAATCTACCAAGCCGATGGGCCATGGCACCACTTGCATATGCATTGGGTGTATTGAGACCTTTAGAGAAGCAATCTACCAAGCAAATGGCGCCATGGTGCCACTTGCATATGCATTGGGTGTATTGACATCCATAGAGAAGCAATATATTAAGTAAATGGCGCCATTTGCATATGCATTGGGTGCATTGACACCCATGGAGAAGCAATCTACCAAACAGCCATTTTGCATATGCATAGGTGTATTGACACCCATAGAGAGGCAATATATTTCGGCAATATCTTGGCATGGCACCATTTGTTAGACTCGACACGCTATTAAACTACAATTAATACACAACCCGTGTCCCTAAAGTGAGATAACGTGTCACAAATAGCTGGTGGCGCTTATTTACAATAAAACACACTAAAGAAACCTTATCGGAGAAGACATAGTCGATCCCCGGCCGGGCGCTAGCCCTGGCTCCACAGCTTCCATGCCTCCGGATTTGGCCTTGATTTTTGGCAGAAAAGTGGTGTTCTACGCGGACTTGTAAGGTGTTGAGCGCTAGAGAATATGCGCCGAAAAAAGCCGAGAAAGGTGGGCACCCGGAGGCGATTGTGGCTGGGCACTAGGCCGGCAGCTAGTAACCGGGCAATCGGGCGGCTAGGATAGAGGCACTGGCGGCTAGTGTTTCAAGGCGAATAGCAAATGAGGTCACACAGGGATTTGGAGACGTAACTATGGAAATCTTGAGAAATTTGGAAATTTGAAATTTTGTTGGCAGCGCCAAAGCAGTCCCGTAGGCGACCACCTAGGGGCCCGTGGGCGTCCAACTGCCCTGGCGGTGGTGGGCCATCTATGCGCCCAACGGGCCAAAATTTTAAATTCTAGAATTTCCAGCCCTTTCGCCCGCCCACCCACATTTGAACATAAAATTTAAAAATCCCGCCTGTAATTTGAAATTTGAACTCGCTGCCTATGCAAATTCGAATCACCCGCTTTAATTTGAAAATTGCCGCTTTTATTTTTAAACGATTCCGGCCATTATTTTAAAATATTATTTGTCATTTAGAGATCCGTCTTTGTCGCCGATCGTCCTCTTAAAGCGACCATGGTACGATGCATCCGTTTCCGTGCACGGTTTAGGCATTTTCGAATCCGCATGCTTGCTTCAGCTGCCGCTCGCATAAGGCACGCAGCTTTTCTCAGGCGCCTAGGCAGAAATTTTGCAAGGCGCATGTGTGCTGTCAGACGCTTTCTTCTTGGTGCTCACAGAAATCCGTGGTGAACCTTCATGCGACTACCGGCGATTTCAGTTCTTAGTGATTCCCAGTTATTCAAGGCACATTGTGCTTTCATATCTGTTGAGATCTCGCTTGTTTTTTTAGATTCATCTATCGCCCAAAGAGATCATACCACTATGAATCTTTCTAATATTAGGTAAGTCTACTATTTCTAGTATGAATTGGGCTTTACTTCTGACATGTATATACCCTGTTCTCCAAATGCTAAAATCCATACTGCTTCGACACTGGTTTTATTTGCAAAATTGGCACACATACAACAATCGGAGCAAGAATACATAACATAGGCACCTCGTGTAAATTTGTTGATGGAGCTAAGGTGCAGTGTGTTGATAATCACTAGATTTAATCATTGTAGATCTTTTTCTCGTTAAATTAAAGTTCATACTAACTGGGCATTTCAGTCCATTTTTGCAAAGGGCAAAGTGAATGCGGTGGAATGTTCGAGCCATGGTGCCATTTGGCCAGCACATTACACAGTAATCTTACATGAAGAAATGGCGCCATGGCACCATTTGGTCTTAGCTTGGTCGGAGGTGTACATTTTGACCAAATGGGTGGCGCCATTTGGATTCCATAAGTAGACATGGTGTACATTTGGACCAAATGGCGCCATTTGTTCCTTGTGCTAAATGGCGCCATTTGTTCCTTTTTTGCTTGTTTTTTACATGTTTTTCTCCTAATTCATATGTTCTAAAAATTATCGGCTTGCTTGAAACAGCTTCAATTTTCCCCTGTACAACTTATTTGTCGAAAGGACAGTTGTTGCCAGGGGCCATATTTTGAATAGAACCACTCTTCATGGCAAGGACATAGATCCTTTAAATGTAGCAGTTGAGGTCACGGAGTCTGTAGTCCCATCGACGGAACTTCCAGTCCCTTTGAGGGGCAGATAACATTGGTGAAGCAGTAGGCACATTCATTCAATGGCCAAAGAGGGATGTAAAACATGTTGAGTGCCCCTCAAGTGAAGATACGTCTTCGGCAACATCTCTCAATTTGCCCTCTTCAGAAGAGGATTCATCTAGTAGTCCATCATCTGTCAATAGCCCACTGGACATCAGTTTCACTACTCACTGTGGTGAACCAAGCAACACTGCAATAAATGAAGAAGACGAGATAGTAGAGGAGATTGGAGGTCAATGTAGGTGCCCGTCTTGGTCTCGGGTTGTTTAAGCCTGAAGATGAGATAGTCTACTACTCCAGAACAGATCTACTTGGTTTGTCGTGCTACATTCTTCACTTCTGCATTGGATCTAAATATTCGGACGAGGCTAATATAGTCTTTGGTGATCCTCAGGATGCTATAGACGATGAGTTCTTGGGTGTATCAAAGGTCGGGCTTTCAGTGGGTAAGATAATGGATCCAATTGGGAACCAAAATATGAGATCATGTTATGCTCGTGCAGAGAGGCCTCCAGCTGCAAGTCTAATATCTTGAGAGAGCTGTGATATTTTGCTCCGTGATGGTAGGACGGTTTCACAACATTTACAAGGTCGAGATGCTCTCGAAGAGGATGACTTAGAAGTTAAGTGCCTGGAAGCTAATGTTGAGGGAAATATACATATGTGAAGAGGGTCAGGAGGGAACCAAAGGGGGATAGCAAGGAGGAGAGGATGTGTGCTTCCAAGTCAATCAAGAGTGCACTAAAATCAACATACTGCAAGGAAGAATGTATCAAAAAACTGAGCCGAGAACAAGTATGTGCCTTAAGAAAAGAATTTTATTCTCAATCAAGTAGTGCAAGAATTACATTTGTTTTTTATATGTTGAGTGTAACTTAAAAAAAACACTCGGAGGCGAAAGTAGTGGTCTCTGGAGTGGAATGGTGTCACTTCGTATTGTGCGTGGCTTTAGGAGTTGCTCAGTCTACATTTTATAATTGGAGGAAGAGGTTCGAGTTAGGTGGAAAACGGGCGGAGCATGGTAATACAGGCTCTAAGATGCCTAGATCTGTGACATTAGCTACAGAAAGTGTGCTTGATACCTTCATTAGTGAGAATGCGAAGAGCACTCCACATAGAAGCAAAAAAGGAAAGGATGATATAAGGGAGAATGTTTGCAAACTTCCTTCTATCTTTAATAAGAAGAGCATACATAAGGAAGAGGGTGCCGTGGTGGAAGAATTGACAGGAAATAGTGTAACCTTACCCTCTTTTTACAATATTTGAAAGAAAGAGTTTCCAGACGTCAGCATCGCAAAAAATACAATATTCTCCAAGCGTAACATATGTGTAGTCATCAAGCAGAAATTGGAAAGAACAAAAGATACAAGGGAGAGGTGTAATCTTTCAATTCAACGGCGGGCAGATATATTGGAACAACGTTCCTGTAGGAGTCAATATTGGCATTGGCGTGCATTATCACATCGTTCACCAGAAAGTCACCTTTGCATAATACATGACAAGATGGATCAGGTCAAAACACTCACGCCAAGAAGTCGACATCTCACAAAGTCTGTTTGGAGAGGGGATCGCTTAAAGAGCAGTTTGACGGGCGCATTGACACATGGTCATGGTGGACGGGCTTATGATCATTTCTCTTTCGATCTTTGGAAAGATTACTCAAACTTTCATGTTGGATCACTTTCTAGGATCCTACACTATCTTGAGTTGCCGGACGAAGACAAGTGTGGTGATCTGTGTGGAAGCAGAGCTACAGATTGCAAATTGATGCAAGTTGTAAAAGACACCCGACCACTGCAGCATAAACTAGCGCAGACACAAGAGATGATGCCCTCATCTTCTAGCACCAACTTAGAAGGTTTCAATCCTCTTCCTCGAAATCTCTACTTGCAGTTGGATAATGCATCAGGTCCAAATAAAAGTAGATACGTGTTCTCCTACCTCTCTTATTTGACATGACTTAAGGTATTTGATAAGATTGAGCTTGGCTTCATGATGGTTGGGCGCACACATGACGATATCGATATATTATTTGGGAACTTTTTGACGTTAATGAGTTCATCGGATGCTCTAACTTTGCATGAGTTGCTTTACTTATTCGGCAAGTGTAATGCAAAGTCTCCTGTTCCATATTTTGTGGATGAAGTTCCAGATTGGAAAGGCTTTGTCAAGAGATACATCCCTGATAAAGGCTAACGTTTAACAGGCCATACCAACCTATTATTATTCCGATTTAAAATGGATGGAAAATGGCCCATTATGCCATATAAGATGCGGCCAACCCATAAAGAGTAGATTCTAAAAAAAGGAATAAGAATGTGGAAGGAGGATGAAAATGGTGAGCCAACGTTACCAATAGGGGGTGCCTAAAAATATCCCTCCAAGGAAGACATTAAAAGATCTCCCTGACCTGGCAGACAGCATCAGCAAGTACATAGCATTATGGAACTCCTTCTGCAAAAATCAAGAAGAGAGTGTGTTTGCACGACAGTACACAGCAACTATGGATTATTGGACGGAGATTCTTTTATGTTTGGAAGATGTATCGCCAAGACGACTTCAAAATGATAACTTTTGGTTGTGTACAAGGCAAGAACCTCTACAAGCTGCCTTTACTCCAGAGGACGATGAAGCCGTTGTGCTTGTAAAACCTTTGCCTTCTTATTGTGGGCCAGCAGATGGACGTCCAGTGTTACCTATGGATGAGTTCGATCCTCATGCACATGTTACGAAAGGTATGTTTGTTTTAGTCCGACCTGGAGACGATGAAACTCCAATGTGGCTGGGCTATACAGAAGAAGAGGCCATCTTGGATCCAGAGTCTACCAATTATGGTCATATTTATGTATCATGGTGGATGCCTATTGGTCATGACTATACAGGTTGATTAACTAAACGTTGGCGATCTAATCCATCAAATCCATCAAGGTATGAGAAGTTAGATGCTATACATTATGCATGGGATGCAAATGGCAAAAGACCGAAGACTATTCGGATTTCAAAATACATTGTTGACATGTGGGGGGACATAGCATTAGTTAAAGGCTCTCGATCTCAGTCATGTTCTCGATAATCGTGTATGTAATTTCTCTTGCTATAATGGTAATGCATCAATAGCTATATTTAGTTGGCATTTTTGATGTAATACTTCAACATTTTGGTAAAACTTAAGCATTTTAGACAATTAATACTCAGGTTCGATACATCAGACAATATTCATGCTTATACATCCTTACATCTTTAGTAGGTGCTTATACATCATTACATCTGATGCACACATATTAGGTGCACATATTATTGATGACATACAGTCAATAATCACCTCATCAACCTCTGCTAAGGTGATCCCATTTAGCTCCTAGGTATGGCGCTCAGGAAGCCAAACAAGGTGGATCACAACATGACGAAGCCTGAGGCAATCATATTCACAACCATTAGCTTTGGATTGCAGGGGGGATCGAGGAGAATACCTCTTAGTACACATCCAACAAGATCATTGTAGCTCATGGAGCAAGTAATGGTCTCGATGTGATCTGAACGAGTAGGCAGATAAGCCATAGGAGTTGAATGACTTCTACCACCGAATGGAGCTGCTTTTATAGTCGTTGCAGCATTATTGATATAATACTTCAGCATTATTAGTATAATAATACTTCAGCATTATTGGTATAATACTTCAGCATTATTAGATCCGCAGCTATAAATTCTTTCATCTTGCTTTCACTTCTCACCCACGAATTTAGTAAACTGCTCCTTCTCACCTTACGTGCTCCATGTTCCTTGCTCCATATTCCTTTCTTCGTGCTTCGTGGTCCTTTCTCTGTGTTCCTTGCTCCTTGCTCCTTGCTCCGTGTTTGGTGTTCCTTGCTCCTTGTTTGCTTTTGCAAATGATTAATCTCCGACACAATCCTCCCTGGGCTACTCCAGAAGCATTGCGAGCATGCCCCAGGCATTCTGTGCAGCCTGCTCAAGATGAGTTGTTTGACCATTTCTTGGAGTGGAGGTTGCGCCACAGTCCCACCAAGGAGCTTGCAAAGGAGTTGATCAACTTTATTCTTGAGCCATTTGATTGTGATCATGAACCACTGATGGAAATTAATCCATCTGAATGCTCAAGAGCCTTGCATTAGTGGGAATTCTTGAACCCCCTCCTCATCTGGACGAGATGCTACACCACTTGAGGGCTCTGCTTTGTTCTGGTTATTTAGCACACTCTCTGGATCAATACATACCGGAAGTCATTCATGAAATTAGTAAGGGACAGATGTATGGCCTTATTACCAAGTACTACTACGAGTACAACAACTTTGTGGAGTTGGGACCGCTCTTCTTTCGTTAGTATCATCATGTGGAATTACTTTTTGCATTGTCTAGGTACCCCGTATGGTGGGAAGAATCAGGTTGGGATATGCGTCAGCTCTGGGTTCCTAATCCAGCTGGGTGGGTTAGACCTCGCAGGGGAAGGGGCTGAACATACTACCGTGGTCTCCAATAACCTTTGCTATCTATCATACATATTGTGTTATATGATACTGTGTTAATATATTTTCTAAATATTCATGTAGTGTACATGACATATGTATGATATACGGGTACTGTATACAGCCACTGCATAAGGTCTACAATAAAAAAATTCCAGTTTATTAAAAATTTTCCCATTATAATGAAATTGTGCTAAGTGAAGAGAATGAGAATGAGAAAATGGGAATGAGAGAATGAGAATGAGAAAATTGTGCTAAGTGAAGATCCTACAAGATGCCATTCTTGAAGGATTTTGGCTGTAAGATCTAAAAGAAGAGACAAACTCATGTATTGAGATTATATTTAGGTCTAGAACAGAGAGGCATTGTCTGGTGATGGCTTGGAAGGAGCATCCATATCTGCAGTATTTGGCTTTAGCGAAGATGCTTAAATTCATCCATAATTTTGTGTAACACGAGGCTAGGCCAGTCAATATGTTCACCTGAATGAATAGCCACAATAGCCGTATTGAAAAAATATTTTTTGATAACTATTTTTTTTAACAGGGTGATCAAAGATTTTTCTCCACAAACATTTGACAAAACTACTGAATTGGAGAAGAAATATGCTGAGAAAGTTGAACACTATAACATGTCTGAGAAAAGGCCGTAACATCATGATTTTGTAATTTGGACCAACGGAGAGGATTGGTACCTCAAGAGAGATGAATTATCTCGGAGACAAGCTCTTGGTTGAGAGGAATATCTGCATCCCCAACTGAAGTTTTATAATCTGCGTCTAAGAAAATCAAATTGACAACAAACTGGTTGGAGATGGAAGAACTTGATCCATGAAGGTATCAAGTCTTACTTTACCAATAACTCGGCAATCAACCTCCTTGAGGGAGGCTTCAGAATTTAGCATGGTAAACCGGATGTGCTGGAACAAAGCAGCTTCTATAAGAATGGTAGCACGCAGAGTGGAAGGACGAGAAGAAGAGGCTATGGCAGAAAAATGCAAAGTCAGGTGATGGCGAAGACAGAAGTGCAACAAGGTGCAAAAGACGTTAGGGTTTTTGTCGGTGCTTTGAAAAGTATTTATAGACAATTTAATGAAGAGAGATCAAAGCCGTTAGAGGTGACAGGTGGCGGAGGATCAGGAAAAAGAGCCAAAATTTTGGCTAAAGTCTCGCAAGAGATTTGTGTTTTAACTACGTGAGATTTCTATGAAGAATAGAAGGTGCGATAGAAGACATATCCGCAGATATGAAGTATGATGTGACAGTGTCGTGAAAATAAGGGTTATCTTTGGCATAATTAACAGGGGTAACTCGAGAAGGCGAATGTCATAATGAAAAATGATGGCAGACCTTGCTAATGAAGAGAAGTTATGGTAGCAACCAAATAGGTGGCATGTTACGAAAATCCTTTGTGATTTCTCCTTAATGAGCGAATCAACAGTGCAATTCTGATTGGACGCGGGATATTTATCAACAATGGCCCACATTTGCAGGCATGCTAGATGGAGAGCTTAAACATATTGGAGGACAGCGCCAGCCAAAAGAATAGGCAGCGCACCACCGTTTGGGCAAGCGCTAGAGCAGAGAAATAATTCGACCTAGCAGAGCAAAAATTTTTGTCCCCTTTTGGACACACATCACGACCACGTCACTGCCACATGGATGGGAAAATTGCCCATGATTATTACGTGGGGAAATGGTCGTCCGCAGGCCATTACGTGGGATAAGGGCCTGCCGGGCTCGTCAGACCCTTATCCCGCATAATGGCCTATGGACGACCATTACCCCTAACATATAGGGCTGGTGGAATTTCATAGGATTGAATTGAATGTGATTTTGTCATCCACCGAGAAGTCTTCTTAACATATACTAGTAACGGTGCCCGGCGTTGCCGGGCGTAAATACTTCTTTATATAGGTAGCCATGGAGTTGTAGATATCTATTCAGCATCTTAGTACTATAAAAATGAAATGGGAGAAGGGAGATGATGTTAGGTAGTATTAGAACGAAATTACTATATGTTCTTACGTTCATGTTCTCAATTTGGTAAGTATTAACATTAGAATGGTTTCTAGATTTCCATTATATATTATCATATTACTTATTTCGTCAAATTATATCGATCAAATAGCTTTGTATCACTAATATTTCACATGTTGGCAAGTATATCCTATTCATGATAGCAAGATGCCACTGTGCATTTTATCAATTAGCCGAATATACAATGTCATCAACTTGAACGTGCAAGATACAACAACAGGTGCAAGACATTCTCGCATGATATACTTTTAATGTTCATATATTAGAAAACTCCAACATGTTGAATGTGTTTTTTCTTAAGCAGATGGTGAACGATGTCTTTTTTTTTGTTGATAGTATTACTTGAACATTGAAAATAAGGTTGAGCAAGCATTATGACAAAAGATAAATTTGTTTATTAGAAAACAAATGTAATATGGATGAACAAATGAATTTATATGAAGTAAATGGGGACGTCCAGAACATGGTATAGAGGCATGGAACATGGACGTTTGGAGCATATTTTGATACCAAGGAGATATCTTAGGCCAAATTGGAGAGATTCTATCTAACTGAACCATCTCTATCACTCCTATCAGAAACATACGGAAATGCACATATATTGGAAAACATGCAAGCATCTTCCCTTTTCTCTATGATATTCTTGAATAGGTCTCCTATACAACTTGCAATTGTCAAAAATAAGCTTGTACTCGGAAAGATGCAGCCCTGATATTTTATGAGACTTCATAAACTTGTTGCAAAGGAATCGAATCCAAGATGCCTAGAACTTATAATAGGAAAAAATAATAGACTATATATATGACGCAAAAATATAAAGAATAAATATTAGAATAGGTAGTATTTCGATGCTGAAGTAGGATCTTATAGTATTTCCTATTATAAAAACTATAGTATTTCCTATTATAAAAACTCTATTATATCCTATTCTATTATAACGACATAGGCATATGTTATGTAATATATTGTGGAGACATATTGATTGCACTAAATGGGCTTTTGCAATGGTATCTTTATGTTATACACATCCACACCCTCTCTTCTCTTAGGTTCAATGTGCAAGTAAATTACAAATGAAAAGGCATCAACTCAACATAAGTCTTGTTTAATGCAGTACAATCACACAATATGCATACATTCATCATGCATAGTCGAATTGCTAAGTATCACACAATGTGCATACATTTGTTCATCATGCATAGTCGGACTGCTAAGTATAAAACAATGGCAAGCATTGGCACAAAGCTTTTATATAGTTGTTGGAGACGGTCGCTTGCTAAGTGACATTCTCATGCAACACAAAAATGTATAATTCTGCACAAATAGTGTTTGCATACAATATGGAGGGAAGTGACCTAAGTAAGATATCCGAAAAAAAAAAATAAAGCAAGGGAATTGTCATAAAGTTTATTGCACTACTTGTAGTAAGAAAGGTCTAAGGTGAGGCTTAATGGAAGCGATGACGTAATGGTTGATACACATAGAAGTCACTTAGATAAGCACGAAGAATGTTCTGCATGTGAAGAGTTAAATTTTTTTCAAATAAGAGAACTGAAAAGAAAATGTTTCAAACATATAAAAACAGGGAAACCCAGGACCTCAACGCATAAATTGGCTCATGTTATTAGAAAACAAATGCATCTATGACGTCACAGTTACTCAGTTACTCATAAATATGAACCTAAGCTCTTGACATTTCAAACATGCATAAATTATGCCAAAAGGCCCATCTTATCACCAAAAAGTGAGCATCACATCCAATATATGCATCATGTACAAAGAGATCCTTTGATATGTATGTTTGTAGTAACAGCTAATAACTTCCTGAGCGTAGCACATTTTTGCAAAGTAATGCCATTAGCTTCTTCGTAGTAACAGCTAATAACTTCCTGAGCGCAGCACATTTTTGCAAAGTAACGCCATTAGCTTCTTCCCATCAACTCTATTTGTGCTCTTATAAAATCCTCCTGAGAACAGAGCAAAAAGACATTAGTTGGCAGCTGTCAACACAAAAACCATTGGGCCACGACACCTCTGAAGGACTCCAATTACCATGTTAAAGTATATGGCAAAATTTGATGGACACAATTGCTAAATAGCAGACAATATCTACGTAAAATACGAAGTTCATTGTCACTATCAAAAGTCTCCCTTGTCATTTCATTTGATGCATTAGTTGTAAAGCAAGTCCCTAGATGCATTGCTTATTTTAACAATTTCACATGTCCAGCAGCTGAAATATCATGCTCTCCTTGCAAAGTATTGTGGCAGCATTTCCGCCTAAAATACAAAGAGCATTGTCACTATCAAATGTCTCCCTACTCACTTCATTACATGCATCTTATCAGCTGTAAAGCAAGTCCCTGAAATGTAAAGGTCGTAGAAGGCACATGTTCTTCGTATGCAAGGGTTTGCAAGGGTTCTGAGATATAAAAGACAGTTTAGAATGCGTGATACATCATCAATATCCAATGGAAACCACCCTATGAGAGACAATTTTTTAAATCCTGCTAGTTGCATTCCTCAACACCTCAAATCCATGGTAGAAACTTTAGATTTGAGAACAGGAACATATCTACAGAGATAAAGGTTAAAGTGAAAGTTATCCATCCTTTTTTATTCTCTTTCCTACTTAAAAGTGGCATTGTAAATGAGACCTATTTAGAGTTGTTATGCTAGATTCATAGTCGAAAGATTCATAGTCCGAAAGACGTACAAAGCAGAGTCAATATCTTAGGAATGACGTTGGGATGGCATGGTCAAAATTAAGAGCAACGTTGTAAGTGAGACCTATTTACAGTTGTTACAATAGATTCACAGTCTGGAAGACATGCAAAGCAGAGTCAATATCTCAAGAATGAGTGCACACATAAGGGTCTGAATAAGTAACAAAAAATCCCAAACTGTGTATGCTATGAAACCATCCAGATAACATAGGATATCTTAAATGAATGACAGACACATCTTGTTTACACTGTCATACATCTCAGCAAAAAGTAGATCTAAATACAATCTTATGTGCTGGAAATAATATGGACAATCTTAGATATCATGGAGATGCTAGACTATTTATCCAAGATCTGTAGTTCACGATATATAGGATCTCTCTAGATACACTTTACAGTATGTGACCATCTTTCCAATAAGAGGCAATTGCAATGAGTCTTCATAGATTAGAGAAATTGAGGTTCCAACCAGCATCTAACTAACATCTAGGAAATGATGCTCAGAAGAGAAACAGCTTAAGATGAGAGATTGGAAGAGATTGGAAGAAATTGCAATCCGTAACATGTGACCATCTTTTCAATAAGTGGCAATTATAATGAGTCCTGATAAATTAGAGGGACTGAGGTTCCAGCCAGCATCTAACATCATCTAAGAAATGATGCTTGGAAGAGAAGACAGCTTAAAAGTAGAAATTGAAAGAAATTGCAATGCGTAACCTATTCCATAAGCATAGCATGAACACAAAAAATATGCTTTTCAAACTCACCAATATACATAGATATACGTTTCCTTGCTCTTGTTGCAATAAAGAAAGGCAACAAATGCGCACTATGCCATAACCATCCCAATGAATCTAGAATGAGCTACAAATATAAACTTACTCAACACAGCGTTGCACAAAGTATATTCAGCTTCAATAGTTGCACAACTTGCTTCATTATAGGCAAACGGTAGGACCTGGGCAAAGCACCAAAGTAACATGGAACAAACATATCGAAAATGCAGATAAAAGACCCATTCAATCAAATCCGCTCACCTGATGTCAAACTTGGCATGTCTGCGTGATTGCTACAAATGAGATTATTCTGTTAGAGAAGAGTTCAGTTTCAAATGATGCAATAAAATGGAGGCTAAATAATATGCATCCAAAGATCTAAATTTGAAGCTCGACATCTTCAACGACAATATTTTGATGGAAAAACATGGAGCAATAGGATCTGCAAGATTCTACAAATAGAAGAGCACAAACCATGGTGCAATCAATATGTAAAAATCCAACTTTCAAAGCTAATCAAACAGATTAGAGAGCATGCACTCACATGCAAAGCAAATTCTTCTCAAGTCTAAAGTTCTCTAAAGAATTTAATTCTGTGATGATGCGATGGATATTATTGAGCATGAACAAATGCCCATTAGATAAATAGAGCACAAAGGGTTCTATCATACATTTGTGAATAAATAGAAGCTGCAAGCGCCCACATAACAATCAGAAGATTTAGCTTGACCTTGTGAGGCTTGTGAGGCTTTTAATCAGAACAGTGTGGCTTTAAAAACACAATCGTTGATGCATGTTACTAAGAGTAACTCCTTACCTAAAATTAAGGAAAAACAGAACATCCAATAATGCAAAGCTTCTTATTACCAGATCGATTTGACCCCCGCCAACTGATGCAGCGAGATCAAGATAGAGCACCGATCTAAATCCAGATGAAACAGCGAAAGAAATTATCACTTGATGCAATAGGTTTCAATGGGAGTAAAGACCAAATTGAAAACCAAAAGTCTAAAACTCCAAATACTTACTCCTAGATGTCGTTTCGCCAGCGTTAACTACATAACAAAAGAGAGGTTTGTAAGATATAAGAACAAATGCAGCCATCTGACGTTGAAATTGCCTCAGGACATCTGACGTTTGATGGAAGTCAAAAAGATCTACCTACTTGAAGAAGGAAACCAAACGCGAAATTAAAAAACCAATCCGTATGACCAACATCATGATCCATGGAAGTCTCAGAGAAAGGTTGCCAGATTTGAATTTAGCACCAAATCTTTGAGGGATGATTTGTTGGATTCTCTGGCTTTAGAAACAGAAGAGAGACTCTTGCCAACATTGGATAAGCTGTCTCAGAGTAATATGCAAGTGGGTTTGCATTTGATAATATTTGCAAGCTAAGCTTTGGAGTAGATCCTAAATGTTTGGATCCTTCTTTCCCTAAGATTAAATTTGCAGAGGCATTTGATGCTGCCACTGCCTTAAGTGGTAACTGGTTCTTTTCTCCACATCCTCTGCTATGGAAATTAAAAAGAATATCTAAAGAACTTAGTGTCTACTATGGACTGTCGCTGGCAATCCACCTTTTATGCTCATGGTAACCCGCAAAACGTATTGTGGTTTAAGGCCCTCAGAGAAAATAGGCAAGCAGCTGTAAATTTGCTCTAATCATATTGCAAAGATCTACCTTTGAATCATTGATAACGTTTTTGGCCTCCACCATAGCTAGATTGATCTTGATCTCTAGTGTTGCAGGCCAGGGCCAAAATGCACCACCAGAGCTAGATTTATCTTGATTTCTAGTGTTGCAGCCCAAGGAACTCAACCCTGATAAAACTTAAGAATCTTCATACATGCATTGAAAGCAAGGGAACATTATACACATACCTTCCATTGAATCTGTACAATCACTCTAAAGCTCTGGTTGTCCGGCGTCAAACAGTTTGATATGATTTTATCTTGTTGGATATGAAAGCCCCAGACCATAACAAATCCCTAAACCATAACAAATCACTGCTTTATGGGCATGGGACATCTGAAGGAAAACATATTCACAAAGTAAATAAAAGCATATAGAAAGAAATCATGCGCAAAATCAAGAGTGGGAATAATTTAAGAAATCTCATAACACATTCTCTCTTGAATATAGAACTAATCTCACTATGCTGGATTTATCAGGGAAGTTGTTCTTGGGTTCATGCTTGTATGCTCTTGCATCTATGCACTCTGACTTGAGAAGAAACATTTTTCCTTTGGCAAGTTCTTCCACTTACGCCAATGGTTAAAATGTAACCACAATCCTCTTCAACGTAACTGCTTCCAGATACATCAGAGCGGAAGGAGGCATGAGCGATAAAATCAAGGAGATTTACCTATCCAGTAAAACACATCAAAACTTATTATCTGTAGCTTGCCTTGCTCCTTATAGCAAAGAATTACAGAAAACAGGGTGCGCTCTACTCTTGCAAGATCCTTTGTTGGCGAGCTTATCAGATTCGGACCTGCATGATGCATCTTTGGTCACAAAAACAACATTTAGCCCGGATTCTTACTTTACAGCATACTCTGAGGGCACGATTCATCCTTCAAAATGTCCGGATTCTTACTTTACAGCATACTCTGAGGGCACGATTCATCCTTCAAATGTCCTGCATGCCGTAATTTTCAAATGTCCTCCATGCCGTAATTCCTAGCCTAGCCCCATTTCATATAAATTGCATGGCAAATGGGAATCGGTTGACACCTTGCAATCTGCAAGCGTGGATCAAGGCGACCCTAAGAAACCCAAAACCTTGTCGAAATAAATACAAAAGAAACTGTTCTCGATTTTTGGAAGATGGAAATATTTTCCGACCGCCAAAACCCATAAAATCTTAGGAAATCAATTAAAAAAAAATTCCAAAAATATTTTCGACCATCCCGGAAATTTCCAAATTAACAAAGTAGATAAGGTGGAGCCAAATTCTGTTTGAGGGTAATATTTTTTCCCCAGGAAAAAACCTGAGAGAGCCACGTGTCCTTAAAAAAAACATGAATGAAAATTAAAAAGAAAATCGACAGGATTCTTTCTTTGGAAGCAATTGAATCCCTTGCTCTTTGCGTCGGATTTAGCGTATGCCGCATCTGGAGCCCCAAATGTTTTGCAACTCCTAGCTATGGCGATGGTGGAGCATTGAAGCTCTAGCAACCTAGGTGCTGGAATATGACCCAGGCTAAATGCGCGACCAAATGCCTCTTGCCGCTGCAAGATTTGCAAATCTTGCTTCAGGAATAAACGGCATCAGCTATCGCCGGAAATAATTCTTCAAAGTGATGAAAAACTACATCCAAAATGCAGGGCTTAAATCTTTTAGTCTGAGCGGGGAAGTGTCGACATCTGCAACCTTCAGTTCTGCAAATCCAACGGAAGATCTGGTCAAAGAATGGAGCTCTATGGGTCCAAAAAACAGGGCCAAGAATGAAAAGGGGGCAGTTTCGCTAGTGCTGGTTGATCCAACAAAGCCAGCTGCTAAACCTAAATTGGTAGCTAGGGATGGAAAATTTGAGTTTGTGAAGGAAGAAGCGAGGGCGGATCCAAACGAGACAGAATTTACGATCGCCATAACCGATGCTCCAGAGCTAGATTCCACGAACATGGTAGTCGGATCCCAAAGCATGAATGACCCCTATCTTTTTTTGGGACGCCATAGCCAATTCTGGGGAGCTGACTGCCACAGCATAATTATCTTATTGCTTCTTATTGCTTCTTTGCCCCAATCAACTAACTAGGTTTTGTATCCAAGTGAAGCGCAAACAGAAGACTACAGGGCGTCGTTGTGTGGAAATTTTGCTCATAAAACTTCTGAGGCACTTCACTGTTCACGTTGATTATGCACAGAGCAGAAGAAAATTATTGGTGTTGGTTTTGCAGGTAGAGAGCTGAAATCCTGAATTCCTATCAGCAATAGTTGAGAAGGGCAACACAAAATCTAAGAATAGCCATGAGGAAAAAAAAGGGGCCAGCTAAAATTCGATTGGAAACAAAGCCAAATGATGAATGTCTAGCAGGAAAAAGTCTGATTGGGCGATTTAAAACCCAGTCTCTGTCTTGCTTGGCAGCACAAAATCATGGGGAGGTTTGAAGATCCGAGCAAAATTCCCTTCTTCCGCCATATAAACCTTTTCATTTGCAGCTTACATTTGTAGCTCATAAAATAATCTTCGATAAATATAAACAGACTCGTTGCACAAAACATAGCTTTCCTGCAACATCGCTACCATAACTACTACATTGCCATCATCCTCCATTACAGCTTCTGCAGCTGCTCATAGTCTTTAAATCGGGCGGCTTCAAAGTGTACGGCAAGATGCTTCACGACAGATTCGTCCTATTCCGGTAATCGCTCTGATTTTGTTCTTCAATATTCAAAGAGTCATGACATTCCTACATGTTTATTTTCCTTTTCCTTTCACCATTCCCAGTAATAAAATTATGATATACATATAGATTGCATGCTATGCTATGCATATAGATTGCATACTCAGTTATTTTTGCTTTAAACAAAAGCAACTGGAAGATTGTTGGGCAACGCTAACATAAGGAGAAGTGCAAGCCTTAGTTGCCAGTGTTATTCTCTTAAAATTTGAGGTATGGTTGTTCAGAGTTTGGCTTGCTATTGCCAGAAAGTAGTCAATCTAAAACTGCCTTGATTAATAAATATGATTTCTGAAACTCTTGGGGAAACCACATGCATTGCCACACACTTAGGTCCACTTTCTGATGTCATGAAGCGACATCTTTCGGATCCTTAATCTGGCGGAATCTTTCATTCTAAGAGATATAGGGGAGATAGGCCTAGTTTGAATGTATTTGTTTCTTTTTGAAAATTTTTCTGATGTATTTGGTAAAATATTAGATGATGATAACTATATTTAGCACAATGCTATTCTACTCGCTGAGAGATTCTAGGTTTGACAGTATGTGATAGCTTTTTTTTTTTTGGTAGGTAACAATATTCTATAGAGCTTGGCAATTTTGGAACCTTTTTCTAAGAGAATATTTCATCTGGACATATATGTATGTTGTCATCCCATGTGTATCGCTGGGCAAGATTGTATAGTTGGCCTTTACATGTTCTCGCATAAGCAGGTTTGGCTGGAGAGCACAACTGTGTATTTTGTATGATGTAAGTGTTATGTCAAGTTCTAGATTTGAGTTTACTTATGTAGTCATCTAAGTTTAGAAGAGAAGTTGTAGAGTCCATGCATGCATGTAATATCTAAGTCGATGCCATTGTATTTCATTTCTATCTGATTTAAACTCTGTAATATAATGACGCATTCTGGAAGGTGATGTAGGCCTAACAACTGCCCATCTAAGTTTGCAACTTTACTCCATGATGCATGACTTTGACTTTTGTGAAGAACTAAACAGGCATGCAACATGAAGGGCTTTGACCCCAAATTTCTAAGTGTGCCTCTTTCTAACCAATTTCATAATATTGATGAGTCTAGATCTATATTTTTAGCTCATCAAACTGGTTAAATTCTTCACAATCCTCAAAAAGATGCATATGTGGCATCTTTTGATTGGACTTGTTGTGATATCTAGAAATCACCAAGAATAATTGAAGATGTTCAGCAAATTTGATTGGTGAAGAGAACCTAAATATTACTTTTAAGCCATTGCAATTTCAAAGAAAAAATTGTAACTTATTCACCTTGGTAGAATAGCGAGATGTTGCACGTTAGGCCATTTGTTATGGGCTGGGAAAGAGAAACGTTCACGGCGGCCTCGATAAGTTTCTTGTAGAATTAATTGAAAGAGGGTGGGCTTGCCATGTTTCGCGCACTTAAGAGGCGTGAACCCATTAAATTGTCAAAAAATGGTCCAATTGGTTCAATCCAGCTGTCATTCGATAACTAATCAGATATGTCATATGCTTGTAAAAAAAATTGCCCTTAAAAAATCTATGGTTAAAAAGTTATGGGGCTCCAAAGTGGAGGGGGTGTAAGTGCTCCCATCGCGATACATGTTGCGTGTTACGCAATGGCTGTAGCCCTACTTTCGCGCCCCCCAAAGACCTCATGTCGTTAACTAGGTGGCCAGGTATCGTGCTATTATGATCTAGCCTTCACTATAAGCTAGACCTCATACCGCCACATGTGTAACCCTATTTCGCGACAGAAGGCTCAGCCTCATGTCCCTTCATGTCTTGGCATCGCGGTTGTACCTCACTCGACGGCCTCACGCATTGCTCGCAGTCGCGCTGCCCGAAATGGCCATCATGGCCCAACGGTCCACTGAACGATGGTACAGTGACCATAATTTGCTACCATTTCTGGTCCCTTTGCCCCTTTTGCCAAACAATTCTCTCCTCTAGGCGATCGATTCAACCCCTAAACAACACTTCTTCGCTGAATTTGAGAGGCTTATAGATTCGAGTATCTCGCACAAATCGGCGGAGGCCCCCATCATGACATTTCGGGCGATAAAAAGTGGGGCTCTTTCTTTCAATTGGCATCCCTTCTAAAGCTTGCAGCTCGTTCCGACTTGCTTCCGCTCATCGACATTCCTGCATCAATTCAACTTCGAACTCAAGGGTAATGTTCTCTATTCGAAGAGACTGTGGTTATAGTAAATAGTTTATCTAATTCATGTCCTTGTCAAAGGCAATGGAGGCATGGCCAAGGCTTAACAGGAGGTGAGTACCGCAAGCTTCCCACGATGCCCTCTCCTTCGAAGAAGAGGGAGCGCAGTTATTCAGATGCATCCGTGCAGACAGAGGAGCTTGGCTCCTTCAAATTGAAGAACTGCCTTGTTAATCGGGAGGAAATCTCCACTGCCGCGGGATCCAATCTCAATGTTGTGGTCACACCCGAGGTCTTTGATTAGATCCAGCATGCAAAGGGTGAGCATGACTTGGTGCATGCAGCGTGACGGTGGCTGGGGGGAGGGGGGGGGTCGGGTGAAGTTTGAGAGCCCTGTAAATCTTGAGACCTGAGGCGAACACATGCTAGTGATGCTTGGCCAAATGGACGAGTTTTAGAAACCTGCCATGTTTAGAATGCCCTTCTATATGCCTTTTCATATGCCCATATCGTTTCTACTTCCATTTTATTTTGAGTGTTTTTATTTATGTTTTGTTGCAGTGCCATTTTGTAAGAGTATTTTGTAAAGGTGTTTTCTGGAGTCAACAATGTAATTGCCTGAGAGGCACTTTATTGCATTCCAAAATCTGATTACACAAATAGTTTTGTGGCTTTTGCTATTATGGCTTCTTTGGCCATTAACTATATCTTCTATTCTTCTACTGTCTCGTCTGAGTCATAACCATCCTGCATGAATTGATAAGATTTAATAATAAACCATAGGGTTCTGTCCATCCCAAACCACAGGGCAACATATGGCATACCTATTCTGCAGCATTCGTGTTCAAAGAGATGGCTGGTGTAGCCTCTTGAACCTGCATAGACAGAGGTGTTACCAAATGCTATATTGAATGAATTGTATAATAAAAGGTGTATACCTCTGCCATATCTGCTCTCCAAACCCTGAAGAAACCCTCGTCCATGCCTCGTGCTGTTGCAAGGGCTTGGGCATCTACACCTATTTCAGCCATCTCCCTAATGTGCCTGGTCTTGTCAATTGCAGACACACCTTCATTTCCTGGCCATGTGTTGGCTGCAGCATAGTTAATCCAATCTTTTGTGTCCATCCTCAGGGAGCGTGCAAGCGGGCTGAATTGTCTTTGGTTGCTGGTAAGATCCCATCTCTTCAAGTGGCTCCTAATGTTGCTTACCTTGTTTACTGTAGGTCTGACCAATGGAATACACCCTTCTATGCTGATTGACTGGGGGTTGACCTCGTCTCCTCCACATAAGTGAGTGTCTTCGAGACTGCACTCCACATCTTGTGTCTCTAGTTGGTTGTTTGGTTGGCTGCTCGGTACATAGGCCTCATAATTATCCTCATCCACATTAGGTCTAGGTGCACTGCAATGAGTAGGACTCTTACCCTGTCTGCCCTTCATCCTGAGCCTAACAGCCAGCTCCTTTGCTTTGCAGCCTCATTCAATGGTCTCTGGCAACCAAATACAGCCTGGACTCTTGATTGGCCAGTTGGATACATGAATTCCCTCAGCCTCTTAGTGGAGGCCTCATACAAGGCCTCTGCTTGCTTTCTACTCTCCCTTTCTACCCTGTTTGCAGCAGCCCTTCGGCTGGCCTCTTCTTTCTCTACCCTCCTCTTTGCTGCCTCAATCTTCTTGAGGGCTACCTGCTCTCTCTTAAGCCTTTCAGCCTCTTCCCTCCTTGTCTTCTCTGCTGCAAGAGCTTGGCAGAACCCAGCACTGCTGATATGAACTCTACCATGCAGATTAGGAGCAATGCCCCTCCTTCTTGAGGATGTCCCTTGTGTACTTGGCTCTGCTTGGACCTGTGAAGTTTGGCCACAATCATTTTCCATACCCTGCTGTAGGAGGACCTGCTGCATGGTCCCATGTGTAGGACCAGCATATTCACGTGATGCCTGGACATGCTTTTCCCATTGTAGATCCACTTCTTGCATGTTGTAACCCTCTACAACATGGGATTCCATATCCATGCCCTGCACACAGCCCTCGAATTGCTCCAATGGTTCATGCAAGACAGTAGGTACAACATTCTCATGCTCATCTACAACCTCATTTGATGGTTGTCCAATGGGTAGTGCTGGAACATACACGTCTTCCCTTGCAAACCTTGACCCTTCCCTTCCAGGAACCACCTTTATTGGATTAAATGGCCATATTCCAGTTGCCATGAAACCTGCCTTTATGTTGGAGATTGTTAGACCAGCTGCAATGGCCTGGGAAATCAGTTCAACTATGTCTTCCCTCTTTGGTTCAGTCCCACCCTTCTTCACCATATAGTCTGCACTTAGTTTTTTGAATGCAGCTTTGAATGGTGCAAAGCAAGATACATCTAGTAGTTGTAGTATATGTGATGTGTGAGCAGGTAGTAGGGCAAAATGTATGCCCATCTCTTTGGCAGCAAGGATGACATCCAGTTCCACATGGGTACCATGGCCATCTAGCAATATGAGATGAGGTCGATCAGGTGACACCGCTCCAGGGACTCTAGACTAAAAATGAGATAGCCATGACTTGAACAATTTAGTGGTCATCCAAGCTGATTGTTGCACTGCCTGAATTGCTCCCTCTTCACACCTTGCTATGGTGTCTTGCCTCATCCTTGTACCCTTGAAAATATACAGGTTAGGCAGCCTGAACCCTTCTGAATTGACACACACTAGAATAGTTACCCATTCCCTTGTGGTCATCACTAGCTCGCGAACCCTATTCTCCCCTTGGCAATTATCCTCAAACCCTTGACTTTCCCAGCTTGGATCCCTGTCTCGTCTGCATTCCAGATTCTTGAGGGGGGAAGCTGAACTCATCATACACTTCTTTTAGCCCTGTGTAGAAGCCATCCAAATTGGCTTGATTCATTCCCCGGGCACGTGAAACCTCCAATGTTTCAGCACTCCTAAGTCAGATCTCATGGTGTCTTTGCTTGAAAAGCTTCCACCATTTGCTCCCTGGCACACCATCAAAGGCCGAATTACCCTCCCTTGCCATCTCGGCTGCACGCTCCTTTACAACAACCAACGTCACACCCATTCCCTGCTCTGCCATGCCTATTGCCCAATAAACCAATTCCTTTTCTTGGGCTGGTGTCAGGATCTGGGGATGCCTTGCATTCTTTTTGGAAATCCGCCCATACAGCCAATCCCTGATGGACGACTCTGGTATGTCTCTAGATGCCTCTCTAATTGAAATTCCATTTTCACTTACCTCGTCAAGTGCGGTCGACATCTCTTCCTCCGTCCATTGCCCTCGCTTTGTTGGTCTCCTTGGCATTGCAGGTGCAGATCCGTTCGCTGCTGGCCCTTTCTTCTTGGCTTGCGGCGCACAAACCCGTTTGCTAGCTGCTGTCATTGGTCTGCCACTGCTCGGAGCTGTGGCATCGATCTGTAGTCGGGCCCTAGTCGACACCATCGCTCCAGAGTGCAGCGAAAACAGGGGACACGCTTGATTCTTGGCCGGATTGAGGAATGTTTGATGGAATTGCTCGAGCCTGCTAGGTAATCTTGATAATCCACCTCGTTCAAGGCGATTATGGCTGGAATTAGCCCGCCAATTCCAGCACGGGCACTGTGGGTTCAGGTAGGACGAACGAGCGACACTTGCCACACATTGGGAAAGGGAGTGGACAGCGAGGAAAGGGATCTTTTGTACCACAAGATATGGTAGTTCCGCGAAAGCGGGCAACCCCACCCTAGGCAAACGGCGTACATATATTATTTTTATGATATCAACCCAACCGCACAGGAAAAACAATTTTTCTCTTACGTCGTTCAGAGCTCCTACAACCACCACACAGGTTTTTGGGTTTTATGGTAAATGTCTGTACCAGGTAGAATTGAACAATATGTACACCGTGGAACCCACGTGGCATTCATAGTGCGTTGAGCCTCGGAAGAAGACGCCGGAGAGATCTAGGAGTCCAAAATGCAAAGTCCTTCCTATGGAGTCAAGTATCAGGTATGATTTGCGTTATTGCTCTTTTATAGCATGCTTGATTCAATGTCACTTGGTTTTAATAGGCTCGATGCATAGAAGCGATTGCAGCTGATACACAACACACGCGCTTCCTTGTTGGTACCTTGAGTTTAAGAGAGGAAAATGAGGTACATCACGGGATCTGTTATGGGTTTTTAAGCATATCAAATTCATGTGAGTAGATTAAATCATGTGTAAATTGATGCCTAATTGTGCTGCTTGCTTAACTTATAGGTGCACATAATCCAGTTGTCGGAGCATGGAGATCTACTATGTGAAAGCTTGTATGTCCACCCACCGGAGATATGGCATCTCGCAGCTTGTCCTTTCGACGCCAACATTTTTTCAACGGTGTATGCATCTGGTACGTAGAAGTTTCAATTTTCAACTTTCCAGTTTACTGCAAGAGAAATGAGGTCCTATCTGACATTTACCATTATTCGAATTCTGTCCCTCTCTTCCTTTTTAGGAGGTGAGTATGGTGCATCAATTTGGAAGACTAGTGCGCGCTCTAAAGGTTCTCATCCTGGTCAACTTCAGTGTTTGGCCCCTTTGGATGAGCATTCACAAGAGATAAAATGGTGACCCTTATCTTATCAACTGTTCCTGCGCAGTCATTGAAAAGACATTCTTGCACTCTGACATAATCAGTTTGTGTGGCATGCCATTTTGTCAACAGTTCACTTTGGTGCCCAAATGGCAAAAGCAACCAGTTGGTGACCATAGATGAAGAGAATTTGTTGATCTGGGCACTAGATGCATCTGGGAAGTCTGCAAAGGTACGTATGATTAACTTAAGGAGATTGTGTAGGCTTTTAAATTCCTGATATATGCAGATGAATATGCAGGTTCAGGGAAGACTGTCTCCTGGATCACTTCATCACATGAATGGTGGTTGTTGGGACCCTCATGACATTGCAAGCATAGCAATAAAATGTGAATCTTCTGTACAATTTTGGGATTTACGGTCATCAAAGTATACATAACGTCTGACTGATTCTTCTATTTTTGCTGGAGACTAACGAGCATGGGTTCTCTCTCTAGGTTAACTAATACAATAGAACAGGCACATGCGTTTCAAGTACGTGATATAAATTATAATCCCAGAAGGCCCCACATTATAGTAAGCATCAATTTGTGGTAACTATGGAGGTATAAAGTAGTAAATAGAGTTTTGACTTTTGCTGATTGGTTTACCATAGGCAACAGCTGGAGAGGACTCCAAAATCCGTATTTGGGATTTGCGAAATGCAGATTTGCCACTTTTGGAGCTTCAAGGTCATTCTCACTGGTAGATATACAAGCACCATTGCACATGGTCTTCTACTCGTCTCATTTTCTTATTGTTACTTTTATATTGCAGGACGTGGAGAATACTTTTTAATCCGCTACATGAAGAGCTCATGCTGGTATGACATCCGGTCTTCATTTTCATTTTTATGTGTGACAGAAGCATTGGATTGAAACTAAGCATTAATGCTTTAATGTGTGTGCTTTGTTTCCTTGTTAAAAAAACATAATAGTTCATTATCTAGATGGGAACAGGAATGGAAGGTACATACACTTTTGAAATGTGAAAACTATATTTGTCAAAGCAGAGGGGGCTAGAGAAAGACATATTATTATTTCATATGGGAACACTTGCTTGGGATATATATAGACCCTTTTTAGGTGTCTTGTGCTAATGCTGGATTGCTACATGTAGAGCTCGGGCACGGATTCTGTGGTGAACCTTTGGCATGTGAACTGCTTTTCTACTGAGGGAGAAGAACCCAGAAGGTATTATTTTTCTTCAAACACACAAGTCTGCATCTGGTGGGATTAATAATCACACGTGAAACTGCCAGTCCTACTGGATCACCAAGGAGCCCACTTGACCAGTTATTAAGATCACATCATGAGCACGAAGACAGCATCTATGGTAGTATTTGGTCACTCTTTTCCTCTTTTCTCTCTTCTCTCCCTTCCTTTCCCCCAAAGTTTTGATATACATGGAACCATCTTCCTCCCGCTGCAGGTATTGCATGGAGCTCAAAAGATCCATGGGTGTTTGCATCTATGTCTTATGATGGTCGAGTATGTATTTGCCATTGTTTTCTTTCATTTATTCCTTTATTTTTTTAGCATTAATTTATGGATGTCTAGATTCAGAGAAGGAACTTGTAAATAAGAACAGTTACTTTCAGCCCTGCACCATTGACTTTTTTTTGTTTATTTTCCAGATCTTCGTTGACTCTGTACCTCAAGCAACCCGTAGGAAACTGAAGTTAAAATGACCTTGCCATGCCACTACATTTGATGATTTATCTCATCTGTTTCTATTTGCATATGACAAAAAAGCACGAATGAAGAGTCCTCAATTTATTTTTTCATCCATTCTCTGTTTTTCTTTTTCTTATAGCTTTTAGCTTGTGATGCCCTTTCGTATGGTCAACCATCTGAATTGTCATTATTTTATGAAATTCCTTTCTCTTGTCCCCTATTTGCTTTTTCCTCTTTTTTGTCCTCCTTACACCGTGAGAACTAGATCAAAGGAAAGGAATTTTGCCAAGGCGAGATAGCCTGCTCATAGACTATGCCAAAAATCAAACAGACTTATCAGTCTCCCTTATTGCTGGAGCAAAGGGTGTTCAATTGGAAGAATGTTACCAATTGAGCAATTTTTGAAGTTTTGAAAAGCTGATCTATTTTTCCCATATCAGGGCAGAGCTTGTAGTTAGTATTGTCAGGTACATTCTCGTACAATACAACTCTTGTATGGTACATGTATACAATATGTAGGGATTACTATGAGATTAGACCTCTTAGTTAGATATAAAGTACTTCAAATATGTTTTTTGTATTTATATTAGTACTTAAAAATATGTAGAATAAGTATTGTATGTATAGTATGTTAAGTACTTTTGACATTGTTATCACACTATTATTTTTGACTTAAGAGATTGAAAACAGACTTGCAATTTTAATACCAGAAGAATTAAATAATAAATAAAACTACTTAAATTTTTAAACACACGATCAAGCACTTGTCCAAGCATTCATCGAAGCTTTGTTTCTTTGACCAATAAAGAAGTCGTTCGGCATTTACGGGCACAATTTGGTAGTTTACTTTTGAGGTATAGAATGTATAGTACTATGAACGAGTTTCTTTGACCGATAAAGAAGTCGTTCGGCATTTAAGGGCACAATTTGGTAGTTTACTTTTGAGGTATAGAATGTATAGTACTATGAACGAGTACAAGACGTACATTAACATAAGATATAAGTATGTAAACAACACTGGTTCAAACGGGATAATGAAAGGGTTGGAGGTTTGATGGTGAGGAAATAAGCTACATAAGTGTATTTCCGATGTAGGACCAGGACATGACACATACAAGGACGTTGGCAAGCCATGCTCGAACATGTTGATAATTTCCAAGCAATTGTTGTCCCATATTATAAAAGAGAATGGATAGAAACCATTGAGATGCCTCTAGCCCATTAGATGACATTGTGATAAGTAGGAGGATGGCCAAGGCATAATGGTGTTGAAAGTTACATGCACATGTTCTCTATGAGAAATTCATTGGCTTGCAATGCGAGAATAAAATTTGAAGGTGCTTTTTCCCCTTTATAATGACAATGTAAATGTCAACTCATTTGTTTGAAAATGCAGGATTTCCAGCTAAAACAAGTCGTAACTGATTTGAATTTCATTTTCAATTCTTTTGAAGAATAATTGAAGACAAGTAGCCCAGTTTGAAAGAGAAAAAGTAAAAAAACAAAGTGGAGAAAAAGTAATAATCGAACGTCGAGAAAATGACTAATAAATGTGCTGTTATACTCTATACGACCTTGGAACATCGAGAAAATAACTAGTAAAGTTATTGCTATATTCTATATGACCTTGGAGTTGTGATGCTTCAATATATGAGCATATTACTTCACACCAGGGTTGTGCATTTGTGAGCTGTTCATAGGATGCAGCATATGATCTATATCTCAAGTTACAAAACATCCTTGCTCAAAATTAGTTTGCACAAAGACATCGAGCAATATAAAAACCTTAAAGAAGACATGGTTAATAAAATTTGACAATCAGTAAAGATATTCTACAAAATGCCCTTGCTCTAGAGTATTTCACATAAAAGATCAAATAGTTGTTAACATAGGCTAGTATTGTTGGCTTTAGAATTTATGTTTGATTGTTTGTTCGATTGGCCTCAGTGGACGATAAAAAATCATTCTCATTCTCATTCTCATTCTTAGGCGCCAGCAATAAATTGCATATATAAATTGACTACAATTGATACCATTTAGAGGTTTAGAAGGCTATTTATTATGCTAGTCTTCCTCCTGATGTAGGTACTGCATGGAGCTCAAAAGATCCATGGGTATTTACATCTAGGTATTAGATTATGATGGCCGAATATGAATTTTAAATTTTTTTCCTTTCACTTATTTCTTTACTTTTTAGCACCAACCAATGCATGTCTAGGTTCAGAGAAGAAACTTGCAAATAAAAATAGTTAGTTTCAGCCCTTCACTATTCACTTTTTCTGTCTATTTTCCAGATCTTCATTGATTCTGTACCTTAAGAAACATGTAGGAAAGTAAAGTTCAAATGATTTTGCCATGCCACTGCATTTGGTGCTTGATCTCATCTGTATCTGTTTGTATATGACAAACTTTGATATCACGAAGCACGAATGAAGAATCTTCAATTTTCCATCTACTCTCTCTTTTGTAATGAAGAGATTTAATTTTTGTATGCTCAACTGAATTGTCATTGTTTTATGTAGATTCTTTTTATTTTGATCGTCTTCATTACATTGCATGAACTAGATCAACAAAAATAAACTTTGTCCAGGCTAGATAGCCTGCCTCCTCGTAGTCTATGCAAAATGGCAAAACAAACTTTATCATCTCCCACATTGCTAGGGTGTTTTGGAAAAGCCACGGAGGATGAAATTTCTAAAAGTCCTCCGGCACTTGTAAGTCTTTTGGTATTGCCATGTTACGGAGGATGCAATTGGGCTGGAGCAGAAATGTTAAGACCAAATAACTTTTGTCTCCACTTGCTACGAAGCAAAGGCAAGACGTCGTAAGTCCCTAATGGGAATGCATCCTAAATAAGGGCAAATGCGTTACCATGTTGTTCATAGAATGTACACATGCAAGGGCGTGGCAAGCCTTTGAATATATTGTAATCGCCCATTTTCCCACCTAAATGAGGGGTAACCCTTTCTAAAGACAATCCCTTCAATCTATTCCTTATGGGGACATTGAATATATAGTAATTGCCCTTAGCATACACCCCCAGATATCGGCAGCCAGCCATTTGCATCCAATCTCAAGGCAAGGGCATCAGAACTGCACCAGTACATGTGCCACAACACAAGGAGATCATCAGCCACGATTTGGCAGCCACCAGTTTGCCCACGGCCCAGCAACCTGATTTGCCACAACTCTAGTTCACCCGGCCAACTCATAATAGGTCCTCTTTCTTTCATCTTCTCTGATTTGATTTACTTAGTTCCAGATTATCTAGGGCTCAGTTCCCTTGTTTATGGCAAAAACCAGCCAACCATATTAGACTTGAATTGGAATAAGGTTACGCCAGCTTAGCAAGTGGCAGGCTCCCTTGCAAAGTTCTATGCCATGACCAGACGGGCTCGATGTAAAAATCCCAGCACACCCGGTGGGGACCTTCTAAAGCAGTTTTTTGAAATGAGAGATCAATTGTGTCCACGGCTCTCAGCAACAGAACATGATACACTATCCTCTGCCTTGGAACAGACGAATGTTTGCCTCTACTATCATGATAGAAGGTCAGCAATTCCTTCAAATACTGATTATGCTTTCTTTCAATACCCTGCCGAATTGCCTTGTAGAGACGCCACCCTCTTCCAGGCCGCAGTGCATAGATGGCAGTATACAGACTGACCTAGAACCTGATAGACCACAATGCACAGAGGCCAATATACAGACTAATCTAGGGCCAGACATGAGCACAGGTGCCATGACTCAGACAGGTCCAACCACATGCAAGGATACTATAATGACTGATGTACAGATATCTCCAGTTCAGACACGGATTCTCACAGGCAAGGGGAGCATGTTCCATCATCCATAGATGATCCCGACCAAGATAGATGCCTCAATCTGGCATAGTTGGGCTACCTGAAACAGACTCTTGCTCAGATGCTGAACAAGCCGCAAGCTTTTTCACAGATATCATGCACATTCAACAGCCTAGTATTGCTATAGCCCGACGAGTTGGGGCCCAGAGACCGAACCGACCTCATCATATAGTTGTGCACTTCAGCACCTCTCATGACAAATTGTATATGCTCCAGCACGACATCCATTTGAAGAATACTAGCTTCTCTGTTCAGGAGGATCTCTCCCCGGTACAGCTGACTAGGCGAGGGGGGAAGTTGTGTAAAATCCGAGAGGCTCGGCCGCAGAACAAATGTGCAGTGTACAGAGGGGGCACGGCTATCATTCGTGACCAGTGGCCTAAGAACCCTTGGCTGGGATATGCATAGTGCCTTATTAGTTCTTTTTGCTATTTCTTTGGTATTTTGTTATGGGGCTTAGACCCCATGCCGTGTCTTGTTTAGACTTAGGCCTTTTGTTTTTTTTTGGGCTCATGCCCTCTTTCTTTGTTCTGGTTCCATAACCTGATTGGGTTCTTGTGGACGATAAAAAAAACTTATCTCATTATATAATTTATCTATTACATTATTAATATAATACATGTTCCTACCAAAAAAAAAAAAAAAAAAAGAACTAGCAAAAAGGTGCAACAGAAGGCTTGAGCAGTATTAGGCTTGGATTCAGTTTCTCATTAGGAAAGCATGTATCAGATAAACTATTAGTAAAGTTATATCCAAGCTAGATTGAGGACAAATAAATTAATAATTAATAATAATATTGTATAAATGAAAATATAGAAAACCAAATGAGGTGTTGGTTTATGAATGCTTTAGCTGTTTATATTGTTAGATTTTGTTTCTTCTTTTGAGAAACTAGTATTGGTGTAGTCAAGGTCAACATTTTTCTGGTAAAGTATATGCTTAAATACACCTGCACGAGTTATATTAAGTTAGGTTGTTTGAAAAGTCATAACTTCTGTAGGGGGTACCTTCGGCAGTGGGTTCTTTGCGCTATTCTTCAAACTTGATTTTTTAGTCCTTTGCCGTGCTTCTAAAATCATCCAATTCATTTAGTTTTGCATTTGATTAGGTTGGATTAGCGAATTAAAACTAGCATTTATATCAAACGTTGAACCAAAACAATGAAAATCAATATAGTGTTCATTCATCAACTCTCATCTAAAAAAAATTAACTACGGAAATTAATGTTTGCTCCTTACGGACAAATAGTATCTATGTAGAGAATCTTCATGGAGTTTTATAGGGAATCTTAATAAAATCTTAGAGGGAATCTGGGAGAGTTCAAGGAATCTTTGTAAAATATTGGTAAAGCTTAGGGAACTCTTTATGGATCTAAAGGAATCTTTAAGAATCTATTAGAATCTTTGTATGAACCTTTATGGAATCTTATCAAATATAAGGTAATCTTCTTGAAAAATCTAGGAACATCATTGTGGAATTTTTAAAATCTGAAGGAATCTTAGGATATGGCGAATGGTAGTTGTTATAATATATCCCTCTTAATTAGAGGAGGAATAGGGTTTATGAGTTAAGGAAATCTAGAAAAATATAGGGAGAAAATATAAAAGAATATTGAGGGAATCAATCTAGAAGAACAGAGGCCTAAGAGAATATTAATGGATTCTTTCACATGGTACCTTTTGCAAAGGGTGTCTTTTTAGTCCCATATTAGGAATCTTGACAGCATCTTGGAAAATCTAAAAGAATGTTGGATGAGGAAGCTTGAGGAAAATCTTTTGTAGGGGAATACTAGGTGAACCTATACTGGGTGCCTTTTGCAAGACCACTGCGGTCCCTCAAAAGATAATTACCTGTATATTTATATTCTTCTATGTTAAAAAATGTGACAATCACATGTAATCAAGAGCAGCGGGCTGGACAAAATTATATGCATATATACATGTGCCATAGACACATGTCACGGTCCCAACTATGGCCACAACCAATTCCTTCTCTGACCAACAATGACCACAAGGCTAGGAGGAAGCTGACGATGACGCATCCACTGTTCTGTGTCTCGGCGCTTCAGCCTCTGCAATATCTCTGCAAAACAAAAATAGCTCAGCCAAACATGCCATGCAAAACATCCTTTAGGAATTGGAGCTGGTTTTGTCGGCTTTAGTTTGACTTCTTAGAGAGGAGACCAGACTATAAATTCAGAGAAAAAGTTGAAGCTTGCGTAATTTCCATATCTCTACCATATAAAGACACTGACATCTTCAATTCCTAGTTCTTTTTGCAGCATTTGTATGGGCACCTTTTTGGCAACTGAGATAAAAATTTCCTTGAGGTAACATGTA